>JAJMAI010000003.1:0-537182 GCA_030572515.1 Yamadazyma trypodendri | reverse complement strand
TGAGGAAGCAGCAACACTAGAAGAAGCCTCACTAGACGAAGCAGCACTTGAAGAAGCAGCACTTGAAGAAGCAGCTTCACTAGACGAAGCAGCACTTGAAGAAGCAGCTTCACTTGAGGAAGCAGCAACACTAGAAGAAGCCTCACTAGACGAAGCAGCACTAGACGAAGCAGCACTTGAAGAAGCAGCTTCACTTGAGGAAGCAGCAACACTAGAAGAAGCCTCACTAGACGAAGCAGCACTAGACGAAGCAGCACTTGAAGAAGCAGCTTCACTTGAGGAAGCAGCAACACTAGAAGAAGCCTCACTAGACGAAGCAGCACTTGAAGAAGCAGCACTTGAAGAAGCAGCTTCACTTGAGGAAGCAGCAACACTAGAAGAAGCAGCACTAGACGAAGCAGCACTTGAGGAAGCAGCACTTGAGGAAGCAGCACTTGAAGAAGCAGCACTTGAAGAAGATGGTGGTTGACTCGATGATGAGGCAACGCTCGAAGATGAGGAAGAAGACGATGATGATTCATCAAGACCAGGCACCACAGGGAAAGCTTCACATACCATACAGTTGGATGGCCTTGTAGCATCTGGAGGGGCAGCAGCATAGGTAACAGCATTGAGAAGTGGTAAGGTCAATCCAGAGAATCCAAAAGTAGAAGAAATCGTTGTGATGTCGCTCAAAGTATAACCAGGACCAATGACGAACTTCACTGACAAAGTGTTCAACACACCAGCAGAAAGCGTCAACGTGTTACCATCGTATGCTTTGCTCAAGATTGGAGATCCAAGACCAATAACATTTCCATTTCCGAATCCTTTAACTGTAAAGGTTTGTGTAGAGGAAAGGGCATTAGCACGAAGACTAGAACTTGGAGTACTCAAGTAGAAAACTTGAGTGAGATCGACACCATTGGTAAGACTCAAAGCGGAGCCAGCCAAATAAACATTGGAGTCTGCACCCACGTCAAAACAACCAGTACCTTCAATACCAGTAGACTGATGATAGACCTGATTGATCAAACAAATTGTACCGTCGTTGGTTATATCACCTGTACCTACGGAAAGCGAAGCACCTAAAATAACTTCACTGCTTGTTCTTTGAGATACATCAAAAACCATCAATCCAGTGTTCTCCCAAGTTGTTGCTTGAACTGTCATAGTAGGGGAACCAAGGGAACCATCACCTCCAAACCACATGTTTCCACTATTGTCAAATGTACCACTTGTCAAGGTATAACTTGGAGTCAAAAGTGACTCAAAAGAATTGAAAGACCATGTTCCCGAGTTTTGGATTGTCCCAAGTAAGTCAGTCATTGTAACTGTCAAACCAGCCAATCCTGCGTCACTAGAACTTATGTAGAATCCACCTTCATTGTTAAAGGCACCATTGAAACTCGACACTGCATTATCAATGATAGACCAATAAACACCTGCGAGAACATGATACAGGGCAAGACTAAGGGAGATTGTACCCCTATCAATTGTATTCGTAGTGATATCGATGGCATTCGAGACCACAAAGAGACACAAAAGTAAAAGATACCGTGTTAACTGCATTTTTATTGTAGCGTAGTGTAATACAGTTTCTCTTAAGTGTTTGATAAATTTAAGCTGCAAATGCTGGGAATTTAGACATCTTATAACACTTTCTCGAAATTTGCCGGTAAGTTACAAAACCGGCCACCTCGTACCCTATTGCGACAGCCTACAAACATACAGAAACTAACCATGGCCATCATTTGAATATGCAATGAAAAAAAAAAAAAACTAAATAGTTCAATTGTTTTAGTTGCGCATGAAAAAAAACACCAGCTACATATGACTTTTGCAACTGTTTTGGGTTACAGGGAACCCCGTTACAGAAGGCGCCTTGAGGCATACCAAGTTAATAAGAAACTTAGCAGAGATAAGTCGTCCTGAGATATGAAATTCGCTAGCAAAGGTTCATGCAGCAGAAAATATTTTTACGAGATGCTAAAATAGCGTCTGGTGAGCGGGGCTGTAGTTGGCTATTTGTTTGAAACCTTAATCATCCCTTGGAACAAAAAGGATAGCAGTGGTTTGAAATCTGACACATAATACAAGTCAATTGGTCGTAATAGCACAGTCGAACAAAGAAACTCTATGGAAATTCAATAATGGCCTTTACGAATTCTATTGTTCGGCGTATGGGTGATTATAAGGTTTTTTTTGTATCTACCAACCAAATGTCAGTGAAGGAAAGTTTATAATATAACCGGGCCAGAATGAAAACCTTATTACCTCGGCCCAAAACCTGACACGGAGTAAAAAATCGAGTGCTAAGTCCTAGTAAACCCTGAAGCGCTAAAATTCGAAATATTTTTAACCTTCGGCACATTGCATATATTTCATAACTGAAACCAAGTATAGTTGTACCGTGACGTCAATCATGAGGGAGGAATAAGTTAAATGCATGTTGACTGGCGTTCTGCTGGGTGTTTATGCTTTGATGGACTAGGTTGGGCTTACTGGGTGAACGTAGCTCATGCGCTTTTGGGGACATCATTTTTAGTAGAGTATGTAGAACTCCAAACCAAACTATATTGTACTTCAGTGGCATTGCGCAACAAAAATTTAGATCTCTTGGTATTGAGATCTAGACATCTTTGTGAAATCTAAAAAATTGCGGTTAGCGGCACTTGTGGAGTTTGCTACCTGAAGAAATCTAAGATATTAAAGTTAGTGCTTAAATCGAGTCACACCACCGAAGTGGTCGTTTCTCTCGAAGTATCAGTGGAGCTGAGCTGGATCGCTACAATGCTCCCATGCATGCATGAGAGTCGAATTGGCGATGAAAGGAGTTTGTTAAACAAAAACAGACGATCCTATGAATCGTGTTTATCACAAGGTTTACTCCGCATGTCAGATAACTAAAACTCGATTTGGGACACAACAGGCCTAAAAAAATCAAAGCAGGAAGGGTCTGTCGTGCCGGAGGTGATGTCGCGTTTGCAGTATCACCGATATCAGGGTTCATAGTACCGGAATGCCTTCCCTGCGTTTGAGACTACCGCATTCAGCTTTAAAAATGTAGTGTGTTTCAGGCTTGTCTTTTTCTTGTTTGGATTTAGAGCCCGCAGGTGAAATAGACATGCGAAATGCTGAGGAGCATGTTTCACACGCGTGAATACGAACCAGCAATTAAGAGAGTCATAATGTTACTAGGCCATCGTACGATGTAGATAATAAGCGTTAGGTCACAATGACTTTTGGTCACAATTGTTGCTGTTGTTAGAAGAGGTGTTTGTGAAACCCTTCTTCAGCCAGAATGCAGAATATCAAATCAAGGAGTTAGAGAGGGTCGTTTCCCAATCGGGATATACGCATGCCCTTTAAGTTGTTCACACTATTTAAAGAATACGAAAATTTCATAGTGTCGTAAAGCCATCGTTTCCTGCATTAAAGTGAGAGATCTGCCATCAACTATGCTATTGATCATCGAAAGTGCATTGTTTTACAATGCGACGAAAGCCATTCTATTGCTACCATTAAGATAACCGTTAAAACTTTGGTTCCTTTCAGTGTAAATACATGGAAACAGTACTGGCACATTATGGCATAGGAGCTAGTGCTCGTAATCTTTCTTGCAAAAGTGCTGTTTCACGTCTCTTAATCTTGCCTATGATAGAGCTTTTTATTGGTGGTGCTGCCTTAAAATTCTCAAAACATGAAAATTATGGAGTCGTGGTTGTTGATTATGTAATGAGAACTCTACTGCCTCTGCCTACAGTATAACAATGGCTGAAGGAAATCTTATGTATCGTACGGCATTATTTGTTGGGTATTCCACGTGGATTGGCGTCTCTTTGTTCTTGCTAAATACGAGTGTTGCTATTGTTCATAATATCAAAAGTTATATTTTGAAAATAAAGCACTGGAAAATAAATCCGCGGGCTACTAATTGGGTGTGCTGCTGGTGGAAATCTTCCCTTGTGGGCTACTTCAGAGCTCCGAAACAGACTCAATAGTCTAGATTATTACACTTTTTGGATCGACTAGAAAATAATTTTTTTGTGGCAATCTAGGAAGTAACGTCATCTGCACACAATAGGGATACAGATGACTGGATATAACGTGCAAGGCGGTATTCTATTATTATTTCCAATACTTCGATGGTAGTGTGCATATAATGATGCAAGACAAGATTCCAAGAAAATACGACTTTGAAGTGAAGTTGACGTATGTTGTGATAAGTTGTTTGCAGCCATCAGATTTAACAGAATAAATGAAATTATCTTCATCCGTTTCACTCAAGGAAATCAGTCTTACCAAAACGCATGAAGCGGGGGAAGACGCATTTCTATATCACGCTTACCATGTGAATTGAATAAATACTTGTCTATTTTACAAGAGTGTTGTGTACCCACCAATTTTATATACCAAAGCTACCTTGGATAAAAGCATTTCTAAGATTGGCCTTATTGGCTTGCACATTTTTGTTATGCTTCCCCCCGGTAGGCATACCCATCATTGCCACATCACTGGTGCTAGTCCTCTTGGGTTTATTTTCAATGGGAGGTTGAGTTGCACCTGCAGGAGGAAGGTAGTATGGATATCCTTGAGGTGCGTAGCCTTGAGACGGTGCGTAGCCTTGAGACGGTGCGTAGCCTTGAGGCGGTGCGTAGCCTTGAGGCAGTGCGTAACCTTGAGGCGGCGGAGGTGGATAATATCCATGAGGTGGAGGAGGATAATATCCTTGAGGTGCGTAGCCTTGGGGTGGTAGTTGGTAATATCCTTGAGGCGGTGCAGCTGATGGTAATGGTGCTTGGTGCTGATGTAGTGATGGATACCCCCCTGGTGGAGGACCTTGTTTGGGGGCATGCGACTGTGCAAGTGGAGCTGCGCGTAATGGTGCTCCACGGCTAGTAGCAGGTCCAGCTGAAGTAGAGTGTAGTTGCTGCTGCTCTTGTAAAGGGCGTTTTTGATGTTGATTCTGATCTCTTTGTTGTAAGTGTGGGGAAGGAGGCATTGGTTTTTGAAGGTTGGGAACCGTTTGGTCCTTAAGATGCGGTTGTTGGTGCACAGGTTGTGGTTGTTGATGCACAGGTTGTGGTTGTTGGTGCACAGGTTGTGGTTGTTGGTGCATAGGTTGTGGTTGTTGGTGCACAGGTTGTGGTTGTTGGTGCACAGGTTGTGGTTGTTGGTGCACAGGTTGTGGTTGTTGATGCACAGGTTGTGGTTGTTGGTGCACAGGTTGTGGTTGTTGATGCACAGGTTGTGGTTGTTGGTGCATAGGTTGTGGTTGTTGGTGCACAGGTTGCGGTTGTTGATGCACAGGTTGTTGTCCTTGTGCTGCTGCGTACTGCGATGCATATACCCGGGGACTCGGAGGAAATGGTCTGCTTGGACTCACCAGTGATCTCTTTTCCAGACGCACTGGGGAGGGCGTCCTGATGGGTTTATTGTTGGTCAGTGGTGGAGAAGGTGATTCCTGTGAAAATGAATGTGTGATCACATTTGGTAGAGGCTTTTGTTGCTGTTGAGGAGACCGTGACTGTTCCACTACATGAGCAGTTGGTTGGTCAGATTTGACAAAGGGGGTTATTGGCTGAGGAGAACGATCTACCACTTGTGCTTGTTGCTTTACCAGTGCGTCTGGGTGATGTAACACGGGGGGTGTGTCTAGAGTAGGAGTCGATTCTGCTGAAACCGGTGTGATTTCAAACATGGGAACAGAACTATGTTTTGGTGATGAGCTTGGCGACTTCTTCTTCTTCTTCTTTTTATCCTTTGATTTCTTTGGCGACTCCATACCAGGAGGCATAGGGAAGAATCCCATTGGTGGCATCCCATCCATGTTTCCTTGACCATCCAAAAATGGAGGCGGTATCATTCCAGGAGGGAGACCAGGGAATGGGAATGCCATTTGACTATTCCTCTTCTTTTCCTTAGTCTTCTTCTTTTTCTTCTTTTTTCTTATTTCTTCATTCTCCTTGTCGTCGTCTGGTGTAATGACCTCTTCCACCGCGTAACCAGCAATATCTTCATTCTCTATGGGAACGGGCTCCACATCAACGTTAGGCGGAGGATAATACACAGGTTCTTCTTGAGATGCAGCTGGTTCCATGGTTTCAACACCTGGAACGAAATAGTCCGCATATGGGTCGGCAGCTCTATCTTGCAACTCCCTAACCGCCTTTTCTTCTTCAGTTTCGTAATTGGAATACGGCTCGATGTATTCCACAACATGATTGTAATCATAATTATTGAGAATTTGGTTCTCTGAAGGCATTGAATGGGTCATTGTAGGTTGATCGGGAATTGGAATTTGTGGATCAACAGGTGAAACTGGAGGAGGCCTTCTATACTTTTTCGATCCTATCAGTTCACCAGCTTGCTCGAAACCCCCCCTGGGAATGTTGTCATCACTGAGATTGAGCGACTGTAAGTATCTGGTGTAATCGTTCGTCTGATCACTGGTTCCATATGGTGGATCATCAAAACCACTTGGGTGTACGACTTCAAGGGAAAAATCATCAGAATCGAATCTGATGTCAGGCAATAACCCAGATTCAGAATCCTTAGTAGGGGGTGGCGGAGGTGGAAGAGGCATATCCTTATAACTTCCATCAGACAAGTTTCTTTTCCCATCTTTAACTGGAACTCTGGGCCCAATATCAAGATTATTGGAAGAATGGAATTTTGCCAAATAAGTATTCGTGGGCATTATCACCTCCGTCACTATCATCCACTTCTGAAAGCCTCTTAAGCCAGCTTCCACCACTAGTGATCTTCCGAATAAGGATTTCTTATCTCTTGGTTGGTCAGCTCCTAAAGTAGATAACCACGCCCAGATGTAGTAGTCTTGAATGGCGACATTTTTGATTGTCACCTCTGAATATAATGGAATGTTCGGGTCCACTTTGACGTTATTCTCCAGGGGCTTCAACCAGCCTGGGTACAATCCGAACCGTGAATTTATAGGTGTTTCCGTTAACCGATTGAGTACCCTCCTCGACTCTTCTGTGAGACTCGATATTATATCATTTGTACTTTCCTTTTGAAAAATACTCTTTAAAATCGTGTAGTTTTCTATTGAAACGAATGTATCCTTCTTTTCGAATGATATAGCATGCCTTGCTTTACTGAGAAGTTCGTAAGGGTTGGAACTCATTTTGGTAGAATTGACATAAACACATGGAATTGTGATGATAGATTTGATGGAATCAGTATTCTCGAGTGGTGGGTAGGTATTGGTGATAAGCAAGGATTGCAAGGTCTTGGGTAATTTCAACGGCATTTCGGTCTCTGGCAACATTGCTCTCAAGAATGATAAAAGAAGATGGAAAATAGCATCGGTGGATTCTTTCCAATCATTGAGCCCATCAATAAAATTGTTCTCCGATGCCAAAGTTGCATCATAAAATGCAGAATTGAAGTGCTTATTGCTGGATTTGTTGTTGTTGAAGGCCCACACACTGGACATCTTTGCCACCTTCCTTCCACTTAAGTAGTTGTACTGAGAATTTGAAGATATACTGATCAACAAATCAAGGAAATCATACACTATAGACGCATGGGCAGGCGAAGATAGACATTTGGGCATGATACTTAAAAAGGCTGTCTTAGGATAACCCGCCTCCTTCTCTTTACGCTTGTATTCCAAATAGACATCCCACCCGATGATCTCATTATTGGGGAGTCTACTCCATAAGTACTTCAAACTGCAGATCAAGGTAAACTCATCGTAGTGTTGTAGTATGTCATATATGTTGTCTTCGCCTCTTATCAACTCTCCTCGAGGGAAAATCGACGTCAAAAACTTCTCCAACTTATAGTCATCAATCTTGGACCTGAACGGAAGAAATATATGGGGAGTTTTGGTTCCTCGCTTTTTCAACTCTCCGGTGATGCAGTGAAGTATCACCTTTAAATTTTTTCTAGTGAACTGATCAGTGCTTATTTCTCCCAATTTGGAGGGAACTGCAGGGATACTTGGAAGCTTCATACTATTCAAATGTCTTCAAAACCACAATATATAGGTGCACAGATTTTGGCCTAGGGATATATCTAATCGCTTAACTTGTTTACATAAAAGTCAAGTCGCGTTTGAGGCAGTATACTAATGAGAATCAAATCGGTCGCGACACGATAAAAAACAAAGGCAACGACAAGAACAGGGTTCATTCTACGACAACTATACTGTTACTTTACCGATTACAACTTCACAAATTATTTTTAGTTACTTTTTTGACTTGAGGTTTTGATAGGATACATATATTTTGACAAAAGGCTATAGTTCATGGCTAGCTAGATTGACCATCGGATTATGGTGATTCATCTGGTGTAAATCCACCATACTGCTGACTGTTCTAAGATTAAAGTTGCCGTTGGCATTATGGTTATGGTTGTGGGTGTTAAGAGGCATACCTTGACTCGAATGGCTTTGATTCAAAGACGCCAAGTCAGACATGCTGTTAATAGCCCGAATATCAGCATTTTGGTGTCTGGTAGAATTACCTGAAATATCGACATTGGGGTTCATGTTACCCACAGCCCCGTTGATAGCTGCTGCTGCTGCTTGTGGAAGGTCAGTCATACTGTGGTGGGCTGAGGCGTTATTTGAATTTGAAATAGTATCGTAGCCATTTGCAACCGTTGCGGTGGAGGTAGCCCCAGAAGTTGTGACGCGAGGGTCTAATGGTAGGTTGCGAGGGATGTTGGACGTAGGTGCAGGGGGAATAGGGTATGGCTCCGACGAGAAACTGCTTCGGCTCGAGGACTTTTCAGTCAATGACGCTAGATAATTAATTTGGTCAAGAAAATGGCCCACTTCGTTGTATCCACCGAGCTGAGAAATAAACATGGGACAGGTCTTGTGATTGGCAAACACATTTCTCATGTTCAAAATCTGTTCTCTCATAGACCGCATTTGATTGGACAAGTCTCTATAACCATTGGAATAGTACTTCAATTCGTCTTCCATTTTGGCTACCTGCTTCTTCTTCCGTTGACGACATTTAGAAGCAGCCAACCTATTTCTTTCCAAAAAATGCTTTCGTTTGTCATCTTCCGTGGCATCCTTTTTGTTGTTTTCCTTGTTGGATTCAGGCGAAATGGTGTCATCTTTTGTACCATCCTCAGAGTCTACCAATTCTTCTACGGCGTCATCTTTTACCTTAGCTTTCCTTCCCCTGGTAGATTTGCGCTTCTTGTTTGGTGAATCGTCTGATGCAGCTTTCCTCTTGTTGTCTTTCCTCAGAGGTGGCTCTTCAGTCTTTCGAATTGCTTGTTGTTGCAGTTCGAGGGCAGCCTGTTGCCTCACGGCCTGAGCAGCACGAGCCGCTTCTGCTGCTTGCAATTGAGCATTCTGGGTTTCGTAAAGATCTTGTGCCTGCGCATTCGATTGACCACTTTGGTGGTGCACTTGGGGCTGGTTCTGGGATTGGGCTTGAAGTTGTGGGTGTATTTGCGGATGATTAGTGGCATGCTGAAGTTGTTGATTAATGGAATGAGGTTGGAGCTGATTAGGTTGCAAATGTGGAGGCACTCCCGTGATCTGTGTATGGTCATTAAGGACATGTGGGTTCTGTATTGGGACAGAAGATAGTCCCAATAAGCTAGACAAACCAGGGGTCATCATTCCGTTGGGGGTCAAGCCGGTTCCTTGCAACTGAGCCCCGAAAGGGAATCCATTTATACTAACCAGGCCCCCTGGGGTCAAACCGGTCCTGAGATTAGATTCGTTAGGAGTCAATCCTGTCTTTTTATTAGACCCCACGTAAGAAGCAAAATAATTGTTGGAAGGTTGTGAAAGTGAATGCTGGGAAGTGCCCTGATGCTGCTGTTGGTTGGGGTAGCTGTTGTTATTCTGGTTGTTGTTGGAATTCGGATGCATATTGGACGTCGGAAGAGCATTGTTGTGGTCATTATTATCATTAGAAGAATTGGTGGCATTTAACAAGCTGTTCCATAAAGTACCACCCGGAGTGGCTGAAATGCTCAAGTGACCATCGGGTGTCAATCCTAGTGGTGGTAACCGTCTTCCACCCGGTGTAAGCAATGGTGGAGTGATTCCCGGTAACTTTTGCGCCCCGTTGGCTAAGTTGGATATGGGGATGCGCAAGTTGTGCTTATTGGTGGAGCTCTCGGTACCTGCCTGCTTGCCTGCTTCACGGTTCTCATCCAGGCTCTTCTCCTTTGTGGCAAATGACCTTTCGAAGGGATTTGGCTCCAAATCGAATGATGTTGTTTTAGACTATAGGTCGTTAGTATTGAACAAACGGGTGATCTCAGCAGATTCAAATTCAAAGGAGACCTTTACATCAAGATTCAGTCTGTGCTGTAGAATGTGTTCCAAGTCGTACATTTAGCCCTGTGCTTTTAAACACGAGGTTGTAGGTATCAGTGTTCAGTGCAGCTGAGCATTTCCAACAGTGACGTAATTACTAAGACACTGAAAAATACGGATGCACAGAAAGACCCATACTTAAGCCCAGGAGGAGAAAATAACACAGTAGTAAGCACCTATTAAGAATAATTTGAAGACCCATCACCTGAGGAAAATGACATTGTATACGTACTTCGTTAGACATTTTCCTAATAATCCTTGTGGGTATCGTTTTGTGATCGAATTTAAAAAGCAAAAAACTTTCAGGCGCGGAAAAGATTCTAAACAGTGAGGCTTATATGTGTCACGCACGACCCAAGATAAGTATAACGATTGATTTTATTTATTGGCTATTTGTGCTCTTAGCTTTAGTCAAGCATGTCTTCGAGTTTCTTCATCTGTTGGACTCTCTTGTTTTCAAGAATACTGGGATCTTCCTTTGCTGCCTCTTTCACCTCCTCATCAATGGGTTTATTCACAGGGGCCGCTTCCGGAATTTTCTTTTTATCCACTTTAACATCTTCAATATTGATTCGGGTTCCTTCCCGTGCCCATCCCGTCTTAAAGAGTTTACCCATCTCAAATCTGGGGAAAGGATGTGCCTCGGTGTTGAACACGTACTCCGTGAGGGGGAGTTGATTGTCGTCGTCAAATAACAAATAAAGGTATTTCAATGTCTCAGCCCACCAAAACGATTCTGTGTTGTCTCTCCTTTTTGGTGGAATTGTAGTCATATCATCCAAAGAAGTAAAAGATACTTCTCCTTTCTCATTCACGATCCGGGTGTATTTGAGGAAGTTTTGGAAAATCTCATACCCATACTGTCTGTATTTCACATCTCCGGTAAGTCTGTATAAGTAAAATAATGACTCTACTGTCTCGGGTCTCTGAAGATTATGCCTGTCTAATGGTTTTATGTAGAAGTCTCTTGCTTTGGTTTCATCGGTATTGAACACCACAATTTCAGGCGATAATCCCGTAGGCGTATCTTTATACATCCTGTAACAAGTGTAGGTCAAATCGGAACCAAATTTGAATTCTTCTTCTCTTTCTTGTGTCCACCACGGTTGCTTTCTGGCTTCATCCAAAGTCAACCCTCCTGTGGCACCCAAGGAAACCAATCCACCATAAAAACACACCAAATGGTCCATTTTAGGCGACAAGTGGCCACTCATACCATTTTCTAACTCTCCAATAAAAGTCAACCCGTTTGGTTTAGAATGGCCAACCATGTTATTCATGACTCCCTTTAAGGACTGCTTGTACATATCATAGTAAACAGATTCGCCAGTTTGAAGATATTGTTTTAAAAGGTACTCATAATAAGAATCACCTCGAGAACCTAACCGTATCAACCGGCCCTGATATTCTCCCGTATCCGGTTGAACATAAATGGGGACCAATCCGGCTTTTGCATGGTTTTTGTCCAACACTTCCATGACTTTTTCCACCTTTTCCCAGTACAATGCTTCTCCAGTAAGGTGACTCAAAAACTTAAATTCCAATTGCAAGGTTGCAACTTCTGCTGTGGATGAAGCACCATTATCTACATGATTCTTGATCCCCTTTCCTGTTTTCAAGTTCACGGAGGAATATGGCAATCCCGATTTACTATCAAATGCTCCCAACAAGGCATTGGCCAAGTCAACTGCCACATCCAAATACAAATCATCACGAGACAAATGGAATGAAGATAATAATCCTCCCAACATTCTTATGGTGGTTTCGAAAACATTTACTTCGTAATCGAAATCGTACTCCAAGTCCTTTTTAATCCATTCTCTAACCCTGGCCACTTCTTCAGGGCATTCCATGATCATCAATGTGTCCAAAGAATCCACAATCATCCACCCCAATGGTTTGGGTCCCATATTCTCACCTTTGCCAGCTATAGGATGATAAACATCTTTACCCCACCCATTCTTTTCGTAAGTGTGCCATGATTCCAAAAACGCAGTACGGACTTCTGATTGTGCACGCTTCCAATTAATTGACGTTTGAGGGGATTTCTGACTAATTAAATAGTAACAGAAATAGATCACTAAGGAAGCAATGAATCCTTTTAGAAGCATTTTGAAATTCTTTTTTGTCTTGGGCCGTAGCTTTGGGTGTTTGGTCGCACTCGGTTTATCCTTATACAATGGCAAGTCACTAGAATCCTTTTTCCAACTACTTAACCGTTTGAATGGATTAAGCATGAAGATCGAATGGACAGAAAATTGTTTTTATCGCGTCCTAAAGGTTACAGAAAAATAAATGTCTATGAGTTTATGGAGAAGAGTGATGCGGCTTTTAGTGGTGGTGAAACAATTTGGAAAAGGCACTTTTTCTTCCTGACGATCGGGAGTCGGATCTTGTTTCACCTGCAACTTCGTTTTGCGACTGGGAAGATGATCTGGATCGAGAAGGAGACATGCGGAACCGAAGTTTATTAGGGTCTTCAGCATTGCCTGGAACGGTTCTTTGTCGTCCTCTGTCCTCGTTCGCAGCAGACAAGTTCAAGTATGATGAGGAACGAGAACTTAGAGGACTTTTGATCGGCTTCTTTTTGTTCTTTCTATCTTTTTCTGAAAGACAGGCGTCTGATACGTTTATCAACCAATTCTTGAAATATTCTGGGTCCTCTATGGGTGTTCGGAGAACTTCAATATGGCTGTATGAGGGCTTCACCACAATGACTGGAACCAAAGCATACTGCAAGAAGTACTTGGAAACGGTAGTTTTACTGAAAAATCCTTTCAGTTCCTTATCCACTGAATGGGTTCCTATAGCCATCATTTGCGGAGTGTATTCATCGATGGCTTTCTTCAATAATTTTTGGGGTTTACCGATATCGATTTCATACACTATGGATATCTTCTTGTTGTGAACATTCAAGTTCTCTATCATTTCTAGGGATTTATTGCATTTCTTTCTGTCTATTTCATGGTACAACTTTTCATCAAGCACCTGTAATATGACAATTGTATCGCCATTTATGATCATTTCGTCAAATAACCACCGAATGGCCTGTAGTGACTCTTTGTCATCGTTATATCCAGTAAGGAAAGTCTTGTTGTTACGCCGAAATCTAAATTTCGGATGTTTAGCCTTCAATGTCAAGGAGATTTTTTCCATGTTGGTAGAAGTATCGAACGAGATTCCTCTTTCATACTTTTTGTCCAACATTGGATGGCCTAGACCTCCCAAAGACTTTAAGTTTGTAGAAGACCCCATCGAAAACAACGGGATTGCAGCGGGTCCCGAAGGTCGACTGCTAAAATAATCGTTGCCGATAACGGACCCTGTGGGTGACATCAAGGGAGTAGGTGTGCTGGAGAAAGATGGGGATTTCAAGGAATCAGAATCAAAATCATCATAGTATAGGCGTCCAAGAAGATCAGAAGAGTCGTTTTCTTTGGCGTATAGGTCGATAGAATCCTCACTCGTATGGTATATCATAGAATTTAAGTGGGTATTCTTAGACGTCTGGGGATCAAATCGTTCTTTATTTCTGGCCTTTGGAGTCTTCTTCTCTTTGGGGGTCTGTGAATCATTGGTCTCTTCTGTCTTGTCTCCTTCCGGGACTGTACTATTGTCAACTGAATCGGAATTGAGAGAACCGGTTGTTGCAGCTGTCGCAATTGGACCTGATCCTTGCGATTGATTGCCCCGTTCTGGCGATTTACTGTCACTTCTACGCCGATTTAGTTGCGGATGTGATCTCATCTCGGAGTTTGCAGGAGGATAGTATAGGTTTTCACCTTTCAGAACCGAAAAAAGTCCCATATCAACGGCGGTGTGAAATCAAATGTTTTATTTTAAAAAAACGGCTTGCGCTTTTTCTAAACGGTATGCTGTAACGGGCTTGGCTGATTTGGGAGAAAACAAACGTGGCATAATTGGGAGAAGAAGGACACAAAAGAGACTAGGAGAGACGCCGCAGAGGCAGATCACACTTACAATCTGAATTTCACATGCCTTTTACTCTATTTTATTTACAAGATTCATAGTTAAGAATAGTTTCGGCCATCATCCGGATGCTTGAACGCTTTATGATCGATATACCTACCACTTTCCACTCCCGAATTGCGCTCCACTACCCCCCAAATACGATCCATCTTCATACCACCAATATCGTCCACCACAAAAAAAGATCTGGATACCTTTGTCTCGGGCTCTTTATCTACCCACGAAGAGTAAGAACTTAACAAGGGAACTGTCGGTAATGGAGCTAGCTTCAAGCTGTCATT
Source organism: Yamadazyma trypodendri (assembly GCA_030572515.1). NCBI lineage: Eukaryota > Fungi > Ascomycota > Pichiomycetes > Serinales > Debaryomycetaceae > Yamadazyma > Yamadazyma trypodendri. Next base: position 522,605 of record JAJMAI010000003.1, on the reverse strand, counting down.
ATCCGTCACTCTTATCAACTCGTTGTACGTTTTTGCACCGGTGAAATTCAACTTTTCCATTATCAAATTCTCATCGCTGATCAAATTCTCTAAAGTCTGTGGTTTATTTTTGTCGTACAACCGGAAGATTCTTGTGACATAGTTCCTTGTCTTAAACTGAACTGCCACTACCGGCAAGAAGCTAGCTACCACGGTTGAGATAGCATAAATGTCATCAAAATGGGGAGAATCATGGAATAACTTGGCCCCATAACATCCTAGCACTCCAAAACTTATAGTTAATCTTTTGAGCAATGATACGTATTTGGATCCTGGTGCCTCGTAGATCGGTTGGTAAGACAACCGATAATTGTCAGCAAGAACCACGGGTCGTATGTGTCCAGGTTTCCTCACTCTAACCGGATCAGTGTACAAAGTAGGGGACCATGGGTTATTTTCTGATACAATCTCATCGGTGTCGATGGACGAATCTGGTGACTTATAACTCCCCTTGTGTGAAGACGAGTACAGTACAATCCCGATTTTGATAGACTTTAGATGTGTCTTCGTGACCCCTACCGTAGTTATTCTTCCTCCACCCGTTATTCCATTTTTTAAACAGTACATCCTAAAGGCAGATATTATCTTCAACTCACAAGAAGATTCTCGCGCAGCGTGTTGTGCACAAAAAAATTAGGGCGCGAAGTAGCACAAATGATAAAAAGAAGGAAAGGAAAAAATTTACTTCGAAAGACACTTATTACGCTGCAAATCATTGCAAGAGCTGACAAAGAGGAAATTATCGTATAATGGATGGTGATGCAACAAGCAGATTTGTGCCCGAGTATCGTCGTACCACGTTTAAGAACAAGGGTCGGTTCCAAGCCGATGAGTTGAGAAGGAGAAGGGAAACCCATCAAGTGGATTTGAGAAAGCAAAAAAGAGAAGAGGTGTTATCTAAAAGAAGAAATTTCGTTAACGCCGATGCTAATGATTCTGAAGAAGAGGAAGAATATGGATTACAAGGTAATGCCGACGAATCTCAATTTTACAGCTCTTTATTGCAAGAATTACCAAGAATGGTTGAGTTGATTAAGTCACAAGATTTTGATGAACAGTTGAGTGCCACTGTTAAGTTTCGTCAAATATTGTCTAGAGAACACAATCCTCCTATAAATGCGGTGATTCAATCAGGGGTCATTCCTACGTTGGTGGAGTTTATGAAAAATGATTACCCAGATATGTTACAATTGGAAGCGGCTTGGGCGTTGACAAATATTGCCTCTGGTAACTCAGATCAAACCCGCGTTGTGGTTGAGAGTGGTGCAGTTCCTTTGTTTGTGGAGTTGTTGAATTCTCAATCCGTGGAAGTTAAAGAGCAAGCTATTTGGGCTTTGGGAAACGTTGCTGGTGACTCCAGTGAGTACAGAGATTTTGTATTACGATGTGGTGCCATGGGACCTGTATTGAACTTGTTCAATAGTACAAAGATGTCTTTGCTTCGTACTGCTACCTGGACCTTGTCTAACTTGTGCAGAGGAAGAAACCCTCAACCCGATTGGTCTATTGTGCATCTTGCAATTCCCACTTTGGCCAAATTAATTTATTCAATGGACACGGAAACTTTAATAGATGCCTGTTGGGCTGTGTCTTACTTATCTGACGGAACCACTGACTCTATTCAAGCAGTCATTGATGCAAGAATTCCTACCAGATTAGTGGACTTGTTGGGCCATGAATCCACCTTAGTGCAAACCCCTGCTTTAAGATCAATTGGTAATATTGTCACTGGTAACGATTTACAAACCCAAGTAGTGATAAATGCTGGTGCGTTACACGCTTTAGCACCTTTGTTGAACTCATCAAAGGAGACCATCAGAAAGGAAGCTTGCTGGACCATTTCTAATATCACTGCTGGTAATACCGAACAAATTCAATGCGTCATTGATGCTAATTTGATTCCTCCAGTATTAAGATTATTAGTTAATGGTGATTATAAGACCAAGAAGGAAGCCTGTTGGGCCATCTCAAATGCTTCATCAGGAGCTTTGACCAAACCAGACCAAATAAGATATCTCGTCACTCAAGGGTGCATAAAACCATTGTGTGATTTATTGGCGGTGGCAGATCCTAAAATTATCGAAGTGACTTTAGACTCTTTGGAAAATATACTTAAAATGGGTGAAATGGATAAAGATGCCCGTGGTGCATCAGTCAATCAATACGCTTTGTTCATTGAAGAAGCTGGTGGTATGGAAAAAATCAGTGACTGTCAAAGTAACGAAAATGAGAAGATTTATGAAAAGGCTTACCACATTATTGAAAAGTATTTCTCCGAAGACGACGATCAAACTGATGATGATATGTCTGCTGCTCCGCAAGCCTTTGGTGAAAGCTATGGATTCGGTGTGACCGACGAAACAAATTTCAACTTTTGAAGGTTTAGTGAAAACCAGTTTGGTGGCCAAAGGAGTCCATGTCTATCTCTCAATCCTCTCATGTTGAACTTATCTTTGCAATGATTAATGTCTTTTTCATTCAGTTTTTTTAAAACTTCTCATATAACTCTATAATCTGTATATAGCTTCCTTCTTCTTTATAGGCTTACAGGTACATCTCTGCATCTAATATACATACTTTCGAAACTGGTATCCAGTACTATTTCTCTTTTTAGATATCTAACTACTTTTAAAACTTTTCTACAAACTTATAAAACAAATTTACATCACACCTAGTTAAATATTCGGAGCAATTTCTGCTTGTTGCCTTCTGCTTTCGTCACCTGGTCGGCAATAAATTCTTCATTAGTTACTCTCATAACGCTTTTGGGCTTGGAAGTTTTAACCAACTTTTCAGCACTTCCTTTCTTAACCATACTTGTAATAATTTCAAATGCCACCTGTGCCCCATTGGTGGCAGTTATCTCCGCATTATCAAATGCCGGAGACACCTCCACCACGTCGGCTCCCACAATGTTCAACCGTTCAATTGCTCTTAAAACATAAATGAGTTCTCTTGGAAGCCATCCACCAGGTTCTTGGGTTCCAGTTCCACTGCCAAATCCCGGATCCAAGACGTCAATATCAACAGACAAGTATGTAGGTGTATCTTCTGGAACTGTGTCGAGGATCTTGTCCACCACGTATTTAACACCTTCAACCCAAATGTCATCTGCATAAATTCTTTCAAAGTTTTGGCTGTCGTCATCGAGATAGTCTTCAAGACCCGAAAGCTTGGTTCTTAAGCCCGCATGAATATTGTGGGTGGTTGTCAAACCCTCTTTGTGAGCCTTCCATAACATGGATCCATGGTTCAATTCAGATTGATCAGAGTGCCAATAAGATGGATATTTATCAGGAGCCCAGGTATCTAAATGAGCATCGAAGTGGATGACATTCAAAGGCCCATATACCTTGTGTAAGGCTCTGAGGTGGGGCAACAACACCGAATGGTCCCCTCCTAAGGCCACATACCTTGGTGGTACCGAAGAGGAGTTGGCAGATTGTCTGCGATGAATTAACTCTTCAAAAGCCAAGTCCATTTGCTTAAAAGCCAAACTATTGTCCATAGGAGTGACGGGAATATCTCCACAGTCTACCACCTTGGCCCAGTCCTGGTACGGATTGAACATAGCCTTTTGATTAAACCCTCTTAAAGATGTCTGTCTCTGAGAAGCGGATCTTATTGCTCTAGGGCCAAATCTGGCACCAGGTCTGTAGGAGGTGGCAGTATCAAAGGGAACACCAATGAGAGCCACATCATAATCTTTTTCTGTGTCAATTAGACATTTGTGGTGGTCAAGGTGGGCAAAGGTGTTAATGCCTTGAAAAGGCCAGTCACTACCCCATAGTTCTTCTAGAGTTGGAGCTTCCATGGAATCGTACTGAACTTCGTGTTCCGCATTCGGATTGGAATTCAATTGGGCATGGAGACCATGTAAGACAGATAATATGGTTACTAAGGCTCTTACTTTCATGGTAACTTCAAAGTGTCTGAAAGTGTTATCTGAAAGTATTTCTGAAGAATTTATCACGGAATTTGTCATACAAGAAGTTGAATTCCGCTCGGTAGGGGCACGTCCTTTGTTTGCAGCCGTCAAAGAGGATTATGAGAATTGTTACTTTGCATTGTTAAGGTTCCTTTTGTCAGTTATTTAGTCTGTTGGGTACTCTGTTATACCTCTCTCTAAATACTTTAGTTACCTTCATAAGTGTCCAAATTCCGAAAGAACTGGTGGAAGAACACCACCCCCTCAATGTGCCCGTCTAAAGACACTCTTTCATCAATAGCATGGGCATTCAATCTCTCCGCTTGTCTGATTGGAGAAAATCGATAAATGTTCTTTGTCAAGTTCCAGTAATGTCTTGTATCTGTATTACCAGTCATACAAGAAGGTGACACCGTCACGGGTTTGGTGGAATTGTCTCTGTAATGAGCAAAATCTTCAAAAACATGCCTGATAGAACCACCCAAAATATTCCACGAGGGATTGTTGATGGTGGGGGTTAAGGGAGCTGGATTTAATGGCTCGTTGCTGGACACCTTAAATACCCCTTTGGTGGTAGTTGCTTCTCTGGTAGTTTCACCAAATACCTCGACGTCTAAATCGTAAATGCCGGCCACAACATCCACCGCTTTCAAGATCTTGGTTTTGACTTCTTCCAAAGAGGAATCGTACGAAACCCGATGGTTGATTTTTACAGTTACTTTCTCAGGCAAAGCGTTGATTTTCAACCCTCCAGAAATGATATCTACTGCCTGAGTGGTGGAAACCAACACTTTTCTTTCAATGGTGCGGGTTAACTCCTGTAGTACTCTTTCCTTAGCCTTCTGGTCATTCCTATTGAGAGCCCGAATGTCTTCCTTCAATCCTGCAGGCATGAAAGTGCTCGATTTGGCTTCACATTGCAATTGGGTGAAAAGTGGGTTCTTGGGAGAGATTTCTAATGGGTACTCATCAAGCTCGATTTGATGGATTAAGTCTGCAATAATTCCAATAGCTGTGTGCCTAGGAGGCATAGATGAGTGCCCCCCGGTGGTCACAAAGTCAATGGTGTAGTCAACATATCCCTTTTCTCCTGTAGCTGGCAAAGCAAGCCTACCTCCATAGAAATCTTGAATCCCAAGACCTCCTTCATCAATGATCATGAAAACAGAATCATCACCCAACTTTTCAGTCAAGAACTTACCAATAAAAGCAGCCCCTCGAAATCCACTGGTTTCCTCATCAAACCCCAATGCAATGATCACGGTTCTCTTGGGTGCAAATCCTTTGATAAGAAGTTCTTCTAATGCTTCAAAAACTGCCACCACGTTATTTTTGCAATCGCTAGACCCTCTTCCCCAAAGCCAGTCCCCGTCAAACACAGCCTTGTAAGGTGGATGGGTCCATCTGGGCAACGTTTCTTCAGGAACTGGCACCACGTCTTGATGACCACAAACCATTATAGGCTTCAAATCGGTGTTTGTGCCCTTAATGGTGTACACCAATCCATGCGTGTTTACCCTTTCAATTTCGGCAGAGCGAGAGATGGCCGGAAAACTGTTCACGAGGTAGTCACTGAAGTTATAGAAAATATCCCACCTGTCGTCTTTTCCCACGTCTCCAAGATCATCGTAGTTTTCAGTAGGGATTCTAATAGCATCACCCCACACCTTCAAGGATCTATTTCTGTACTCATAGCTATGGAAGTACTCAATGTCTACCGAAAGATCGTCCGCAGGAACTAACTTCTCCAATTGTGGGCATAACTCGTCGAAACTGATGGAATTGGCTACCATTTGCAATTGCATTGAAGGAGCCTTGAATAATAAAAAGCATCCCGTAATTGCGGTCAAGAGCAAGCCCTGAATCCACTTGACTCGGGGGGAGATTTTGACACTTTTTTGTGTGCTCAAAGGGAGTTCGAGCTTTTCCATTAGCATAATCTGGTAATAATTATTTTACAGTGCCACATTAGTTATATGGGATTTGCGGGATTGGACTGCCCACGTCCCTTTTTGACACATTGGGAATTAATACGGGATGTCGTATAAGGGGTGGTGCAGCGATTTACACGCTGGAGAATCTTCTTTGGTATATTTCTCTCATGATGTGTATTTTGTATTATCGAGTATCTCTTGTATTTTCTCTCTATTTCTTATCTATTTTGCAATATTACTTTCTCTAGTTATTTTCTTTATCTATTTTGCAGTATTACTTTCTCTAGTTATTTTCTTTAGTTATATCTTGGCAAGTAATATCTATTTGAAATGATTTCCTTCGTAACCTGTTATCTTTTTGCAGTCTACTTTTTCTTACTCTATTACCATCTTCTTTCTCTATTATAATTTTTTACCATCTACTTTGGCTTTATTATTATTTTTCACCGCCTAGTTCCTCTCTATTTCTCTTGCACCATATTTAATTATCCATCTTTTTGCAATATGTTTTTGATCACATGTCTAATTTCTCTATTTATGCAATACCACAGAGTTCGCTGCATCTTCTTTCTACCTACTTGTCGTAAGCAAGTTCACTCATCGCGAAGGCATTCCCGTTGAACCAGTTATCTCTGCAAATTAACGCGACAGTGGACCTGAAATTCATTCACACACCATGGGATTCTCAGACCTTAAAAACGCTATTAAAAAGATAGACCAGGTAGTGAACAAGAAGGGAAATTCCCAGGATTCTTACACCCGACCACGGGCCAAAACTCCCGAGGAATCCAGTAAGAGCACTTCTGTGCCTACCATTACAGATGATGACCTTTTTGCTAAGCCAATTGCTTCCGATGAACCACCGCAAATGTTCAAGAGAACAACACACAACCAGCCACCAGTGGGATGTCATTTAGACCAGCCCATCCACACAAATAACTTCTATAATAACTTGACTTTGGAGGATCAAACTTTCCCGGTATGGACCTTGCCGTACTCTCTTTGGTTGACCAAAGACCCCGGCCAGGATGCAGGGATGGCTTTCAACCATACAGACGCTTCTCAAAGAGTTTTTGGTCCTGAGCCGAACGCCAATCCTGCCCAATTTTACTTCAATCCTCCCAAAATCAAATCATTTGTGTTTTCTGGGGAAGGATTCACCGAAAAGAATGCCAAATTGGTGTTGGAGAATCACGCTAAGATGTCTGTCACAGCCAAAGTGTGTTTTAATGATGACACGAACACCAACATCTTGTTACCTTTGACCCAAGGTATGGGTTTTGTTACGGGTATTTATAACAACATAAGACCGGGCATTGCTTCTCAAGTTGGAGTTCAAAAGTTCGAGAAAGCTGGGTCTATTGGCGATGTCACCAAGTACAAAGTCCAGTTATTTAATCAAGTTGTCTGGTCTATGTATGTGAGTGGCGATAAGAGTGCTGACTTCACCCTTCATGATGGTAGAATCGTTGGGAACAAGGTGTGCAAGAACTTGGTGGTTCAATTCTGCAAAGGAGACTCAAAATTCTATGATGAGTCTGCTGGTACTTATGCAGAAACGTGTGTCTTGTCGGCACAAGTGAGCTCAAAGGATGGAAAAAAATGCAAGTACAGTTTCAAATATGGTGTCAAGGGGAAGTCCAAGAGCCTGAAACCTATAGTCTGGTGTTTACCCCACCATCAAGATGTGCTAGTAGATGACAAGACATACACGAAGTTGCAACTTGACTCCACAACTAAAGGGGTAATGCAAGCTTATCAAACAAATGAGTTAGTTATGGAAGAGACCAATTTACCGGTTTCCATCAACTGGGAGCCTTGGTCAACCGTGCAGACATTCAAAGGCGAAGCAACCTATTCTAAAGAGTCATTAAAGCTTATTGGAGAGTGTGCCAAAAAAGAGGTTGAACAGGATGTTGTGGGTATGGCCGATATTGATTCCATGTACACTTCAGGTAAAGTTTTAGATAAGTTTGCATACATCCTTTATGTTTGTCATTTCATTTTAAAAGATGACGAGTTAACCAAGATATTATTTCCCAAGGTCACCCAGGCTATTGAAATTTTCTCTTCCAATAAGCAGAAATTTCCATTGGTGTATGATAAATCCTGGAAAGGGTTAATTTCATCAGCTGAACCAGGTGCAGATTTCGGAAACTCCAACTATAATGATCACCATTTCCATTATGGGTACCACATTCATGCAATTGCGTTGGTTGCAAAAGTAGACCAGCAGTTCAATTCAGGAGAATGGTTTAAAAAGTCAAATGTGGCAGAATATACTGCAACATTGATCAGAGACATTGCCAATCCATCTGTCTCCGACAAATTCTTTCCTCAATCTCGATCTTTCGATTGGTTCCATGGCCACTCTTTTGCCCATGGTATTTTTGCATCGGGGGATGGCAAAGATGAGGAATCATCTTCTGAGGATTACCATTGTTACTATGGAATGAAGCTATATGCCAAAATCATTGGTGATGCTGCCATGGAGCATAGAGCCAACTTGATTCTTGCAATTATGAGAAGGGCAATGAATATGTATATGTTATTCAGCGACGATAACAAAATCCAACCTGCTAGTTTTATCAAGAATAAAGTGGCCGGTATTACTTTCGAAAATAAGGTTGATTTTGCTACATATTTTGGTAGAGGAACAATTGCCAACGAGTGGATCCACGGAATTCATATGTTACCCATTACGCCTATCTCATCATATATTCGTACGGAAAAGTTTGTGAAGGAAGAATGGCAGCAAGTGTTAGAGCCTATAATCGATAAAATCCCAGATGGCTGGAAAGGTATATTGATGTTAAATTTGGCCTTATACGATCCCAAGAAAGCATGGAAATGGTTTTCTAGAAGTGACTGGGACGACACGTTGATAGATAATGGGATGTCTAGAACCTGGTCGTTGGCGTATATTTCTGGGATTGGAGGTAACTAGTGGCTGCAAAAGATTGCTATAAAAAGCAGCAACAATAGCGCGGGCTAAAATACTATATAAATACTTATAATCCCACGCAAGAAAAAATCATGAACTAATCAAACATGTCAAAAGTTTTACTAGCTATCACCTCCTATAACGAGCCATTCTACCCCGATGGCGCCAAAACCGGCTTATTTGCAACCGAAGCCATCCACCCTTTCGAAGTATTTAAAGCTAAGGGCTACGACGTGCAATTTGTTTCCGAAACTGGTCTGTTTGGCTACGATGACCACTCCTTGTCAGAGGACTTCTTAAACGGTGACGATAAGGCAGTGTTGTTGGACAAACATTCGGAATACAACATCAGTCTCAAAAACATCAAGAAGGCCAGTGATGTAAACCCACAAGAGTATACTATATTCTTTGCAGCAGGTGGCCACGGAACCTGTTTTGATTTTGCGAATCCTAAGGACTTGACCAAAGTGGCAGAGGCCATTTATGCACAAGGAGGGGTCGTTGGGGCTGTTTGCCATGGTCCCATTATTTTCAACTCTTTAAAGGATCCCAAGACAGGAAAGCCATTGATTGAAGGAAAAAATGTGACAGGGTTCACTGATGAAGGAGAAAAGCTTATGCAAGTGGACACCATTGTTGCCGAACAGGGTCTACTTACAGTGGAAAGTATTTGTGCCAAGTTACATGCCACGTTCAAGGCACCACCTGGGCCTTGGGACGACTATTCGGTTGTGGATGGAAGAGTAGTAAGCGGAGTCAATCCTGCTTCAGCCACTTCCACTGCCAAAAATTGTATTTTGGTTGCACAAAAGTGAACCTCCTGTTTATTCGGGCAGTCGATTATCATGAAAGTATGAACCTCCGAAACAGAAATGATTCAATCCTCTACTCCTAAAGCGTAATAGTATTACGTAAGGCTCCTGATTATCGGCAGCACTCCATACAAGTAGTAGCACCCGTTGCTCAATTACGAAAATCTTTACACCTCGAGACCAATTCCTGTGTAATGGTCCTCCCCCGTATTTTTCCCCCGCCAATTTTTCACATCAGAGTACTCTTTCCACTCCCCCCAACTGTTCAAACAGACCGCTTTCCCTCCTTCATAATAACAAGCGGTACACCTTTCCTTGCTATGGATGTCGACAAAACCTTGCATCAGCTCACCACTGAGGAAAAAGTGCTTCTTTTGAGTGGAGCCGATAACTGGCACACTTCTGACATTCCTCGATTAAATATCAGTAAATTGAGATGTGCAGACGGCCCAAACGGTGTCAGAGGCACAAAGACATTCAACGGAGTGCCAGGGGCTTGTTTCCCCTGTGGTACTGCATTGGGTGCTACCTTCAATAAACATTTGCTCAAGGAAACAGGAAATTTGATGGGCATTGAGGCCAGATATAAAGGTGCTAATATTATTTTGGGTCCTACTTGTAACATGCAACGAGGCCCCTTGGGAGGAAGAGGCTTTGAGTCGTTTTCAGAAGACCCGTATTTGAGTGGAATTAGCTCCAGTGCCATTATAAACGGTATACAAAGCCAAAAGGTTGCAGCCACAATTAAACATTATGTTTGCAATGATTTGGAACATGAACGTAAGGCTTCAGACTCTATTTTGACACAGAGAAACTTACGGACGATATACTTGGAGCCCTTTCGTCTTGCGGTCAAGTATTCCAGTCCCAAGTGTATCATGACCAGTTATACCAAAGTTAACGGCGACAGAGCATCTCAAAGTAAACAGTTGTTAATAGACATCTTAAGAAAAGAGTGGGGGTGGAGTGGAGTGGTTATGTCTGACTGGCACGGGTTATATACCTCCAAGCAAGCATTAGAGGGGGGCTTGGATCTTGAAATGCCCGGCCCCACCTATTACCGGTCAGTAAAAGCCATTAAGCATATGATCGACTCTAGAGAAATCTCAATCAAGGACATCGACGACCGAGTTCGAAATATTCTTGAATTGGTCAAGTTCGGGCAAGAATCCGGGATTCCCGTGGACAAGAAAGAAGAGGTGAATGATTCACCCGAAACTAAGGCATTGTTGAGGAGAGTGGCGGCGGAATCGATTGTGTTGTTGAAAAATGACAATAATATCTTACCCTTATCACCTAGTGAAAAAATCGCCGTTATTGGCCCCAATGCTAAAATCAGTGCATTCAGTGGCGGAGGATCTGCGTTTTTACGACCCTATTACACAACTACACCTTACGAAGGGATCTGTGGAAAATTAGACTACCAGCCTCCATACACTGTAGGGTGCCATGGATTCAAACAGTTACCTTCTTTAGCCACTCAACTAGTCAATCCCGTTACTGGAAAAACCGGCTACAACATGAAGTTCTACTTGGACCCTGCCGAAACTGAGAGAAGACGCCAATTTGACGAATTGAATTTGGACCAGGGCTACATCTTTCTTCAAGACTACCAGCACCCGGAACTTGAAGGAGACATGTACTATATCGACATCGAAGGATCTTTCACACCCGACACTTCGGGAGAATACACTTTTGGATGCACGGTTTTAGGAACAGCTCTTCTTTATGTGGATGGCCAGCTTGTGGTGAATAATAAAACTAACCAAAAAAAGGGCACGGCTTTTTTCAATTCTGGAAGCACTGAAAAGACAAACAATATTCACCTTGAAGCCAACAGAACCTACACGGTAAAGGTGGAATTTGGATCGCGGCCTACTTTCAGTGCTCCAGATGCCTTAGTAGTGGATTTCGGAGGGGGTGGAGGTATTGCTTTTGGGTGTGTTAAAAAAATCGATCCCCAGGCAGAAATTCAACATGCAGCTGATATTGCCAGATCTGTGGACAAAGTAGTGTTGTCAATAGGATTGACACATGAATGGGAAACAGAGGGGTCTGACAGAACCGACATGAAGCTTCCACTGTTGACGAATGAATTGGTGGAAGCTGTTCTTGCAGCCAATCCCAATACAGTAATTGTCAACCAAAGTGGTACGCCAGTGGAATTTCCTTGGTTAGATAAGGCCCATTGTCTTGTGCAAGCATGGTATGGGGGTAATGAGACAGGAAATGCCATTGCAGACGTCTTGTTTGGGGATCATAACCCCAGTGGAAAGCTTTCTTTATCTTTCCCATCGAAATTGATCGATAATCCCACATACCTTAACTTCAGAACCGATAGGGGCCGGGTGTTGTATGGTGAAGATATTTTCATGGGATATAGGTACTATGAGAAGATGGAGAGGCCCGTGGCATTCCCTTTTGGTCATGGTCTTTCTTATACTACTTTCAAGTATAGTGATTTAAAAGTGGCTGCTGATGAGGCAGCTGACAAAATGACTGTGTTACTTAAGGTGTCAAATACTGGTGGTGTTGATGGACAAGAAGTGGTCCAGGTTTACGTCTCCAATAAGGATTCAAACACCAGCCAGCCCATTAAAGAATTGAAAGGATACGAAAAAGTTACAATTGGCCGAGGCAAAGTAGTAGAGGTCAGATTGGAATTGTGTCTTAAAGACTCGTTATCGTTCTTCGATGAGTATTTTAACCAATGGCACATGGAAGCTGGACATTACGACGTTCTTGTGGGAACTTCGAGTGCCAGTATCCATTTGGTTGAAGAGATTGAGGTTCAGAGTGAAAAATTATGGAGTGGTTTATAGTGAATTTTGAATTTCTGTTGTTTGTGTATGTACCCTGTCACATAGTTTTGAGGTTCTGTTGTTTTTGTTTCTGTTTCATTGTTTTGTACGTTCTGTTGTTTTTGTTTCTATTTCATTGTTTTGTACGTTCTGTTGGTTTTTGTAGCACGTACGTTTTTCAGGGTTTTTTTAGTTCGTTCTGTTTCGTCTATTTATAGTTGTACGTTCTGTAGCAGGCACATTTTAGTCCGTGGTAGTCCTATGGGCCTCCGCCGTTGACTGAGTCGCCCTTCACTGTCTCTCCGTTCACCGCGTCCGTGTCGTTAACAGCCTCTGTGTCAATTTCCATGTCTCCATCCACGTCTCTATCCAGGTCTCGTACTCCAGGCACAATTTGGACCGCTACTACCGGCATGGAACCAGTGCCATTAGAATCTACAGACCCTCCAGACCCCATGTCGTTCGTGGACTCCGGTCCCTTGGTGAACCTCGCATACATATCATTCAGCACCATATTTATCACATTCACATCCAATATACCCTTTCTGAACTCCTCACTCTGTAGCAACGTCAATATGTGTAGACAGTTGGGGTATACCAAGTACTTAGCATACTGTGGTTGCCTCCAGTAGCTCAAATACTCTAGGTAGTTCAAAAACTCGGGATTGGATAAATATTCGTTTTGCGCCAAATAACTTAAATACTGGACATTACACAATGATTGTACAAATTCCAACTCAATCTCCCACCGTGTAGGTAACTCGTCGGCCGCCACTTCCATTGATTTTTGTGGTACTCTTTTCTTTATTGGCTTCCAGGCCTTTTATGATAATGACTTACTTGTAAAGTACCATCGTTAAATAACGCGAAAAAATACATATTTATCAGGCATGAGTAAACAAGTGGCATTGGAAAGGGAGCTCACACAACTAACGTCGATCAACAAGGCGATAGGGAATCTTATTTCAACTATCCAGACCACAAACACAGATATAAGCCAGGTCAATGAGTCGGTATTGCACACAAACGCGTTGATGTTTAAATGGATCCAAATACTTAGTCAGACCAGTTATACCAAAGAAATCATCAATAATTCCAACTGGAACGGGGACGATATCAATCTTCAGGACAAAGAAGATAAACAACAGGAGCTTGAGGCCGATTTGGCGAGGATTGAGAGAGAAAACGCAGAATTGGCGAAGAAATTAGAGGAAGAGCCTGTAAAGAGAAGGAGACTTTGAGGGAAGGAGACTTTGGATGTTGCTTTGGAGATACTGCTTGGAGATACTGCTTGGAGATACTGCTTGGAGATACTTCTTGGAGATACTGCTTCGACGGAAATAAGAAATACAACGTCTAAAGAATATTCTGCTTTTCAAAACACTCAGGAACACCACAAAGCACTAGATGGGGATAACTAACTACATGGGTCAGGCACTTCATGTAATTGGAATTACATCTACTTATAAAAGAGCTACCTTGAAGGGGAAGACCATTCAAATGATATGACTTTAAATGAAATACTACTTCGAACGAAATACCACCTAGTAGTATCGCTTCAAAACTACTTGTAAAAGAAACACCTCAAAGAAATACTCTAATCTGGCGTGATGTACTATAAATAACATAAAGTTTACAAAGCTCATTTCAAAATACTGGTAATCAAATCACTAGCATCCACACTGTCCCCCTCTTTGATCAACACTTCACCAATCTTCCCGGAAACTGGCGCACTGATCACCATTTCCATTTTCATGGCACTCAATACAGCAATTGGGTCTCCTTTCTTGACTTCATTACCAGACTTACATCTGATTTCAACAACCACTCCCGCCATCGGAGCCCCAACGTCGTTGGGTTGACTGGCCTTGGGTCTGGTTTTGGTTTCAACAGAGACTGTCTTGTCCTCAATAGTGACACTTCTCATTTCACCATTCATTTCAAAGAACACTTCTCTGGTACCAGTTTGTTGACTAATTTCACCAACAGCCAATAATTTAATAATCAAAGTCTTACCTTGTTCAATAACAACTTCAATGGATTCTCCAATGGTACATGGTTTCAAAAAGTATCTGGTGGGTAACACCGACAAATCACCAAACTTTTCAACTTGTTTCTTATATGCTTCAAACACTTTTGGATACATGATATAAGAGCTAATATCACATTCGGTTGCATTACCGTATTTAGAGATCAACTCTGCCTTAACTTTGTCGAAATCAATTGGTTTCAAGTACAATCCAGGTCTGCCCTCCAATTTGATTCTCTTGTTTCCCAAAACTTTGGTTCTCAATGGCTCGGGGAATCCTCCATATGGAGTACCCATCAACCCTTCCATGAAATCCAACACAGAGTCGGGAAAGTCCAATTCTCCTGCCAATTTGATAACATCTTCCTCTGTCAAGTTGTTGGACACCATAAATTGTGCTAAATCTCCCACAACTTTGGAAGTTGGCGTCACCTTAACAATATCACCCAATAATTTATTAGCAACCTTGTAAGCTTGCTTTGTTTGTAACCATCTAGCACCAAGACCCAATTGACTGGCTTGGAAAATTAAATTAGTCAATTGACCACCGGGGATTTCGTGTTGATATACTTCCGGATCTGGTCCCTTCAAATCAGCTTCGAAACATGAATAAAGTAATCTCATTTGAGCCCAGTAATTATCCAACTCCGTAACCAAAGATGTTTGCAAGCCACTGTTGATATTACCTTCAAAAGAAGCCAAAATAGCATTGATACTTGGTTGCGATGTCATACCAGATATGGAGTTGGAACAAGCATCCACCACATCAGCTCCGGCTTCAGCACATGCCACCATGGATGCTACACCGGTACCGGCTGAATCATGAGTGTGAACATGGATAGGTAATTTAGGGTACTTGGCTCTGATGGCACCAACTAACCTCTTGGCAGCATTTGGTTTCAAAGTACCAGCCATATCTTTGATACCTAATATGTGGGTGCCCATTTCGACAATCTTGTCAACCACTTGCAAATAGTATTCCAAGTTATACTTTTTACCCTTTTGAAGCATATCACCACTGTAACACACAGTAGCTTCGATAACTCCACCGGCTTTTTTCACGGCCTCAATACCCACATTCAATTGGTCCAAATCGTTCAAAGCATCAAATACCCTGAAAATATCCACTCCATTGTCTTTAGCTTCTTTGACAAATTGGTCAATAGCATTATCTGGCAACGAACTGTAAGCAACCCCATTGGCTCCTCTCAATAACATTTGAAATGGGATATTTGGAACCAATTTACGTAACTTTCTCAATCTAGCCCATGGGTCTTCGTATAAGAATCTCATAGCCACATCGAAAGTAGCACCGCCCCAACATTCCAAGGCAAATACTCCACTCAAAGCATGAGCAGTAGCAGGAGCAATGTTCAATAAATCGATGGTTCTAACTCTGGTAGCTAATAACGATTGGTGGGCATCTCTCCAAGTTGTATCCATGATTAAGGTACCATCAAAAGCACGAACCTTTTCACTGAACTTTTCTGGTCCATTTTCCAACAAGACGTTTCTCCAACCTTTTGGTTGGGTGTATACTTGGTTGTTCAAATCGATCTTGACACCAGATTCGGGGTCGTGAAGGTCTGGAATCAAAGCTTCGGTGTCCAATTTTGGTAAACCCACTTGTCCGGCAATAGATGAACCATTGACAGTCAAATCTCCCAAATAGTTCAACAACTTGGTGGCTCTGTTTTGGGAGGTGATCATTTGGAACAAAGAAGGAGTATCATCAATGAAAGTGGTCCAACAATTACCCTTGATAAATGTTTCATTGGTCAAAAGTGCCAATAAGAAAGGAATATTGGTTTTAACCCCTCTTATTCTAAACTCTATCAATGCTCTCAACATCTTTCTTCTGGCAATTTCGAATGTGGAACCACTGCATGAACATTTCACCAACATAGAATCATAATGTGGGGAAATAATAGAACCAGCAAACCCGTTACCACCATCCAATCTCACTCCATTACCCCCGGCAGATCTGTAAACCTCGATTTTTCCTGTGTCTGGTTGAAAGTTTTTGCTAGGATCTTCAGTGGTGATTCTACATTGAATAGCAAATCCTCTGGTGCTGATTTTGTCTTGTAACAATCCCAATTGCTCTAATGAAGCCCCGGCTGCAATTTGTATTTGAGCCGCAACAAGGTCCACTCCGGTGATCTCTTCAGTGATGGTGTGTTCGACTTGAATTCTGGGGTTAATCTCAATGAAATAGTGTCTATTTTGTTCATCGACCAAAAATTCAGCAGTACCAGCGTTTCGGTATTGAACTGATTGTGCCAATTTGACAGCATCAGTTAAAATG
This sequence comes from Yamadazyma trypodendri, assembly GCA_030572515.1. Classification (NCBI taxonomy): domain Eukaryota; kingdom Fungi; phylum Ascomycota; class Pichiomycetes; order Serinales; family Debaryomycetaceae; genus Yamadazyma; species Yamadazyma trypodendri. The sequence continues at coordinate 505,810 of JAJMAI010000003.1, read as the reverse complement.
GCATCTCTGACTTCTCTTGGTAAGTTCTTAGCAGGAGCCATCTCCACCACCTTTTGATGTCTTCTTTGCACAGAACAATCTCTTTCGAAAAGGTGCACGACATTTCCGTAGTTATCACCCAACAATTGCACTTCAATATGTTTTGGTTTGTCCAAAAATCTTTCAATGAAACAGGTTCCGTTACCAAAAGAAGCCTTAGCTTCCGAAACTGCTCGGTTGAAAGCATCTTCCAAACTATCGCCTTCTCTAACAACTCTCATACCTCTACCACCACCTCCAAAAGCAGCCTTGATAATAACTGGTAATCCGTATTTGTCCACAAACTTCTGGGCCTCCTCAGTGTTTTCAATGGGACCTGGAGTACCTGGAACCACTGGCACATCATTTTTGATGGCTAAAGTTCTAGCACTAACCTTATCTCCAACTTCATCAATGGTTTTATAAGAAGGACCAATCCACACAATGCCAGCCTCTTCCACTTTTCTGGCAAATTCAGAGTTTTCACTCAAGAATCCGTAACCAGGGTGAATCATATTGACATTGTGCTTTTTAGCAATACTAATAATTTCATCAATCTGTAAGTAAGCTTGCACAGGGGAGAATTGCCCGGGAGTACCAATGGCATACGATTCATCGGCCTTCAATCTATGTAAACTCAACTTATCTTGGTGAGAGTATATGGCTACTGTTTGTAAACTTAATTCGTGAGCGGTTCTGAAAATTCTGATGGGGATTTCACCACGATTGGCCACCAAGATCTTTGACAATGTAGAACCCATGACGGCGGAATTCCTCCTCATCTGATTGATCTTATGATCATCAGAAGGGGTAGGAACTGATAATTTCGACATAGTTACACTGTTACAAAAAAAACCGAAACAAGGGAGAATTAAAAATCAATTTATAGTTTTTTTTAGATATCAGCATTGGGCGTGCGCCGCCATATAAAAGGCAGAATTATACATCGGTGGGGGACTAGGGCGACTCACGTTAACTGCATATAACCACTGGACGGTAAAACTCCGAGACAATCAGACGTTGGAAAAATGGAGAAAAGGAGATATTCCTGTAGTTTTTACTATCTGGGGTTCCGGATGGCCGTTAGACCTGACCCAAGCCCAGATTTCGGATCGAAGATGTGTCGTGATGCGAACCTTGAGGTTGAGATGACGGCGAGATAATTCATCGCTTCGGGCTTTAAAAGTAAAATGTGTCGCTGTGCACTGAGTGAGTCATCCAATTACCGAGGATAATTGGCTGATTCAGAACAGTCACAAATATTAACCTACGCGTGGATGTATTATGCCGAGTTGCAACGTGCCGCTGGTATGTAACAGTAACGCTCCATGTACGAATTGCACATGCAAAAGGAAAACTTTATACACTGTAGTATTGAATAAAATGTATGAAATACACAGAAAGGGTGCCAGAGAGTGCACATGTTTCTATCATTTCCACCCTCACACCATATCGATGCTCTCATTGGTTCCTGCCACTACTTGTGGCTCCTGCATGCTTAGGACGGGCTCCAAAAAGACCTGCCGCGCTAAGGTGAGTCGTCTTCTCCAGGTAAAGCGTTTGGCCAAGTCCGATCTCGATATTTAATGTCCGGCCGGTGATAGTCTACCGAATTGAATCTGCAGGTTTGAGTCTTCTATCAGGGGTAGTTTGATGGTCAAAAGGGCTAATGGTCGAAACTGCTAACCCATGTGACATTCTGGTGCAAAGAGCACACCACTTTGTGGTGCCGAATGTGTGGTTTGGATTTTAGCTTTGTCTCGTGCTTTTACGTTTGTTAGGTCATCTCGCAACCAATGAGAAAAACCACTCCACAATTCCGTATGCGTCCGTTATATATGTGAAAATTGAAAATTTTCGTTATCTCCATAGGAACACTGTTTCCATGTGGATAACATAAAAAGGCTTCAATTCCCCAGATCCCGCAATTCGTACTCTTTAATGAAAACTACAGTTACAAATTTTCTCAAGTCGAACAGACCTTTATCTAACGCGTTCAAGTTCAAACCTGCTCAGGGCAATTCTTTCAGAAGTTTCAAAGAGTATCGGTTGAAGATGGTGAACCAGAGTCCTTTGAAGTTGGAATTGTTTAAAAAAAATTATCAAAAGTCATAATTGGCGAGGTAAGTGACGTGGCAGGCACAGTCACCCACCCAAGTGAGGAAACGGTAATAGAAGTGTAGGGTAAAAATTAGGGGTTTAGTTCAGCTGTTGTAGTTTTATGTGTAATGAATATATTATGTTATGGTACGATTCACGTGTTGCGTTATCTTTTTGCATCATTCTGTGATTGGCAAAATCACACTCGCAGTTAAGCACCAGACGGTTGACCACGGGTGATCTCTGAGTGGCTGCATTTTAGTGGCTTTTTCGTTTTGCTCTTCCGCTTTGGACCTCGTGCTTGCTGTTTGGGTTTGCTCTTTTAATGTGGCCGTCGTGCTTTCTGTGATCCATGGCCAATGGTCAGGGAGTGAGAAAGGAATCAGGCAATTCAAATGGTATATGTATATCATTCCTGACGCAACGCAATTGTTTCTGTGGTTTTATATTATTTCTTCTTGTGAAGAAAATGAATCTATAGATATTTACTTTGTACATTTTATGTTGCAAATTTTGCAGAAGAAATACTATTTAATCAATTACACTCTGATGCAAAAAAATGAAAAATAACAATTAAAAGCCTACGAAATCCCACACTCAGTTGCCATCAACAAGAGTCGTAACTACACACAAAATGAGTGGTTTCGATATCAATACAAAAGATCCACCAGAATATTCAAACACATATAAACAGCAGATCATAGTGGTAAACCTTGCCACTCACAAGACTACAAATCTTGCAAAAACCAAGCTTTTCCAAGTGGCTCGAAAGAGAGTGTAAGGTCTTCTCCCTCGCCACGGTAACCATAAACCCTTTTTTGTGTATCACGTTATCTCCTCTTGAACCCAAATGCCCTCAAATTCTCACTCTAATTATAATGGAAAAATAAACTCTTTGAAAAAAATTTCAGCATGTTCGGTCCCTTTAGACAAACCTTAGCTACCTGTGGTGGTTACTTGTGGAAATCAGCCCCAAGATTATCAAATCCACAAAAGAACAGATTGAGGAATCGTATGAAGATGGTTGACTCCAATATCGAAGCCATTTTCAAGTCTTTGGAGACAAATGGAAAAACAAACTACAGAAAGCTCGATCACCTTCACTACAAATTCCCCAAAGAACATGAAATGTCTAGTAACGACAAGTATACCACTTTCGATAAGAAGGCAAAGAACTATAGAAAATTGGTTTTTAAAGTGCCAAAATGGACGAAGAAGTCTTTTAGAGAGAATCCCATTTACCATTAGATACTTCACTTGACTTATTAGGCATCTTGTATATATGAATTAATGTATAATATTATTGTTATGTTACAAAGGCAGAGACCTTTCCACCAAGGACAGGCGGCGTATGGTACAGTTATAAAGTTTGTGGAATCGTTAATAGTCCTCTTGCATCGTACGTTCATAGGTCATAAGTTTTCCCAGATTTTGTCACTTATGAAGCAGTTATTATAATGATCCTCCACTTTGAAAAAAAAGGTATCACTTGTTCTTTCATTAATGACAATAATCCTATCCTTACCTTCTCCTTCATCGAGTTCGATTCGAACACCAAAGTGTTTGAAAAAGTGGATCTTCATGACATTGCTATTGTTATACTTACTCAAATTCTCGTCAAGTAAGTGGTTATAGGTTTCTGTTAAGGAATTAAGTGTCTCGAGTAGTTTAAGTTTGGTTCTATTATTCGAGCTTATAAGCACATTCAAGTCACTTAAATTTTTCGATATCGACACTCGTAGGTTTTTTAAATCATCCTGCTTGGTGGTTATGTACTGTGATACATCTGTATCCGAAATGTCATTCAATTCCGGATAATTGGACACTTTAAGGAGGTTGTTCAAGTCCTCCGTGAGGATATTGATTTGATTTGTTAATTCTGCGTTCACTGCCTCAAGATCGCCGGCCTTTTTGCTTCGTGCTTGAAGGATTGCTTGAATGTTTGTATCTATGCGTTCAAGCATGAGTATGTCCGGCTGAATGCCGAACGATTCAATAGAAGACTGAATCAATACAGCCGGGTTTTCTTCAAGCATTGATTGTGGTGAGAAATAAACAAACGAACATTTGTGTCGCATTTGTGTCGCATTTTTGGGGCATCTTGGGACATTTGTGGGACTGATTATGCCAGCGTGGGGAGGAGATGATTTCTTTCACAACGCATGGTGGCCAATGATTGGGCCGACACCAAAGATTATCTACCTCACCGCCAAGTAACCGTCTACCCAATGTGTCTGTTGAAACAAAATCGTGCACCTACCAAATATAGCATACTCAGCGTGCAACAGTTTTATGAAAAGTTAACTTTGTAGCATCATTTCGGCATTCCTTAAAAAGAATGGCAAAAGAAACTGACTATGAGAAGGTAAAACTTCCAACAGACCCCAATATGCCGGCGTGGATCTTGACACCAAAAGAAGAGCAGTTGATTTTCCAGAGGTGGAGAAAAAAGGCTTTCAATCAGTGTACTGAATTGATTCTGAAGTACGTTGCTTGTTCGAACAGCTACAAGAACCCCCTAGATGCCATGTCCAACTGCAAGGAAGCAAATAAAGCGCAACTTGATTGTGTTCATGAGTACCAGAAGATGAAATATTTGGATATAGAAAGAGATATTTTGATCAAAGAGAAGACCGAGAGGCAAAAGAACCCGCAAAAGTAGGAGAGGATGTTGGATGAGATACTCATGCATTAGTATTGAGTGAAGAGGATGCACTAGTAAACGTCAAAGGCACTATTAATAAGAGTTAGAGTAGCACTGGTGAGATTAAAGAGTACCTGGTATATTTGTAAATAGCATCATTATACAAGATGAAGGTTGAAGCTAGATCTATTGTCTAGAACAATTGGACCATGACTCGAAATAAGGGATATGTACATTGGAACTCTATCGCTCTCCACGTCACGGGTTAGCCAGTTGGGGAGTATCCGAATCGGGGCAGAGCAGAAGTAATGGGTAAGGCAGGAAATCAGGGCACAATTGATGGGTTGTGGTACGAGTAGCATGTATATCACTCTGATACCCCCTTTGATTGTACAAGCTTTATTCAGCACACCGAGGCACAGCCAGCGCACCTGAGCTGACGATATGTCTTAAGATCTTATTTGAATTGATTATCTGAGAAACATGACCATCTTGGTATCACCTCGCTGTGTTAGTATCACCTCGCTGTGTTAGATTCACCTCGCTGTGTCGGCAAGCTAGCTGTATCCAATGTCCCTTTTGCAAGATGGGAACCTTCAATCCATAAATGCCACGAGGGCAACTCATCCCTTCCTGTATTCTCCCTCCGGCATTCCCTCAACCCAGATTAACTCACTAAACTTCATCTCCCTCGGTGAAGGTGTCTTTGTCAAAAACTCGGTGACACGCCATAAACAACGACCCATGAATCACCCCTAGATTCTTGATCGAATTGAACTGGTAACTCGTGGTATCTATCAACTCGTTGAAGTCCTGCAAATTCGACTGTAACTGCGACAATTGCGAGTTCAAGTGACTAAGCTGGCTCTGCTTAGTGGTTACAGATTTACTCATGTTTACTTTATAAAGAATAGTGAGAAAAAAACAAGTGAGACTTTTCGCAACCTATAAAACCACTAGCAAAGATAACAATGCTGGTCAAAACGGTTCATTTTGGGCCACTATCGTTATTGAAACAGGCCAATCTGTCACATGACTCAAAATAGCACCACCTCCTCTTTCTTCCATACAAGACCACACTCTTCAGTAAATCTTGACCTCTGTTTGCAGTCCCGTTTTGCCGGTGCTAACTCCGGGGGATATTCTCTGTTTTAGTGCGGTGCCGGGTCATATCCACCGCGGTGTTTTGTCCGAACCCGCAAAATTTTCTCTAATTTGGGGTTTAAGGATCAGAAGAAAATTTTACCGTTTCCTATACATTGCTGAACAATGCATGTCAATAACTCCAAACTTCCAGGGGAGAAGGACAAACCTGGTCCGGATACACATATACATCCATATCCGGGACATCCTACTACCCTGGTAGGGTCGAAAACAGACCAAAAATACCCACCATCAAATCGACTGCAACTGAGTCCCCATAATCAGCAACCGCAACCAAACGTATCTTTTGAGTCTCAACCCCCACAAAAGTATTCCAAAATACAAGCAAAGCCACTGCAAGTGCAAATCAAGATGAAAAAACCCACTCCAATAGCGGTACTTCCCAAGCCGTTGGGTAAAATGGAAACAAAGTTCAATCCTAACATAAAAACCTCCAGTACAATAAAACTCAAACACGAGATTGGTTTGAGCAAAAAATGGGTATTACCGCCAAGACCACGTCCGGGTAGGAAACCCGTCAACCCCGATGAGGATGAAGAGACTAAGAGACAGCAGTTAAAAGATATACATCTTGGTGTTAAAGAGATGAATATGACAGAGTCAATGATGCCAGAACTAACGACACCGTCATTTTCCGGTAACGTTAAGGACCCGGTTCACCATGCACTTCCGGATCCCCTGCTTGCGGATACCCATGTTTTGATCGCACCGGTGCCGACGCCAAATGGTGTTCCATTAAAGGTCAAAGAAAAGGAAGCCTTGAAGCCGCAAAATATTGCAAAGGCTCAAGATAAGAGTGAAAACAAGAGAACCAAGGCAGAGCTGAGGACTGTGAAAGAGGTCAGTGATTCCCCCGAAGCCATGAGGTTGAAGATAGAGTATTTGTCCAAACTCAAGGAACAGGATCTCATCCACAATTATATCGGGGTGATTAACAACCAGATCAAACAGTTGAATTTTATCAAGAATGGTTATATGACGTTGGATACCCTTAACCAATTGAACATGAATTCAAAACAAGAAATCGCTGATATTTCAACTGATCATATGAATGCCCTTGAGATGACCGGCAATGCCACCCTGACAATGACTATAAACGAGAACATGAACACGAATGAAAATATTAATGACATTATGAGCCCCCAAGGGAATACTAACGCTAATTTATTCCCCACCGACCCCGGCCTCGGCCCCAACCTTACCCGTAGGTTTAACGATCTAGAAAGCATCAATAATGTCACTGATTTGGATAAATTTTTGAATTATTTGAACAAATCTTCGAATTTGCTTAATAGAGTCACCAAGAACTATACTCAGAATGGGAACCTTAATGAACAAATTATTAAATACTTGCAATTACGAACTACCTGCAAAACAATGGAAAAGAAACAGAAGAAGATCAAAAGAGTCAAACAGGAAACCAATACTCCCAAGAATTCTAGCAGTATGTCCAACGATTACTTGAACTTGACTAGTGATAAGACGTGTCCCATATGCGCAAAGGCGAGTCCTTGTTTTTGTTTGGACATTGATAGGAAGTTTAACGAAAACACATGGAGTTAGGCCATTAGGTATAGATATAGGAATATAGGAAAGGGTTAAATCGTGGAGATGGAAAATTGTAGAGGTAACGTTAAAGACATGAATATGCAGAAGACTTTACTCTTCATTTATTGAATAAATAACACCCATGGTAGTTAAAAGAAAGTTAAGTAACTAGCAAATGCACCGCTCAAGGCCAACACAATGTATCCGGTTCTATAGACACCAGGGATGGTCAATTCTTTACCGAAATCCCACACCAAATGTCTTAATCCATTGAAGGAATGGAAAGCGAATGGAAATGCCATACCTGCTTTTATACCGATTTTAGCAACAATTGGTAATGTGCTGAAAGAGGTAATGATACTAGTGACATCAAAAGGTAATCCTAAAAGGGAAGTAGCAGCGTAAGTACAGGTCAATCCGTAAAAAGCACCAGCCATTGCAATACCAGTTATTCTATGCAAGGAAGATAACACCATTGTTATTTGAGGTTTGTAGATAGTCAAATGTGGAGATTCGGGTCTGTTTTTTCTTTGTTGGACCAAGATATCCTGTTCTTGGTCATGACTGGCCTTGACAGTAGACACATTTCTGAGCAATCCTGGGCTATATCTGAAGACTTGGGTTGATCCTAAACAATGGTCAGTAACTTGAACCCCTTGATAAAACGATACATGCAAAAGTGTTTGAAGGGGCAAAAAAATTAAAGGAAAAACTCCTATCCACAAACACATACTCGCCTTCTAATTATACATACTTTTGGCAGCTAAACCTAATCCAATACGGGGTAAAATCATTTCACGTAAGTTTATATAATGGGATTAATAGAAAAGTTTTACTTTTTACAATTCGGGGCCGCGACTATCCAATGAAAATAATTCCAATTACCAAGTCACGTGATATATTTAATTTTCCTGATGCCATTACCCTTCACTGACACCACTGCTATGTATATATGCATATTTGTGAACACAATTAGGTACAGAAGCACATTTCTGCAGCCACAATAGCCTTTAATATGTACAATATTTGAAATAACGGCGTGGCAGAGTAAAATCTGGAGAAACTTCGCATTTGAAATTCCAGCCAGTAATAACGAGATAAAGACAAGGTGATAAGATACAGGTTGTGCGAAACGTACCTCAGGGTATGTCTCCCAAGAGTGAAAGATGTCGATCTTTTTGATTGCGACCAATGCGTACAAAAACAAACCATTCCAGAGCCTGAAACTCAAGCTGTACAAAGCACGCTGGCCATAGAACTGAAAATTCTCTTGTCGTCTAATCAACTTGAACTATTGTTATAGTCGTATCAACCAGCAGTCTAAAATATTGTTCCCGCACACGACTTCTCAAGTCTCATTTATTTTTCTGTCCCCAATTACAGGCTTGCTGACTTACTTCAGGATGTCTACTTCCACTGCTTCAGGAGTTGTTCTGCACGACAGTATATCCACAAACATGCATATTACAAGCTTCCCTATACCATCGACCGATCCGGCTGTTGTACACGACGGTCCGGTTTCGGCGCACCGTTCTTTTGATATAGGTAGCGACGACTTGGTGCCTGACATAGATGCCACACAAATGGTGCCTGAGGTATCACCGATCACAAACGGCGGCAGTAGGAATAGTGCCAATGATTGTGAAGATGTGGTCCCCGACTTCAATGTACCGACAAAGGTGCCTTTTGAAGAAAATGGTAAAAATACACATTATACGGGGGGTAATATAGAAGATCAAAATAAATTTAACGGGAGTGTGGTTGAAGATTTCAAAGAGTCTGAGGCTGCAAAATTGGTGTCTAAAACCAGTCTGCCAGCTGTGTCCGAGCCTACCACGAATGAAACTAGTCAAGAAGAGGTAATTGACAATGATGTGTTTGAAAACGCCAATGATACCACCCCTGAAGAAACGAACGACGACATGACTCGAGGCGAGTTTATATTCAAAAAAAAGGATGTCAAACCAAGAACGCAGTCTTTCCAATCTGTGCTATCAACCGCGTCCCTCAAGTCATTGGGCCAGCCCATTAGGAATAACAGTATTGTTTCCACAGCTCCTACAAACAACACCAAAAACTTCCAGTCATTCATTCAAGCACCCGTGCTATCATCAGTAACAAACCTCAAGTCCCAGCAGATTGAAATAGGAAGACAACTCCCATTTAATCACAAAAAGTCAGCAGAAAAATCTAAGCCTACCGAAAACCCTGAACTACCAACCTCTGCAGATGATGACGATACTTATGATGAGCATGATACCTTTCTTCAACAGCAAAGATTGACTCTCAATGCTTTGAAGAAGCTCAGTTTATCACCGCTACCCAAAATAGACTCCGGAAATTCCGAGTTGCAGCCACATAAAACAAATCCACACCTGTCTCCGAGAATACCCCAACCACACACAGGACTTAAAAAATCAAATTCCATCAGCAACCTCAAAAAACCAGAGCCATATCAGCCTGCGGCCGTCGACTTGTCAACTTTTGCTAGTCTTACAAGACAACCACATCTGAATCCACGTACATTAAACCAATCATCAATGGAGAAGTCGACGGTCTCACTTACGTCTCCAGTGGAGCAAGAAGAACATTCCGCGACTGAGGTCGCAAACCCACTGGAAGATGCTCCCCAGTTGACTAGTACCCAGATTTACCACAACGAGGTACACCAAAGTCACCAAGAGTATTTGAATAATCTCAATTTGAAGGTTCAAACAAAGAGAAACTCGTTGGCAACCGACTTGAGTCAGAGAAGAAGGTCTCAGAACACGTCTCCATTGAAGTTAGGTAACAGAGTGCCTTCTCCGTCACAAAATCAATGGAGTCAACTTCCCCATCAGTCCAACTCCCAAGGGATCGTGACCGGTTTGGGCGTAACTACAGGACAGGGTAACAGGCAGTCGTCCACAAGCAGCAATCTGAATCGTTCATCTCAAATTCTGGGACAGAATCAAACCCCCATACAGACCCCCAATCTACAGAGTATGTCCTTGAATCAGTCATATTTCAAGCTCCAACAACTCCAATCACAGTCACTGAAGCCACAATCACAAACATCAAAGCAAAAGCATTTACAGCACATTAAAGGATTGCGGTCTCCTATGTACATTCCTGCAGTCTTGAGATTGACACAAGATGGAGAAGACAAGGATTCGTTGACACCCATGCAGGCCTCGTCCGCTGCTTCTATGCGGTCTTTTGACTCCAATGTCTCGACAGATTCTACTAACTCGCCGATTTTATCACCGTCTTCATCGGCCAAAACGTTCAAAAGTTACGAGCAATTTTTGAGACAACCACCTAATCGTAAACACTGGGTTAAAGATGAAACGGTGTACAAATGTGGCATCAGTGGTTGTTTGAAAGAATTCAATTTCTTTGAAAGACGCCATCATTGTAGGAAATGTGGCGGTATCTTCTGTAAAGAGCATACTTCCCATTTCTTATACATAAACCATCTTGCCCAATTTACCACTGGTGGTAGAGGAACACTTTCCAGAGTTTGTGATAACTGTATTCAAGAGTACAATGAGTTTATGAGGACTCAATTCGGTATGGGAAGCACGGATGCTATTCATGCCAATGGCAACCATACCGGCAACCACGGCGAGGGCGAGAATAATACGCTCGTGACTAAAAAGAGTAGCAATTACTACTCTGAATTCGACTTTAAGAACTTAACCGAGCAGAAGTCGTTCAAGCAGTTTGAGGAAAATTTCAGCAAGTCGGTTAATAAACTCAGTATCGAACAGCCAGAGAGTCCCCCCATTGGGGGAAATGAGCAGGTGGTGGGAAGTGTTCCAGCCAACTGGACTTGGAGCTCGTTTTAATTTCATGATATTGTGATATCAACAAAAATATTAGCATAGACTGCCATACTACCATACTCAATAATAGCATAGATTACCATACTGCCATACTCAATAATAGCATAGACTACCATACTCAATAATAGCGTAGACTACCATACTACCATACTCCAAAGAAAAAAGCGTGTACGGCCCAAAAGTGTCGAGGTCGCAAAATTAGCCTGAAAAACTCTATACGTGTTTAACCTCTATCTGATATGTCTTCAAAGATTCAAAAGTATGGTGTTCCCATTGAGACCATCAAACTATTGTTGCAGGTGTTGATATTCATATCCATTGCAGGGGCTGCTATTTCCTCCAGATTGTTTAGTGTCATTCGTTTTGAATCGATTATTCACGAGTTCGATCCATGGTTCAACTTTAGAGCTACCAAATACTTGGTAAATCATTCGTTCTACGAATTCTTGAATTGGTTTGATGAAAGAACCTGGTATCCATTGGGAAGGGTCACCGGTGGTACTTTATACCCCGGGTTGATGGTGACCTCGGGTGCTATTTGGCACTTTTTAAGAGATTGGTTGAGTTTGCCAGTTGACATTAGAAACATTTGTGTTTTATTGGCCCCAGCGTTTTCAGGTTTAACTGCCATTGCCACTTACTTTTTGACCAAAGAAATGAAAGATGCCAATGCCGGGTTACTTGCTGCTATATTCATGGGAATTACCCCCGGTTACATCTCGAGATCGGTGGCCGGTTCTTATGATAATGAGGCTATTGCAATTACATTGTTGATGGCCACGTTCTACTTTTGGATCAAGGCCATGAAGTTGGGATCGGTATTTTACGGAACCTTGACCGCCGTATTCTACTTTTACATGGTGAGTGCTTGGGGAGGATACGTTTTCATCACCAATTTGATTCCATTACATGTTTTTGTATTGATTTTGATGGGCCGGTACAATCACAAGTTATACACCAGTTATTGTACTTGGTTTGCCATCGGAACATTGGCTTCTATGCAAATTCCATTTGTGGGGTTCTTACCCATCAGATCCAATGATCACATGGCTGCTTTGGGAGTGTTTGGTTTAATTCAATTAGTGGCTTTTGGTGATTATGTCAAATCCAAAATTTCAGAAAAGACTTTTAAGACATTCTTGGTGTTTTCTGTAGGATTGATATCCATTTTGGGGGTAGGGGGTTTATTCGGGTTGACGGCTTTGGGTTTAATTGCCCCATGGACTGGCAGATTCTATTCCTTATGGGATACAAGTTATGCTAAGATCCACATTCCAATCATTGCTTCTGTTTCAGAACATCAACCTACTGCTTGGCCTGCTTTCTTCTTTGATACCTCCTTTTTGATTTGGTTGTTCCCTGCAGGGATCTACTTATGCTTTCAGGAGTTGAAAGATGAGCACGTATTTGTTATTATTTACGGGGTGTTATGTTCTTACTTTGCCGGTGTCATGGTCAGATTGATGTTGACGTTAACTCCAATTATCTGTGTTTCTGGTGCCATTGCTTTGTCCAAATTGTTTGATATCTACTTGGATATCAGCGACATTTACGGGTCAGGTGTGGAATCCAAAAAGCCCAAGACCCGGTCTACATTATTGAAATTGCTCTCCAAGGTAGTGGTATTAGGATCGTTTGCCTACTATTTATTTTTCTTTGTGTTCCACTGTACGTGGGTTACATCCAATGCTTATTCTTCCCCATCAGTGGTGTTGGCTTCCAGAAACCCAGATGGTAGTCCTGCCATCATTGATGACTATAGAGAGGCTTACTACTGGTTGAGAATGAACACGCCAGAGGATGCAAAAGTCATGGCCTGGTGGGACTATGGGTACCAGATCGGGGGTATGGCTGATCGTACCACGTTGGTCGATAACAACACCTGGAACAATACCCATATTGCCACCGTTGGTAAGGCCATGTGCTCCTCAGAAGAAGTCAGTTACGAAATTTTGAAACAACATGACGTGGACTATGTTTTGATCATATTTGGTGGGGTCATTGGATTCTCCGGTGATGATTTGAACAAATTCTTATGGATGATTAGAATCTCGGAAGGTATCTGGCCAGATGAAGTTCACGAGCGGGATTTCTTTACTGAAAAGGGTGAATATAAGATGGATAAGGATGCCACTCAAACCATGAAGAACTCATTGATGTATAAGATGTCATATTACAGATTCAATGATTTGTTCAATGGCAGAGAAGGTGTAGACAGAGTGAGAAATCAAAACATCCCATTGGAGAATTCACCAGAATTAAATATACTAGAAGAAGCCTTCACATCGAGCAATTGGATAGTGAGAATTTATAAGGTCAAGGACTTAGATAACTTTGGAAGGGATTTGACAAAGCCATCCACAAAAGGTAAGAAGGCCAGAATCATCAAAAAGCCAAAAATCGACTTACGTGAATAGGTTAGCTACAGAATAAACATAAATTAGGTACATAACGAGTGTTAACAATAGCTTACTTACTATGCGGATTTATCGGTTTTCGATAAATCCGCATTGAGTATTTCGCAGCCGTTACTAATAGTGGGTAATGAGCTTACAAATAGTGGGTGCTGATGAAGCTTACAAATGGCGGTGGCTCAGTAGCGATAGAAATATATAAAGAGACGGAATTTGACGTCAAAAGTGTCAAAATATAAACACAAAGTCAAAACACAAAATGACCACCACCTACTTAATCAGCGGAGCCAATAGAGGTATTGGATTAGAACTTGTCAAACAATTGGGAACAGACCCCAACAACACCATCATTGCCACTGTCAGAAAATCTGCAAATGTCGATAAACTCAAAGCCTTTGGTTACCCCAACGTCTTGTTGATTTATATTGACATGACAGACAGCTTTGAACAATTCACCGAAGCGTTTAAGGACATCAAATCTTTAGCTCCCAACGGTATTGACATTCTTATTGCCAATGCTGGTGTTGGTGCCAAAGGAATGAGCCCATTAGCGGATGTTCTGCTTGAAAGCTTTGACAGCATCTTTGCGGTAAACCTCTTGGGACCTGTCAAGCTTTATAAAGCCCTTAGTCCTTTCTTAGATTCCACCACAAATACTAAGAAGCTCGTGTTTATTTCCAGTATTGCTGGGTCCATCAGTGACATGACGTTTCCTGTGGGAGCCTATGGTACAAGTAAAGCTGCTTTAAACTATGTTGCTAAACATATTGCCATTGATAGAAAAGATAAAGGCGACATTGTCATTCCAGTTCATCCTGGAGTGGTTGCAACAGACATGATGGCTGGATTCGAGGATTTAGCCGGAGATCTTTTAATTCAGTCGGAAGAAAGTGCCAGCAGTTTAATCAAGCTCATTGGTAGCTTGAAACCTGAAGACTCTGGTCAATTTTTCGATTATAAAGGTGATAAGTTGAACTATTAGATGTTAGGTTTAGAAAGATTTACCCCTCTTGATCAAGACTTAGATACACACCCTTATACTTCCCCCCTATACTTTATGACATTATGCTCAAACACGACATCTCATTTTCTCCGCAAAAAGTCCACGAATAGAATCCAGAGAATTTCAAATAGCAACAACTCAATGACTGGTGTACTTGATTTGAAAAGCCATTTGGTCTTCTATAAGTCCTACCACACAAACGAAACGAATGTGGCAATTCACTTAATTTGTATCCCCATTATTTTGACCACAGCAATTGCGATAATGACAAAAGTCACCTTAGGCGAAAATCCCTATGTTAATTTGGGAAATGTGTTGATAGGCAGCTTCACCGCCTTTTATATTTTATTGGATTGGAAGGTTGGTATTCCCACTGGTATCTTTTATTGTGGTTTTGCATATGCTTTCTCCACATACTACCATTTCGTTGCTTCCTCGCCATTTAGCAGCTTTTCTCAAGCTGACGTTTTCAAGTTTGTTTTGATTCTTCACATTGCTAGTTGGTTATTCCAATTCTATGGTCACAAATTCCACGAACATAGAGCTCCTGCTCTACTTGATAATTTGTTGCAGGCACTTGTGTTAGCTCCGTACTTTGTTTCTTTTGAGGTTGCTTTTTGGTTGGGATTCAGGCCAGATATCAAAGATTATATGGAAAAAGGGGCCAAACAGAAAAGGCAAGACTTCCTTGATTCAAAAAAAACACAGTAGTATATACGTATTCCTTAAGCCTATGTCCGTATGAACCAAACTATTTTTTTGTATTCTTGAATTTTCGATATTTTTCCAACACCTCCCTTTCGTGAATCAGGGTACCGCTCAATTGATTACCAATAGTGAACCACCCAGGTCTGACATTATTGTCTCTTCCAAAGATTTCTAATTTCCGAGAATGTTTTCCCGTGATTCTTTCAACTAGGTCATATACTTCATCTGGTTTCCTAGACGTTTCCCGTGTTGGACTCACTATAGTGTTTACGTCTACTAATCTGTTGACCCATGATGGATCACCTTTCAATCCAATTAACAAATGTTCCTTGGAGTGATTCAACCAATGTCCGGTTCTTCCAGTCACGATAGTTCTTTTAAGTTGGTTCATTTTAATCCAAATAACCTCATCAGTGACCTTATACCCCCATCTCATTAATGCCTTTCTACCGGTTTCGATAGATCTCCCGGTGACCCACAAAAGCATGATTCCTTCATCTTGCAATTCGTTCATGGGAAGGCCCATTAATTCTACGTCCGAGCAGGTACCGTAGGGTAAAGACATGTGGATGTCCCAAGCAGGGTCTGAGATAATTGCTGCAAATTTTCCGAGAATAGAAAATGGAAGATGTCTGATGTCACAATTGATCCATTGTGCTGGTAGCTCTGCTTTAATGAATTCATTAAAGCAATATCCAGACGTGTAATCTTGCTGACTTAGTCTTTTCCTAACTGCCTGCGCTTCTTTGTTCTTATCAAAATTGGGATTAGTTTCGGGGTTCAAGCTGAAATAGTGCAAATACCTACAATTTTTCATCTTATGGCATGTGTCTAAGTAAGAACAATCGCCAAGGCCGATATCAGTATTGGAGTTGATGATTGGCAAGAAATGAATCTGATGCTTACTGCATTCATATATTTCTTTGGAAAATAAGTTATGTGATTGTCCAATAGCCTTGTGACACTCTTCAACCGAAGGAAAGGTTTGTCTTCCAGATCCTTGACTTAACATATCCTTTCTACTGAAACAAACCTTACTCAACACTCTTGAATGGTTCACATTTTCACAAACAGTGTAAAAAGGTTTCTTGATAGTGGAAAGTTTTGCTCTTTGTTCCACAAGAATACTGGTAGCCGTTTCCCTATCCAACAACTCAATCAAATTTTTCTTGGTCAGATATATCTCATAGGGTTTATAATCTTCACCCCCATCGATCACCTTTACCCGGCTATGGTCACTAACATCCAACATTTTCTTGAGGCACTCTTTTGGACTCCTGAAATCCCGAGCGTCGAACTGGACACTCGTTGAAAACTGGATGCTCCTTTGTTCCTCTGTCTTGAGCTGGTTTTGCAACAAGTAAATATTCAACTTTTTGATTTCGTCAATCTTACATGCACCCCCCAATGGAGACTTCACTAAAGGGAGTGCATCTGCACTGATACCATTGAATTTAGAAACATATTCTGCAAACAATTTTTCATCGATCCGATCTATCACATTAGCGGATTGAACAGGTTTTCTGGAGCTCAAATATTGCCTGTACAAGATGCATACTTTCAGCAACTCTCCGTTGATTGGTTTGTCCAATATGGAGTTACACTTGTCCAATAAGAAATCAATAAAGTCAACAAAATCTTTAGTTTCCCACATAGTTTCTTTAAGTCAAAAGGAAAAATTTCGAAATGTGTAAAGTAATAGATCATATCGGGAAAAGGTTACACAGAAGAGGCATATTGTCCAGTACACGACAAAGTTGCAAAATCGAGAAAATCTTATTCTATTTAATACATTCTACGACGACATGGAAATGAGACGAAAACTAAAACCCGAATGGATTATCGGCAGTGGCGGCCTGTAAGTTAGCTCTCCGGCCAGTCGCTTGGCCCTGTAATGGAGCATTACCGAACCCAGAACCTGTTGGTTGTGACTGCAATGGAGCACCCCCGAATCCTTCAAATTGCGGCTGCTGTCCGAACGTAGTGTTGGGTAACTGCTGATTGGGTGCGTTGAGATTCGTATTTTGGAACATATTGGTCATTTGGTTCATGTTATTGAATTGGGGTTGCCCACCAAAGGATGTCTGCATACCGAACCCTTGTGGCTGTTGGCCAAAAGATGGTTGGAAGTTGGGTTGTGCAAACGAGTTGGGTTGTGCAAAAGAATTTTGTTGCCCAAATGAGGTCTGACCAAACCCGGTTGGCTGCTGGGTGTATTGGGGTTGCATATTTCCTCCGGTAATCTGGCCGTTGAACGTAGGAGGAGCACTGATGTTTTGTCCAAATGTGCTCTGAGGTTGGAAAGGTTGACCGAAGGAGGTGGGAGGCTGGCCTCCTTGAGAACCAGTTCTCTGACTTGGAATCAAGGGTCCCGTTTGTTGTAAAGACAACCCCTGACCAAAAGACGTTGGGGGCATGGTATATGGCCCGGTTATCTGGGTGAAAACTGGCTGTTGTCCAAACGTTGTCTGGGGAATAGTAGCGATGCCGGCCTGTAATATGGGCTGTCCAAAAGTAACGGGAGGCATCCCTCCTGTGATTTGTGGTAGCTGCTGTCCACCTGTTCTTTGTTGTGTGAATGTGGTGGCTCCTGTTTGTAATGGAACAAACCCACCACTGGCAAATTGGGGAATAATACCACCAGTTGCCTGAATAGGCATGAATCCAGTTGGCTGGGCTGTTATGGGCATGAACCCTGTGGGTTGTGCCGTGACAAATCCACCAGCAGTCATTTGCACTGGAATTAAGCCTCCGGTTCTTTGAACTGGAATTAAACCTCCCGTCTGAACTGGAATCAAAGTGCCGGTCTTTTGAGGAGAAACAATATTACCAGCCCCAGGCGTTTGCACAGTGAATTGTTGACCCGGTTGGATCAAAGTACCGGTTTTGACTGGAGTTAACGAAGGTGCTGAAGGAGCTTGGCCTCTGGGGACTTCTGCTGGTAAAGCAGGCATAGGTTTATTCACATACGAGCCTCCGGTGCTGGTAGTCAGCTCAATTGGCTTGATATTAACAAGGTCTTGTAAGGATCCTGTATACTGAGGATGCACTGGTGCTACAATAGGCCTTGATAAATCATCGTTTGACCTAGCAGCAGGTTTAATGGCCCAGGCATCATCCTCGAATTTCCTCTGCTCTTCCCCAGGAGTGGGTGTTTGTGATCGTTGATGGGATTGACTTGGTGTGGGTAAAGCTTTAGCATCAACCTTGGAAATGTCACTTGAGGAATTATTATTCTTCAAAGCCCCGGTAGCTTGCGTGAACAAGCTTCCAGAAGGAGCAGCACCCGCAGGATCTTCCACTTTAGTCCTGTTGAATTTCATGTCCAAATATTTCATTACTCTGATGATATCTCCCTCCCTTAAACCAAGAGTACGTAATAAAGATGGAGTAATGTCTTCAAGAATATTTTGGTCCATTTGTTCCCGGCTAAAGTTCAAAGTATACCTTTGACAGTTGCCAACATCAACCCCACAGTTCAAGAAGAAATCAAACCAATCATAATCAGGCTCACTCACTTGGATGGTACTTGAAGATTTAGGTCTGCTTGGTTGTGGTGGGGGAATGTCATTAATTGCTGCCACTGCAGATTTAGGTTTGGAAACAGCTGCAGGTTTGGTGTGTGAATCGGCTCTTTCAACTCCGTTTTTCTTTTCTAATGCTGCCTTTCTCTTCGAATTCTGACTGTGTACTTCTTCCTTGTACGATTCTAAAGACGTGCCCGTCACCTTTTCAACATACTCCAAATCTTCAATGCACAATTTGGTAGCTCCAACGGCAATTTTGACTCCGTTGGTCTTGTGAAGGTGAATTTTACCTTCAATACAACCCAAAAATTCTGCTTCCACTTTGAATGAACCGGAACTATCGATCCATGTTCTCACTCTGTGGAAATTTGGCATTGCCTTGTCGGTTGAAGAAGTTCTAGAAGTGTTGGCCTTTTCTCTTTCCATTCTATCTTTTTCTCTAATCTTTTCTCTTTCATCTCTATCCCTATGACGTGTACTCTTGACCTTCCTCTTATCTTCAACTTTAGACCTTCTAGATTTCTGCCTTGCAGGGGTTTCGGTAAGCTTATCCAAATTAGAACTTCCCACTATTTCAATGTAAGAAGAAGGAACCACCCCTTGTCTACCGGTATCTATGCTTTCACACATCCACCAATCTGGTGACTTGGACAGATTGATAATGTACACTTCTTCGTTCTCTTTACAATTCAACTCATCATTGCCTTGGGCAATGAAATCATATAATAAACGCCCAATTCTTTTGTTGGATTCGCTATTTGAAGGTCTAGAAGCTTTTGCAACTTCCAGAAGACCCTTTGCTGTTTCCGCCCCTTTCAAGTCCCCCAATATAGACATTATGGCGTCTGCCACATCTTTAGAACCGCAATGTAACTCCACAGATGCTTGGGGGTTTTTGAATTCTAGAAAGACATGTCTTTTTTCACTACTAAAATCAATCATATCTCTAATTTTCCACTCATTATCAAGAGTTGAAGCAGTTCTCTTGAGAAGCTTTCTAGGACTTGACGTGTTGGGTTTCAATATAATCAACCCCTTTCCAACCTCCAAAACCACCGGCCTCTTCTTTCTTCCGTCAATTTCATGGATAAACCAGGAGAAAAAATCCCCATCAAATTTATGTTCTGGCGTAGATGCTTCCAAGTCCTCCTCTTCCTCTTCATACCTGCTGGCACTCAGATCACCTCTCGGTCTGGAAGGCATGGATGGTGGAGCTTCATCTTCTGACTCAGCTCTACTGAAACTTTGCTGTCTAGGTCTCGAAGGTAAAGCCGGTTCAGGAGACGATGGAGCTTCATACTCTTGGTCAAGGTTTTGGGGAACTTCAATGTGTTTTTCAACTTTTGGGGCAGCTGGCTCACTACTGCCCTGTCTGCTTATATGCTGAGGAGGGGGTGCAAAGCTGATAGGGGCTACAGGCTGAGACTGCGGTTGAGAGTTGTCCCCCACCTGGATGTAATTGGAGGGGATGAACCCAAAAAACAGCCCCGTGGCCACATCTCCCACCAATAACCAGTCAGGATCGTTCAAATCGTAAATATTAAACTTTTCCCCTTCACTGAACGTCAATTCCTCCTCCGTTTGCTTCGTATAATCGTACAATGCTGTGCAAGTTTTCACCACCGGGGCCGCCTCAATATAATTGGAAGGCACCAATCCCACTGGTTCATCCACTTCTTCATCACCCACAGGCAAAACTCTCTTCTTTACTTTCCACCAATCATCAACCTCGGACTTCTCCAACAAATAAAGTATATCTCCAGGGGTTACTGATAATTCTTCCTCTGTTTGAGCTTCATACTCATATAACACTCCAAGTACACCTATATATAGCGACATATTCGATAATGTTCAAGGTCAATGCAAACACAACTGCGAAATTGTAGACGTATATGATCCGGGCAGGGAAATTGCACTTTGTGTATAGCTAATTCGGAGAAAATACGTGCAATACTGCAGCTTTGTATCAGAATTCCTTTAAATTTCGAATCGACAACGTCTACTTCACTAAAATGCGACGATAATGGTAGGTACACGTAAATTCACTTGGCCCCTGGCTTTCTAGCTAAAAGCTCCCTGCCACCTGAACACTAAAAATATCATATAGACGTGGGCAATCTCATATCCTTACTTAAAATACGGGAATTTGGGTCGTGTTTGGGTTTGTGGTTTTTGAGATGTTGGTGCTGGAAATCTTCGATATTGAGATCGTAATTATTTGCATCCATTGCCGTGATATCGATTTCTCTTGACAAGCAGTAAATGAAATAGAACTCCTCCATGGTACAAATATTGTGCAGCTTATTTATCTGAAGATTTACGGAATCAAAATGATTCTTGAACTTGAAAAATCCTCTATCTGAGCTTGTTCTAATAGGTAAGATATTTTTGGCTATGATTCCAAGGTTGGGGAAGTCGTTCCTATGTTTTTTCCAAAAAGCTGCCAACTCGGCAGTAGGGCCAAATCCCTTGGTGGGGATTGATTCAAAAAGAAAACATTCGTTGTTTAAGTTCCCGGAACACTCAAAAGTATCCATGACAATGTTGTCTAGATAGTTGGATGACTCGTCGTCCATCAAAGAAAGATCTTTAGACACCATTTTTGGTTTTTGGAAAATAGAAGCTCTTATCTGCTGTATTTCCGACGCTTTCAAAAATTTTCGGGTATCTGGGCACAAATAGGTGGCTACTTGGATGTTAGTTTTGGTGAAAAGATCTTTGTGGTAGTTATCAATTTTGTGAAAGAACTCTTCAAAAAGCTTGTATATGCCTCTGGACAAAAGATTATACTTGCTGGGAAATTTTTCAAACATATTGTTAAACAAGAAAAGTTGGTATTTGACGTATTGTAATAAATATTGGGCACTAGGTGCCATTCCTTCCTCTTTCACCAACTTGTAGGTAGTGGCAGAAATATAACAAACAAATTCTAATAGTTGCCATTGATATGGAGACAACAAACTGACAACCGTCTCCGCCAACTTTGGTTTCAAGTTAACAAGAGCCCTCAATTGGAATATGAGAATGTTAGACTTGAATTCTGTCAAAAATGATTTGGTGTTTGCGTCTCCGTCCTTAATACTAGACTTTACAGTTTCGTAGTCAATATCTTTGGCTGCTGCAGTGGATTCAGAAACCACGTATTTGAATAGCTCAACGATTTTTTCTTGACTTGGCAAGTTGTCGTTGAATATTCTGTCCATTTCAGGATACTTTCCAAGTCCTTTCAAAAACTGGTAATAAGAAGTGACAATGAATGTTTCAAAACACATCAATATTCTATTGTCATGATTAACACAGATATCCAAATTCAAGCCAGAATTATCCCCCTCTAGGTTCTCCTTATCTTCTCCAAACACAAAGCTGACGATACTCTTAGCCTTTGTATCCAATTCGAAGTTGGCGGTGATAAAGCTGATTTTACCAGTCAAGTCATGGAGAATTGCATTTCTTACCAACCCAAGATCGATATCTTCATTGAAATGGTCAAGTTTGAATAAACCCAATGGCAACTCGTGGAAATTGAAATTTTCATCCATGTACTGAATGTGGAAAAAAATATACTGGTCCTTATGATCCCATTTGTGGAGGGTTAAGGCATATGTTCGTGTATCAAATTTGCTCAAATGCTGTCTAAGGTACGCTTGGTAGTTGTGATATAGTTCGTTCACATTATACAATATAGCATTACCCGTTGGAATATCAGATTCTTTTCTTCCAGATAACTGGCAAATTAACCGGGTTAAATGGGGGTCATCTTGAACATTGACGCTTAATAAGTTCTCGACAGTTAATACGGTTAGTTTTTTTCTAAAGGCCTCTATTTCCAACTCCGCCTCCAGAGATTCCTGTGAATCTTCCGCGGTAGATCTTGTAGCTTCTGAGTCTGATTTTCTTTTCATTTATTTAGTTATAAAAAGTTACTTTTGTGGAAGTTTAATTTTATTTTGCAGCCTCTTGGCCTGCGAGCATTTTAGATTATTGGCCTGGGCACGACTTCTAATTGACCCTATTGATACCAACACCCCCATCTAAAACGTTCTCGATATTCTCCATCGCTTGAATGGCGGTGTTATCGAAATTCTCAACGGTGGAAGCACCTATATGTGGGGTCAAAAATACATCAAGTCTGTTCAACAATCCAGGATGCACTTTTGGTTCGTCCTGGAACACGTCAAGGCCTGCAAAAACCACCTTTCCTCTTTGCAACCCCTTGACTAAAGCGTCTTCATCGATAATAGAACCTCTCCCCACATTGATAATCCGAATAGGCTTTACAAACTTGTTTATGATATCCTCGTTGATCATGTTCTTTGTTTCCGGAGTAGCTGGTGCAGCAACGACAATAAGGTCCGCAAACTCGGTGGTATCGCTTAAAGATTTCCGGAATGTGGCTTTGTATCCCAAATCCAGCTCTTCTTGTTGCGTCAAGGGAGTTCTTTTGACGTAGTGCACGATCATACCAATATTAGCTAATCTGGACCCAATAAGCTTTCCTATTTGCCCAAAACCAACCACCACCACATGGTGTCCCTTAGGATTATGATTATCTAAACGTGTCCCCACATATTGTCCATATGCATACCTTTCGAAATCCGCCAACTCGAATCTACCAGTTTTGCTATCAAAGTTACTGTACTGAGTAGAAGATCTGGCATGATAAGTGATGGGATAGTCATGTATGAACGTTTGCTGGACCATGTAGAAGTTCCTGAAACTAGCCAATGTATTGAACAACACCATATCGGCCACCGGAACCGCAGCACTGGTGGCAGGAACGTTGGTCATAATGATATTCTTCTTGGCCATTCCTTCAGTGTCATACAAATCGAAGCCCACCGAACACAAAGCAACAACTTTCAAGTTGGCAGGAGTATTGTCAAGGACCTCGTCTATCATCCCACCAGCAGGAATAAATCCTAACCAGGCTCCATAAACTGCTTCCACGTCCTGAAACTTGGTGTTGAAATCTTCAATCATTTGTTCTTTGGTAGTGATGGTGTAGTCAACGCACTCATATTTGGAAGCAAAGTGCTTGTACTTGGGCAAGTTCTTGTTAAGCTCGCCGAGGAACAACACAACAGGTTTAGTCATGGTGAAAAATATAAATAAATTGGAGCCACTTCGGTCGGTATATGCGATTCTGCGAATATTTCTTATACACTTTTTGCCACAGTGTTGACTTTGGCTGCAACAAGTGTGATAGGTAAGGGGAACTTATCTTTTCACCGATTCCAAGAGCTAGCTTGGATAACAATTCTAAGACCTAGCTTGGATAACAGTGCCGTATTTGGTCAACTGGTCACGTGACTATTCGTATATCAAAGCCACTAGTGAAAGCCCCCATCCTCCGTAATGTTACTAGCAAAGGCTCGGCAAGTAAACTCATGGGTAGATAAGCACAAATTCCTCAACAAACACGTGGCAACTGAAGGAAGATAACTTCGATGTAACCATTGTTTCATTCAGAGTTGTTTTTTGGATGTTCGAAAGAGTACAAATAAACAGTTTAAGTAGTTAGCACCAGGTTAGACAAATGAACAGTTTAAGTAGTTAGCACCAGGTTAGAGTTTGGAGGCTCTGCTACGTTTGTATATTTATTAATGCAAATTGACTAATAAAGAAATAATTATCATCAAATAGAATCCGAACTTCTTTTCAGGAGGAATAAATGGGAAAAGGGAAGTGAAGACCAACCTTTAGTTCGACTAGTGGTGAGCGTGTTCGGGCTTACCAACATATTTGGCTTTGAACACAACCCCTGAATGCCAACATCTAGCAGGTTCATCAACAGTGACCTTTAACCAGTATGGTTTATGTTCTTCTCCTTTTTTACCCATGCAACCAACATATCTGTAACCGATATAAGTTGGTACCAAGTATGGATCTTTCATAGTACCAGAACCTTCAAAAACTGGGTTTTCCATGTCGAAAACATCAATACCTTCCATTTTACCTAAAATTTCAAATCTCTCCAAACCAGTAGCTTGATCCAAGTCAGTTGGAATAGTACCTTCTTTAGCACCAGGACCGATCAAAGATGAATCGGGACCAGTGACTTCTGCCAAAGTTTTGGCAGTTGGAGAGTCGACCTTAACGGGACTAGAAAACAATCTAGAAGAAGTAGCTAAGGTTCTGGCTCTTGGGATTGAGGCAAAAGATTGTCTTACAACACGAGAAATCATCTAAAGGTTGTTAGTATATGTTGATATTGGTGTAAGCAAATAACTGTCAATTGGCTGTGCATGAGTTTTGATCTTTTGGCCGTCAATCATTATTCCAATGTCAATTCAAGACACATCGACAAGTAGCCATCACTTGTTCGAAAAAAAGAGACGCTGCAATTTGACGTTCAGTCGTACCCTGCTGACAAAGAGCACATGGCACAAAGTTTCGATTTATTTGAGCATAAGTTCACCATCTGTTAGCATGATACATACTATTTTATGTAGAAAGATTGAAATCCAAAACTCTGGTTATAACTGTTTATGAAAATCAGCTAATTTGAGACCTCACAATTTCCACATCAGTGATTGGGCGAGTGCGGTGCGAACTGGGTGTAAGGGTGTGGTGTTCGAGTCACGTGTACCATTTTGGTACTACGGGCTCCCGCCCGCGCTCGCATTGTGACTGTTTGTGCCTTGCTGCGACACATTTGCGTGCACATTGGACGTTTTCAGTTTTTTCTCCAAGGCTCGAATTTTGGTTCTCAAATAGTTTTTAAAATTTTTCAGAACTTCTTTAGTAACTAAGAAAAGTGTATGTGAGTAACGAATCATAGAATGATGGAACAAAGTGAATACAATAGGATGTTCCTAAGAATTGACATCCACCAATCAACTGCAAATTCCAACCATGAATCCAACAAATAGTGAAGAGTGCATAATCATAAAACCAGAACAAAAGAAGAAACAGATCGCTATAGAAACAAGGATATAATAAAAGGACTACATCACCACACTTGTGAACACCATCCATTCGACGTTTGTGCAATTATACTAACAATTCTTTAGAAAAATGGCTAAAAAGAGAGCTTCCAACGGTAGAAATAAGAAAGGTAGAGGACACGTCAAACCAGTCAGATGTTTGAACTGTGCTCGTTGTGTTCCTAAGGATAAGGCCATCAAGAGAGTCACTGTCAGAAACATGGTTGAAGCCGCTGCTGTCAGAGATTTGTCTGAAGCTTCTGTCTACCAAGAATATGCTTTACCTAAATTATACAACAAATTACACTACTGTGTCTCTTGTGCTATCCACGCCAGAATCGTTAGAGTTAGATCCAGAACTGACAGAAGAATCAGAGCTCCTCCTCAAAGAAAGAGATTCAACACTGACAGAAAGGTTAGCCCACAAGATGCTGCTAAAAAAGTCTAAATTTAATGATCTGTATAGTTTTATCATTGGATAACATAATCACAATATACATTATAACATAGACCTTGTAAACTCTTTTCTAGTTGGTTTCGTCAAGTCCTGAGGTAAGGTTGAATGATTGTGGTTGGTACACGAACGCTCTCGACTTTTGCCCTCGGAGAAAAGTTTTTTCTGAGCCAATTTAGGTAGGGAGAAAATCACTAAATTCAGCATTTTAAAGATTGATCCTTACACATTCACAACAGAAATAACTGTGTAATAAAATCAATTGAGCAAATTTTCATTGTGTGATTGATAGAGCATCGTATCCTGTGCTTCAGATCCCATCGAAACAAGAAACTGGCCCGACTGCTTACCGTTCAGTTCTACCCCAAATCAATTCTTAATCCACAAACCAAGATTGTGTTAAATTACAAAGGTTGTACGCAGTATAGTGATTACTTCGATTACATCCTGGTGCATAACATCTTGAATATCTG
The DNA here is from genome assembly GCA_030572515.1 of Yamadazyma trypodendri. NCBI lineage: Eukaryota > Fungi > Ascomycota > Pichiomycetes > Serinales > Debaryomycetaceae > Yamadazyma > Yamadazyma trypodendri. The sequence goes on along the minus strand of JAJMAI010000003.1, from coordinate 479,004 downwards.
GTGAACGTTTGATCTTGCTTTAGCTGAAAATACGATTTTTTGCATTAATCCACTTGAAGAATGACCGTCAGTGATTCGTGGAAGTTCTCTCAATGTTTTGGGGATAAAGGTGATATTGAGAACCTAACTGAGGCCGATATCATATCGACTGTTGAATTCAACCAGGACGGTGATTTTTTGGCCACAGGTGATAAAGGTGGCAGAGTTGTTTTATTTGAGAGAAATCATTCTAAAAATGCCAACTGTGAATATAAGTTCTTTACTGAATTCCAAAGTCATGATGCAGAATTCGACTATTTAAAGTCTTTGGAAATTGAAGAAAAAATCAATAAGATCAAGTGGTTAAGAAGCTATGATAATTCCTTATATTTATTGTCCACTAATGATAAGACCATCAAGTTATGGAAAATAATGGAAAGACAAGTCAAATTGGTGAGTGAAAATAACTTGAGTGGTTCAGATCACTTGCCCACTTCCCAATTTAAGTTGGATAACTTGAAATTACCCAAATTGACATTGCATGATAAGTTAATATCTGCCCAACCCAAGAAAATTTATTCTAATGCCCATGCTTACCATATAAATTCCATATCCATCAATTCTGATCAAGAAACTTATATAAGTAGTGATGATTTGAGAATCAACTTGTGGAACTTGGGTATTAGTGATCAAAGTTTTAATGTGGTTGATATCAAACCTACAAATATGGAGGAATTAACAGAGGTTATCACCAGTGCAGAATTCCATCCCAGTCATTGTAATTTGTTCATGTACTCATCCTCCAAAGGTACAATCAAATTGAATGATATGAGATCCAATTCATTATGTGATAATCATTCCAAGATCTTTGAGGAATATTTGCATCCTGCTTCCCATAATTTCTTTACAGAAATTACCAGCTCTATTTCTGATGTCAAATTCAGTCAAAATGGAAAATATATTGTTTCAAGAGACTATATGACTGTCAAGATTTGGGATTTGGCCATGGAGCTGAAACCAATTAAAACCATCAATGTCCACGAACATTTAAGAGACAGATTATGTGATACTTACGAGAACGATGCCATTTTCGATAAGTTTGAAGTCCAATTTGGTCCCGACAATAAATCTATTATGACTGGTTCATATAACAATAATTTTATGATTTATCCAAATGTGGTTAATGATAATCCAGACTTTAGTAGCATGAAGTCAGTCAAATTAAAGAAGAGATCTGGTAAGCCGAAGAAAAAGTCTCTTACTTCAAGTAATGATGATGACGATGATAATGATAAAAAAGATGAAGACGAAGAGGATGATGACGATGACGATGACAATAAATCGACCAATTCATCAGCAAATGCTGTAGGTGATTTCCCACAATCGCCAATTGGCAGCCAATTTGATGAAGAAGACCAAGAAGAGATTATTCTTCAAGCGGATAAATCTGCATTCAAAACCAAAAAGGTTGGAAATAATACCAACAATGGGATGATGAGACGTAGAATGATGAATAATGATACAAGCTTTAACAATGATTTTGATAATATTGACTTCAAAAAGAGTATTCTTCACTCATCGTGGCATCCAAGAGAAAATTCAGTTGCAATTGCTGCTACCAACAATTTATTTATATTTTCCACTCTTTAATGATACTGGCATTGTACCTTATGTTCTTTATATTTCGTACTTTATAATATACTTCACAACATTAAACAATTGGATACATATTCAAGACATTTTACTCGTGTATACATTAAAGTATTTCAATATTTATGCAATATAAAATTAGGCCTCGATATGTCTGTTAATATCCGAGTTCCAGAACAAAGTCTTGTCACCATCACCCCAAAAGAATTTTTTAGTTCTGATGTTCATATAGTCGTATTGGGTTGGCCATTCCTCGTCACTCAAATGTCTTAAATGCTTTCTGTGTTCAGCATGGTTCAACTCAATGAGGGTGACAGGGATAGCAGCAGCTATTAAAGCTGGCACTGCAATGAAATAGGTGATTCTTTTCCACAACTTAGTGATACTTTCCGAGTGGTGAACTTTTTCTTCGTAAGCTTTTTTATACGCATCACCAGCCTGTTTATCGACTTTAGCTTTGACAAACGCTGGTTCGTTGATCAACTTGGAGACTCCGAAACCATGGCCATGACCGTGGCTATTGAATCTGACGGATTGACGGGTGAATAATCTACCTTTAAACATTGTGTATAAGGACTATTTTGATGGGAGGAAAAATGGTGCGAGAAAAGAACGAGTTTTCATTGGAACAATTTCTGGGCCTGGCACTATTGGTTTAGACACGCCGTTGTTGCAGCTGTATAAAGAGGCTTCAGAGGGGAGGATAAAGGAAGATCAAAAGGAGATCGAAGGAGAATACAAAAAGTTGTGGCACAGGAAACGTGTCCCAGAAAGGGAATTACAGAAAAAAAGAGGTACAAAACAGAGCATATTACTCCGCATCCTTGTCCCAATCCTATTTATTGTCAATTGTATGTTTTTGAGGCTCTACTCCTTCATAATTTCCCTATTTTCTAAGTGCTCCTCAGATTGTAGCTGCACGACTGGAAGCCCGTTCTCGTCAAGTTGCGGCGACTTGGGGGAAGAGTCTAATGACGTTCGTCCCGGAACAAATTGTTCTGAAACCACTCTTTCTATGCCTGGTGACCCATCAGCTTGCACCTGTACTTCTACTTGCTTCACCACCATAGGAGCTGAGGGTTCCACGGAGTTTATAATACGGAGTTCATCTAATGCGTCATTGATTGGCCGAGGTATAGAATCTTGACCCTCAATGTCTTTATCTAGGGGTTTTATTTCTTCCCCTCCGTGCTCAACCACTTCCAATAGCCGATCGTTATTGTTCTTGAAACTGTAGTCCGTCATGAAACCGTGGTAATTGAAATAGCTGGGTCGTAATGGGTGATTCTTAACCACAAGTTGCAGTTGTTCGAGAAAAAGAGACTCGGTACTCTTTTGCTTGTCCAACAACATGGTTTCCTGTTTATGGAATTCGGTGACATCGTGGGATAGTATATACTCCGTCAAAAGTTCTTTGTTCAGGAACAAATAGTTGATGAAATCTTCGTCACTCTTAAATTCCTCGTCTATGATGGGCACAATGTTATTATTAAGTCTGTTATTGGCCCTGTATTTTCTAAGCTTAGATCCTTCGATATTGTATGTGTCTTTCACATACCGAATGAGGCTTTTGGTAAAGTCCCATAACTGATACTTCTGTATGAATGTATAAGTCTTGAACTTTCGGTCGTTTATAGCCTTTTCTTTATATTCGTTCACCAATAAACTCTTGAAATTGGTGGGGATGTAGTTCAACTGCCCTTCGAACTTCGTCAATCTCAAGGGGGTAATGTCTGTCAAGGACTGGAAGTGATTATTCTTGCAGTTGTAAATCTGGAGGTATTCGTTCCGGGTAATATGACTCAAGGTTGCGTCAAGACTAGTTTTCTTCAAATGTGGTGGAAGTAACTCGTTGTATCTTTTAGGAGAAGAAGTATCGGTCAAAGCCAACCCCGTGATATCAAAATAAAGTCCATTTTCCACGTCAATAAATCTAGCATCAATATTGTTGTGTCCATTCTTGTTATCTCTATTGCTGATAAAAGTACCACAATCCAAGAAGTACTTACCATATCGGACATCTCCTTCAAAGTGACTCAATCCCACATCCATGATAAGACTCTGGTTGAAATTCCTGCACAAGAAGTGAAGATCTTGGATGGGCATTTGCACATCGCAATCAATGTCCCAGGGAAAGGCAACACCATTCCAAAACCAACTTAAAAGGGTGCCGTGAGCAATCCACGTCCGGATTCGGTAATTATTGACAAACTGAAACCAGGCTCTTATCAACCCATGTAGCACAGGAGGTTGATATTTGGTATAGTTAATTATGCCACTGAAAAACCGCCAGTCATAATGACCACCCAATTCCCAGTTTTGTTCCTTCCTCAATAATTTGGCTTCAAAGAAGTACTTGGTGGGGTAAGGAGACTCGATAGAAAAGTCCAATCCTCGTTTGTAATTAGCCAAATGGGTGTCGGAAATGGGAGTTTTTGAATATACTTGATCAAGCTGGGCTTTAATTTCGGTGGCATTATTCACAAAATCTTCATGTACCAAATGCCTCTCAAATTCCACTTTGGAGTTCTCCGTCAAGATTTTCTGGTACGCTTCCGTTGAATGGAGTTTGTGCAAAAACGACTTCAAGTAATCTTTAGCATTGACATTTAAATCCTCGTCTCCTTTCTTTCGTAAATTCTTCAACAAACTGGTCTTATATAACGGTTTGAAGCCGCTTGGTTCCTGGTTTATGTTGATCTTGATAGCGTTGGAAAGTTGCTTGCTGCCTCCAAGATCATTCAACTCACTGGGAAGTAACAACACCACAGAAAGAGGTGTGGGCATGAAATCATGTAAATAAGACCGAGAGTGTAGCACTTTGAATTCCTGCTTTGACCGACCCCCGTATTTGAACACATGGAATCCGGTGGACAATGAATCTTTATTTTTAAGGGCATCTATCCTGTTCTGGTCCACCTGAGGCACAATCTTACTAAAATCATACAGATCGATATTATCATCATCCACACAATACTGGGACACGTCGAAGATCTCGAGTTTTCTATTTCGAAACTCGTTATTTGTGGATATAGAAAGTATCAGACAATCCTGTTTGTGATTGTTCAATTTGTAGGATTCCAAAACAGACATATCGACGTAATCGCTCCAATGGAAGAAGGGAATGGAAATGGAGGAAAAGTCGGGATCATACTCAAGCTGTTCCGTCAAATAGTTGAGTAATATGCTGGTGGTCAAGCGGGGATCATAGGTAATTAAAGGCGGTGGAGAAGTTGCGGCTTCGCCTTCTTCATGAAAGTAGTTTTTGGGAATCAACACATCATCGTCCTCATAGAAGGCAAATTTCAATTTGTATAGAAGTTTTGTAGCATCAGAGTCCAATTCGTTCCTTTCGAATGGATCCAAGACCTCTTTTTTAAACTTGTTGTGGACTTTGTCGTAAAAGGAACCAGGGGACGGTAAATATACCGCAATCGACAGATCATTGATGTAGATGAAAATGAGAAAGTGAATGACTAGCACGAACGCCACGAGCAACAAACATCGACTGCGTCTCAAAAGCATCACCAAGAAGGAGAAAGATGGAAAAGACGATGTTGCAGAAAGAAAGGAATGAAGATCTGGAACTTTAATATAAAATTTATGACAGAAAAATATTGACGTAAAAATTGTGAGCCTTGCAGCCATGGAAAAGGCACAGCAAGGAACGGGTATAAAATGGAATTTTTGAGGGTAGAGAGATACAGAGGCAGAAACGTACAAGGGTACAGGGGTACAAGGTAACACGTGTATAAGGGTACAACGGTACAACGGTTCAAAGGCACAAAGAGTTAAAAAGGCACAAAGATGTAAAACCCTGTAAACACTTAGCGGTGTTGAGATCGGTATCTTATTGTTCTGCGAATCGGTTTTATTTTTTTTATATTGTTTTGACGTGATGAGACTAAGGGTGGCTGTGGTACAAATAAACAGCATTTTGGGAGAGTTGGAGGCGAATAAGAACAAGGTCGTGGGCTTGTTGAATAAGTTACCGCCATCGAAACCCATTGATTTGATCGTTCTTTCGGAATTGGCCTTGACTGGGTACAATTATAAATCTGCCAAACACATCACACCATATTTGGATAATGCAGAAAAAACCATATCTACTAGTTTTGCGCAGATGTTGCTGAAGAAGTACCGCTGTTTCACGGTGATTGGACTCCCGCAGCAGGACGGCAATACCATTTATAATTCATGTAAATTGGTCAATCCGTTAGGAAAGGTAGTGTATAACTACCACAAGACGTTCCTTTACGAAACAGATGAGGTGTGGGGGTGCAGTGAGAACCCCAGCAAGACATTTGAGCCGGTGGATGTGATTTTAAATAAAGAGTACTATTATGGTGGAGGAGATGAATCCGAATACCAAAAGACCACTATCAGTTTCGGAATTTGTATGGATTTGAACCCATACAAGTTCGAGGCGCCTTTTAACAAGTACGAGTTTTCCATGTCGTGTTACAACCATAAGGCCCGCTTGATAATTTGCCCCATGGCGTGGTTGTCGCCATATTCCCCCTCCACCGATAAGGAGACGCCTGAAAATGAGAGATTACACCAGGCATCGCAGTTGGACCAGAGATGTGCAGAAGCACGTGAAAATGTGCTTGTTAACTTGTCAGTGGAAGATAATCCGCCGTTTACAGAGTTGACGGGCTATGTGCCTCAATTACCAGACTATTCCACCGTAAACTACCATATTCTACGGTTTTTTCCACTTATGAATCATACTCACAACAATTTACCCAAGCAGGAAAAGGTCACGGTAGTTACATGCAACCGTATAGGTGTTGAATCGGATACGGTTTACGGAGGCTCGTCCTCGATATTTCAGTTTCGGGACGTAGCTGGAGATGATCTGTTTGACTATACGAATCCCTCAGTGGATCTTCAGGGGTACTTAGGCCAAGGAACAGAGGGAATATTGTACCGAGAATTGGAAATTTAGGAAAGAGATACTGTTTGGGGTATGCGTGTCTTGGCAAAACTGCGGCAAGAATCTCGTTTATCTTCTATTGTCGTCTAAGCCGGTTCCTGCCTGCACGATTCGTAAAACAAATTCTTTTTAGCGAAAGGTTATTCAAAATTCAAAAAGTTACACTTAGTAGTGATGAAGTTGAAGAAGTTGGTGGTTCGCATATTCTTGTCGGTGCTTGTAGTATATAGTGGGTATCTAGCATCCCAACAATACACAGATTTGAGACTTATTCATAGAAAGCTCAAACTTGAAGATTCTATACAAGTGAAGTTGAACCACTGGTCTTCGAATTTCCTTCACATTGACTATGATTTCGACACAGATATGCAGTTCAATCAACAAGTCACCAAAATTTTGCATACCCGATCGAATGATGCCGATTTGTGGCCTCTTTTCCACGCCAGAGATTTACCGTTATCGGTCGAGATTCCCGATTATTACTACAAGGGTATTAGCCCCAAATTCCAGCCATTTGATCCCCGATTCACGCTTTCTGTGTACTTTAAGTGGATAGAAATGCATCCCAATGATCCAATACAGTTCCATTGGCTGGACTGGTTGGATTTATCCAATTTGGAGAAGTTTTTGTTTGCTACTTCTAAGAACATGAGGGTCAAGTGTGAAAACTTGTTTGATATTAGCAATAATGAAGATCTTGTTAGGGACAGTACTATCAAGCCCATTAGACGTTATTGTAAGAATCACATCGACAGTATGCTTGGATTTAAGATTCTTGAAAACCCTGGAGAGCAGACTATAGAAAACCATGAAATCATAGGGAAAGCCTATTTATACACAAGTTTTGAACCTCCCACGAAGTTGGTGTTGGTGAGTGACGGGGGAAACAGCGAGGTGGAGATATGCCATCGGGATAATCATGTGAAACACGGGTTGTTGAGGAATGGGTACGTGCAGAGAGTGTATGGAAAGAAGGGGGGGGAAAAGGTTGTGGGAGAAGCTGGAGAAGCCAGCCAAGCCAACAAAGGTGCCAGGGAAGAAGTCAGAGAAGAAAAGGAAAGTGACAAAGTGGAAAGCACGGAAAAGAAGATCACTGAGGATACTAAAGAAATGCCTACAGAAATGTCCTCGGGTTATGCCCTAAACATCCCCGTTTCTGTAAACGTCTTAACCAACTTCAAATCCATGCTAGAACAGATTCCCATTCATTCCCCCGTTTCTCCTGTCCACGAAGAAATTCTTCTAAACAAGCAAATGTTCAAGTTCGATGCCAAAGCCAAAATATCCCAACTCGAGTCTCTCCCTTCACTTTCACTCAATCAGAGAATGTACCTACTGTCCTTGAAGAACTCCATTGCCATGGAAGATCTTCCCAAATACTTCCACGAATCCAAACTCCTCAAAAGTTATCTGGAAAGCTGGTTAGGTGAACACTACGATTGGAGATTCTTTAACGGCTTGACAGTAGGCAAAACTGAACAACAGATCAGTTTGTACAAGATGGTGAAAACGTATTTGGAATTCTGCAACAATGAAGGATTTGTTACGTGGTTGGCCCATGGGTCACTTTTAAGTTGGTACTGGAACGGGTTGATATTCCCCTGGGATACAGATTTTGATGTACAAATGCCGATTGCCGAGTTAAACCGGTTGGCAGAACACTTTAACCAGAGTATGATAATTGAAAACGTCTACAAACATGGGAAGTTCAATGGAGTGGGGAAATACTTTGTGGATGTTGGATCTAGCATTACCCATCGAGAAAAAGGTAACGGGCACAACAATATCGATGCCAGATTCATAGACACCGATACAGGGCTCTATGTGGATATCACCGGGTTAGCCATCACCAACACCCAAGCCCCCGCAAAATACAACTACTTGACGCCGAATTTTGTTGAAACTACTGGTATTGAAAATTTAAAGAAGAATGATAAGTTTGGATTGGTAAATTGCCGGAATAATCATTTCTTAAAAGTAGATGATGTTGGTCGATTGAAACCCATACATTTCCAAGACCAGTTGACATACCTATCACCCAATTTCCTCCTGACGATAAATGACGAATACGACCTAACCAGCATCACTGATAAGAACTACCGAGACTACATCTATATTAAGAATTTCCGAATCTGGGTCAACACTCAAAACATTCTTGATTACATCAGCGATAAAAATGCCTGGATTCATAAACAACAAGGACATGAGTTCAAATCAGCGAAGAGAGAGGTGGGTACACTTGAAAAACTACAAATCAATAACCTCAGTTACCAAGATTATTTGAATCTACTTCAAGATAAGACTATTCTTCAAGATTATTTGATGAATAAGCTCTATACCACGAAGCATGCGAAGGAGTTAACGAATTTGATGTACAGTAAGACATATAAGTTTGAGGTTATTCCAGCCTCATACATGCTGGATTTATTTTTAAACCGGATCTATCAACAGGACTGGGATTATGACCAGGAGGTGAGACGAATAATGGATTTATCTAATATGAATTAAGATGTAATATACAGTGGATGATGGTACCAAGGGGAGAAGAGATTGGAGTCTGAAAGACTTGAGCCACTATTCAGAGAAGAACAGCCACTACTCAGAAAAGAGCCACTCAAAAGAACAGCCACTGGCTTCAACTTAAAAATTCAGCCACTAGCCCAAAGAGGTCACCGAAAGGACCCCTGTGCCATCTCAGCCAAGACATGTGTGTCTTACCAGGGGTAAATTCTAAAATTAGAGAAAACAGTAACAAAAGAAAATGCCAGATCGTGAACGCAACAATGTTCTAAACAGCAACAGTCCCACAGCAACAGTTCCACAGCAACGGACATAACGACCCCAAAGAGATAACACTGATGATGTAATCGATAATGAAGTCACGTATGAAACAAACACAGCCGTCTTTGTAGTAAAGAGAACATATCTTAGGTTGCAAATACATATGATAAGCAGGGTGAAGCAACGAGAAGTAGTAACGGAGTTGGTAGTAGTGGGGCGGGACCCCCTATATTTCACCTGCATATACTCGATGTGTGCCATTACATTTCCTAATTAGGGAATTTCATTAACAAACTGAGAAGAGGTAAATGGCAAAACACCACACCCCTTTATAATCTGGACGAAGGCGGCGAGTTTCAATTGTAATTTGCACCTAGAATAGACATGTGTCCCGATAATTAAGGTTTCTTTCCCTTAACTATGAAGTGTATACACCGATTCTTCCGAAGTGCTTAGTATTTCTTTTTTATTCTTTCCCTATTAGACGATTATTTGACTTTAAATCCCGGCTGGTGCGAGACGATAAAAAAACTATAAAAGTCCCAGCTTCCCCCTTCAAAGAATTTTTTTTTATCCATAAACTTATCATAATGCAATTCAAATCCGTTTTAATCGCCTTTACTGCTGCCACTGCTGTGCAAGCTGCCAATGTTTCCAACGCTACCAACGGTTCTAACGGTTCTTCTTCTGAAGAAGCCGCTGCTGGTTCCGTCGTTGTTTCTACCGGTTTATTAGGAGCTGCTGCTGCTGCCGGTGTTGCTTTATTATTATAAGCATGGCACTAATAGATCATTTTTTTTATTTCCTGCTTTACAAAATATCTTTAGCATTCTAATATGATATTCCTTCGAATTTTTCTGTTGCATTGATATTTTTTGTATTAGTTAATTGTTTAATAGAATACTTAATTCAGTCTTTCTTGTTGCCTCTGCCTCTCCGGTTCACAAGCTTGTGTCACAAGCGGTGTGTTTTCTTGTTCACTCGTCTTTTACCCATAAGCCCCGTTCTTCAATTATCTTCCCGTTTTTGGTCTCTGCTCGTCTGGTTTTTTGTCTCGCCATGGCACGTTTGAAGGCTATGCGAGCCACTGATCACGATTCGGCTATGCAGGCCGCTGACCGCGGTTCGCCGCCGCAAAATCGCGAGCCTCTCGAGCCGCAAATCTGGCCCCGGGTCCTGCGGCGGCCCTGCGGTGCTATCATGACACACTTGTTTGCATCTTTTGGTCATACACCCGATGCACGTACTCCACCGGATCCAAGTCTCGAAGTATGGTGTAGTCGCCCCACAATCGGAACCCCTGCTCTGCCATATAATAAAAACACTCGTCCATCTCACTCATAAACCCTCCCACAGCATCGTAGCATATTTTTCTGTACAACAGCATGTAGTCCTTGTAGGTGTTGTGCTTACTTTCACAGGTCATAAACCCCACCATCACCATAAGTGTTGAATAATAAAACAAAATCTGGAGACAAAATTGGTCTTTATTCTCCATCAAGTCATAAATACAGGGCTCCATAAGGAAGATGTACCGAACAAGCGGAGTGGTGTCGTTATTATCCATGCTTCTGAAAAAGCACAAATCTAGATTGTGTAATGCCTGGGTAATAGCATCGCTTTGGTAGGTGGTATAGAAGGACTTTAGTCTGGTCTTATCGAATTGGTGTTTTAAATACTCCACGATAGGATAAACCTCTGTCACTACGGTGGTGATATGTTGTTCACCAAGGTACAAAATCCCATTGTACTGAGTGCCTATCAACGGCGGGATTGTCGTGGAAAGGGTGGTCTTCATGGTTTTGACCATTCGAATCAAATCCTGCTCTGGGGCATTAAAGTTGATAACTGGGAGTATTTGGAACAGCTGCAACGACAAGAATGTGAAAAGAAGAATAATCGACACCGTGACCTCCGCTGCCTGATCTAAGGGGATATTATCTGCCAATAGCTTTGCATTTTCAATACCCTTAATGGTGGAATTTAAAGCAGCTCCAAAATACAGTAGAGCCAACAGTTCTGTTTTGGTGGAGTCCTGGCGTTCGAAATCAAACACTTCGTTATAAAGGGTTCCTCGGGTCCCGGTGTCCTGCATCATGATGGATTCCATGTCAGTTTCTGCATCTAAAAAGAGGAAACTTAAACTGAATATAGTGTGCCGGATAGGCTGGCTCCACTGCCATAAAAGTGGCACTTCTACTTGCCACAACTTCCTGTAAGCTATCTGCAGTTTTTTAGAAGCCTCAATTGATGGAGTGAGGTCGTCAGTTCCAACCATGATTCTGTTGAACTCTCTTAATAGGCGATATTCGAATTTGGAGATGTCTAGTTGTTTGTACATTTGATTCAACAGTGCCTGTTCGTGGTTGACCAACAGAGTATACTGCAGCCAGACACTGGTGGCAATGTCGTGGGGGGATATGAAGGTATTGACAGACAATACCCCAGGACTTGCACTCTGGCTAGTTGCTTGAGTCGTAGTTGATTCTGCCGATTCGCTCAATTCTGTCAATTCAAGCATGGAGTACGACGGGCTGCTCTTGCGCTCCTGACTAGTCTGACTCGTCTGGTTGAACTGGTAAGACAAAAACAGGATATCGTCTTTGTTGCCGTCTTTCAAGGTGTCTTTTGTGATACCTTTTGTGATGACCTTTGTTTCTATGTGTATGTGTTCTGCATCTCGTATGGGTTCAGCTTGGTCAATGTTTGTGCGACCGTCTTCCCCCCTAGCATCTATCCCTTTCCCAGCATCTATCCCTTTCCCAGCATCTATCCCTTTCCCAGCATCTATCCCTTTCCCAGCATCTATCCCTTTCCCAGCATCTATCCCTTTCCCAGCATCTATCCCTTTCCCAGCATCTATCCCTTTCCCAGCATCTATCTCAGATCCAGATCCAGATCCCTCATATCCTACACCTCCATCCATTCGCCCTTTTTTGCGCCCCCTTGTCTTGGGCGTCTCATAAACACACTCTCTCCTGGTAGCACTGCAGTACTCACACGGCCTTCCCTGATCACAGGCTATCTTGAGCTTCCTACAGCTCACACATCTGACCTTCATGTTAGTTGCTTGAAAAAAGCACCGCGCCGCTATTTACCTCAGTGTGCCAGATTTTGGCACGGCTATCTCAGCCGACTAGCACTGTTATCTCTGCTGACTTGTTTCCTCACAGCCGGCACCGCCTATTCTGGTTCCACCTCTTTCTGTCCACCTTTTTCTTTCCTCCTCCTTTATGTCTTTCCTGTCTTGCATACCTCTTCATTTTATATCTCCCTCCTCGTCCCTCCCCGCTACACCTCCTCTCGTTTTTCCATATCGAAAAATCTCAAATATCCATGACAGTTTCACAGATCGAATACATCGCCAGCCAATTGCCGTTCGGCGACGGGAACGATAAGGTCTTCGGCATGGAGAACTTCGGCAATACCTGCTACTGCAATTCCATTCTCCAGTGTCTTTATTTTTCGGAAAAATTCCGAATCCAGTTGGTGGCCCACCACAAGACGGACCATGACCGCAAATTGCTGTTGCATGGGATTAAAACCCACAATTTCTCCAACAAGTACGAGATGTTGGTGCAGAAACGAGTCAAGGACCAGAACAAGGCCAATGACGACCGGGTCAAGTCTGGCAGAAAGGGATCGCTTTTTGGCATCAAGTTCAGCAACAACAGCAATGGGAATGCCGCCAATGGAGGTAACCCCGGCGACAATATCCCCGATAGAAGGAACTTCCTCTTTGAGTTACAGGACTGTCCTTATTTGAGCGACGAACAGAAGGACTTTATTGGTAAGTACCATAATAACGATTTCAAAAAAGTCACCGTCATGGTGACCCGGCCACTCCAGAACTACGACGATATCAGCAACAAAAACGACTATAGCCAGAGCTCTTCCATGCTATTGGCCAGTGAAAAGGATAATCTGTCGTCGCCCAACCAGTCCGATCAGTTGGTGGTTCCAGCAACAAAAGAAGATAGTCAGGTTTCAAGCCAATCGTGCTTTATATTGATTGGCATTCCGTTTCCCGAGACAACCTTACAAATCCCCATCAACCCCTTTAATGCTAGCCCCACCAGTGACCAAAGAAAACGGTCGGCCTTAATCAATGGCCCTATAATCAATTTGGACCATTCGCTACAATTGCCCAGCGAACAAAACGAAGATTCTACCTTGTTGTACGCTTTAAAGGATATGTTTGAGTGTATGGTGGAAAATAAGTCCAATATAGGCGTGGTTTCGCCCACACACTTCATCACCAAGCTAAAAGAGAAGAATTACTTATTCAGGCAGAACAATATGCACCATGATGCCCATGAATTTTGTAACTATTTGATTAATGAAATTATTGAATGTTTAAATAAGGAGAATGGTGTGGATAATAATTGGTGCAATAAACTTTTCCAGGGAGTCATTAACAACGAAACAAAGTGTTTGAGTTGTGAAACCGTCACTTCTAAAGAAGAAACGTTTTTGGACTTATCGGTGGATATTCCTCCTGACTCCCATTCAAATTCACTCACTAATTTACTAAACAACTTTTCCAAACTGGAAATCTTGACCCACCAGAACAAGTTTTACTGCAACACCTGCTCCTCCTTGCAGGAAGCTATCAAGACCATTAGAATCAAATATTTACCGGAAATATTGGTGATTAACTTTAAACGGTTCAAATACGATGAAAAACTAGATAAGTTGATAAAGCTTTTTGATTCCATCTCCTATCCTTTAAAACTCCGATTATTTAACACCACCAATGGAAATAATGATAATGATGCCAATAACTTCCAACTTTATGAATTGTATGCGTTAGTAGTTCATATTGGAGGTGGACCCATGCACGGACATTACATTTCTCTATGCAAGATCAAGCCCAAACTTTGGTTGCTTTTTGATGATGAAACAGTGGAGGTAGTAGACGAGTTCTTTGTCATGAAATTCTTTGGTAATGGACCCGGGTTGGCTAGTGCCTATATTTTATTTTACCAAAAATGTGATTATCTCGAAGAAGGAGAAGAACAGAAACTTGATTTCGGTTTCGATGTGAATGATATCTTTAGTGGAGACGAGTATAAGATGAACTTCATGAACCAGAAATCACAGGCCCCTGGTAACAGCGTTAACATTCTGACCGATGAACATGATTCATACACATTGGACTCATCCCAAAAAAACACCTCTGTGTCTTCCAAGCCCCAAGAAGCCAAAGAAACCGAATTCACATCTCCGATACTGGACGATGTAGCCCCCGTGGTTCCTATGAAGAAAACAAGCGGCATTTTCAAGAAGAATTTCAAGCTTGACAATTCCAACACTCCTTCAACGACGTCTTTTTCCAACGTGCCTAACCCCAATCCTGCGAATAACGGAAACACCAATACCACAGCTCCGTCCACAGCATCCAACCTGAGCACAATGGCGTCCAAACCGTTGCCTACCGTGAGAAATATGTCAAATTCAAGCACCGGAATAAATCCGTTCCAGGAAGATGAGCCTATTCCGGAAGGGGTGGTAAAGGAAAAGAAGTCCTGGGTAGGAGGGTTGAAGAAACTCGATGTGAAACGAGAAGTCAAACCTGACAGAAAGAGCAGTGCTGGTAGTGTGGTGCTGAATGTGTCAGACAAGGACAAGAAGCCAGAGAAGGAGAGGAAAAAGTCGATATTTGGGTTTAAGCGGAAATAGGGAGTATAGAGTATGGAGTCTAGAACTCAGAGAGTTACACGATGAATAGAGGCAGCTAATGTAGTGGGACTAGAGTTAAAGAAGTGGCCACCGGAGTTGGGAACGGTACGCGTGTACCAACCAATAAAGCCGTTTGGTATTCGCACCCTCATCCCGTTCACGTGATATAGCGTTATTAGAAATGGCTTTTTAAAAAATCCTCAATGGTATCAGTGTCACTCGAACCAAATCACACTTCCATGACTTCTTCTATCGTGTCCCCGGTATTAAAACAAAGTGCCACCTCCAAATTGATCACCTTGGCCGCCGGGTGTTTTTGGGGTGTGGAGAAAGTGTTTCTTAAACAGTTTGCTGGAAAAGGATTACTTGATGTTAAAGTAGGTTTTGCTAACGGTAGCCCATCTGTTCGTGATGTTAATTACAGAAATGTGTGTGCTGGAGACACAATGTTCGCCGAGGCCATTCAAGTTTCCTACGAACCATCACAATTGCCAGTATCAGACATTTTGGACATTTTTTTCAGAATGCACGATCCTACCACTTTGAACAGACAGGGTGGCGATACCGGCACTCAATATAGATCTGTGGTCATTACCCATGATGACGCAGACATAGAAATAGCCCAAAGTGTGCGGGATAGAATTCAGAAGGAATACTATCCCAACCAAAAAATCGTGACATATATTGAGCCTATCAAGGTCTGGTACGATGCGGACGAGTACCACCAGAAGTACTTGAAGAAGAATCCTACAGGGTACGAGTGTCCCTCGCACTTTATCCGCACCAAGCCAAAAGCATGAAGCTTCCACGCACTTTACCCAGAGTTCTCGTCATACTTCTCACCATGTATATTTATTCCCTCCTAGACTAGTTATAAACTCAATAAACTTTTCAACGCGTTTTATTTTCCATCATGTCTTTGTGGGTTGACAAATACAGACCCCGGAAATTACAGGACTTGCTGTACCACAGCAACATCACCACCTCCCTTAAGGCCTTGGCCAGCACCGGTGATTTCCCCCATCTTCTCGTCTACGGCCCCAGTGGAAGTGGCAAAAAAACAAGAGTATATGCAACTTTACATGAGTTATACGGTCCCCAAGTAGAAAAATTGAAGATAGATGTCAAGACGTTCACCACGTCGTCCAATAGAAAGTTGGAATTCAACGTGTTAAGCTCCCCTTATCATTTAGAGATAACCCCTAGTGATATGGGAAACAATGATCGGGTGGTAATTCTGGACTTGTTAAAAGATATAGCCTCTACTGAACAAGTAGACTTCACCTCCAACTCCAAAACCAGCGCATTGAAACATCGGTTTAAGATTGTCATCATCAACGAGGCAGATTCCTTGACCAGAGATGCTCAGGCCGCTCTAAGAAGAACCATGGAGAAGTACTCAGCAAATATCAGATTAATCATGATCTCCAATACCACTTCCAATATTATTCCTCCTATAAAGTCCAGAACCTTGTTGGTGAGGATTCCAGCCCCTTCTGTTGGAGATATCACTTCTATTTTGTCACAAATAGCCACCAAAGAGTCTGTTAAATTCAACTCCGAAGCAGGGGTGCCTCATTTCTTAGAGGAAGTGGCTATCAATGCTAACCAAAACTTAAGAAAGGCCTTGTTGAGTTTTGAAACGATTCTGATGCAAAATGACACCATCAAGTGTGAGTCTAAAAACTCAATTATAAATTTGGACTGGGAAATCATCATCAAAAACGTATCCACGTCCATCTTCTCCAATCAGTCTGTGAGTAATTTGGCCAAGACCAGGGTGGTGTTCTACGAGTTACTAGCTCATTGTATTCCTGCCAGAATCATTCTCAAGACATTATTATTCAACCTCATCGGTTTATGTGAAGATTCCAACCAAATTACCGAATTAGTGGAGATAGGAAGTACTTTTGACGAGAGGTTGAGTTTGGGATCCAAAGCCATTTTTCATTTAGAGGGGTTTACTGCAAGGGCCATGGTATGCTTGGACCAGTAGTTGTATATTCAATACCATTCCGTTATTGTTCTGTTTCTCCAATTCCCCTTGTTACCGGTTTCTAGTCAATTCCCTCTTGTTCAATGTCACATTGTTCCATTTACTTTTGAATCTTAACGTCCCCTGTAGCCTTTTCATGTGCTCCTTGTACGGGAACCACGTCGTCATACATTGGGGGGGCGTCCGATGGTGGGACGTCTGAAGATCTTTCCAACGACTCTTGTTGCACGCTTTGAGCCACTGGTACTGGCAGTGCTGAAAGATTGCATCTCTCACACTCTTCACCCTCTACCCTACTCTCCTCATCAAGTGGAGTGTAATCTCCATTCATTTGAGTTGAAAGAAAGTAAAGCGAGAAAAAGAATCCTGGGAGGTGTCCAAATAAAGTAAGAAGACAAGACACCAAAAATTCCTTTGTAAACACAGTCTGTTGAATCAAGTAAACTGGTAATGGAGGCAACACAAATGCCATAACGCCCATTAATGCTCTTTCTAATCCTGAAGCCATCTTTAAATAACAAGTGATAAAGAAAAAGAATGATTAGTCGCACAAACTTAAAAAGGAGTTCTACCTTTTTGTTATGGACTACATAAAGAAGGCCATATGGGGGCCGGACCCCAAGGAACAGGTATGTATAAGTGTTTTATGTTTTGTCTCAACGAATTGCTAACCCCTTGTTTAGATGAGAAAAATCAACCAACTTTTAAGAAAGAACAAAAGAGAGCTTGATCGGTCTATGAATCAATTACTGCCTTTGAAAAAGAAGACAGAGGGGCTTATAAAGAAAGCGGTTAAGTCAAACGACTTGAAATCAGCCCGATTATACGCACGAGAGTTGCAGAATGTCAATAAACAGTATAATAAGTTACATTTGTCCAAAACCAGAATCGAGTCTATCACCATGTCGATAAATGAGCAGTGGGCCATGAATAAGCTTACAAGTTCGATGCAGAGCTCCACATCGGTGATGCGAGATGTGAATCAGTTGGTTCATTTGGGGGTGATCACGGGAACCATGCAAGAATTGCAAAAAGAGCTAATGAAGTCTGGTATCATAAATGAAATGATGGACGATATGATCGATATAGACGTAGAAAATGATGAATTAGAAGATGAGTCACAAGAGGAGATTAACAAGATAATTGAGGATTTGACGAAGAACGAGTTTAGTAAGATCGACACAAAGACTCCCACTGCCAAGCTTGCGGCGGAGGAGCCTGAGATTAATGAGCCATTCGAAGAGGACCAAGAAGCTTTGGACGAGATGAGAGAGAGGTTGCGGGCGTTGCAGGAATAGGAGAGAGACTCTCAACCACCAAAACACTACCTTTCACAATTAATCAATTTCTAATTCAATCTAAACATAGAGTATAACAACCCCCAAATTAATAGCCATTGTACAGTACTTTTTGTAAGTGAAACCCCCTCGTTAGAATACTCATCGTTATAACCATCGTCATATTGTTGGAATTTAGTCTTGTTCTTAGTGGTTGCTCCACTTGCCTCTTGCTCTAAAATAGGCTTAGGTTCACTTGGACTTTCAAAGGGAATTCCTTCTAATTCTCCAGAAAAGGGGCTGTAACTAAATAGCCCTCCACTTTCTGGGGTATTCGAAATTACCAAATTGGAGTCCACCATCAATGTTTGATTCTGATTGACACTGAAAGGTAAAAACCAAAGCTTTTTTTTCTTTTCTGTTTCTTCTTCTTCTTCTTCACATTCGTCTTGCTTATCAACGTCAAAATAAACCCCGGCTCCAAGATGGATGTTGCTCTGGCTGATTTCTTTGTCAGTGGCCTCATCATTGTAATTGATGTCATATCCATCGTATCCTAAGGATTGCAAAACTGGTTCCAAATCTGAGCCTGACAAAACCTGGCTATTGACCTGGTTAAAGTTTGGATCTACCGATTCAATCAACAACTCGTTGGGGTTCACAAACTCAACTCTTTGTTTCAAATCTAATCTTGTCAAGTCCATTCTTCGATAGTTCAAAAGTAAAGTATGTGGCTGCAAAACAAATGCTGTAAAAATCACAAATCTAAAAAACTCAAAACGCTTTTACTTTGCATTTGTGGAACATGGAAAAAGCAAGATGCATGATTTGCCGAGAGCTCTGTAAGAAAGGATACCTTTGAGATTAAATATACGATCTTTTTGTGTTATAATAAGCAGGTTGAAAGTGATGCAAACAAACACTAAAACCATCTTGAAAAAGGCCAGAAAAATCCATGAAAAAGACAGTCCCTTTACTACATCTATCCTTAGTCCAAAACCCCTCCTTGACACCAATCATCCCAAACCCCAGTAATGCCATACTATTTCCACCCACCCCCAAATATCGGTTAGAACACGACTACCAATACACCTCAAAAAATTTGAATCTCATCTCAAAAATAAAAGTGTAACAATGTCCTCCAGCAAACCGAGAATAACACAAACACGGAACCCGACGTTACCCTCACAGACCACTCCAGAACAACGGTATTGGAGAGGATTCGTCAGTCCCCAACTTGTCAAAGAAAATCACCCCATAAATCACATCCACTTTAATCCTGCTTCACCGCACGATTTTGCAGTTTCCTCATCTACCAGAATACAGATCTATTCCTCGAAAACAAGACAAGTAATAAAGACATTTTCCAGATTCAAGGATACTGTATTGTCCGGGCAGTTCAGATACGACGGGAAATTGTTAGTTGCCAGTGATAAGTCAGGTTTAGTGTCCATTTACGATAGTTATCAGCCACGTAATTTATTGGTGAGCCTTACTCCGTCAAGTTATCCCACACATGTTGCCAAATTCCATCCTACTATCGGTAAACAATTGGTCACTGGAAGTGATGATAGAATTGTCAGACTATACGACATATCACAAACCACAAAGGGTCCAATATTGGAGTTCAATGACTCCTTCCATCAAGATTATATTAGAAGTGCTGATTTTATTCCTGGGAACCCAAATTTATTAGTAACAGGTTGTTACGACGGAATAGTAAGAGTTTTTGACACCAGATCCCATGATTGTGTTTCTCAATTCAACCACGATCAACCCATTGAAGATATACTAGCATTTAGTTCCACCACCATCATTAGTGCAGGGGGACCCCAGGTGAAAATTTGGGATCTTTCTACCAACAGAAAGATCAATGAATTGAACAATTTTACGAAGACGGCAATGACTTTACACAATACCAGTGATAAGGGTCTTCTTGTAGGATCATTAGATGGCCATGTAAAGATCTTCGATTCTACCTCCAGTACTTGGAATGTGAAATTTGGCTGGAAATTCGGTAGTGGAGGAGTTTTGAGTTGTGGGGTGTCTCCTACTGATCATAAGCACTTTGTTACGGGTTTAACGTCTGGTCTTTTATCTATTAGAACCAGAAAAACAGAACCAAGAGTCAAACAAGGTGTGAAACAAGTTAAAAGTAATGCTTACAATAGAATGATGAAAGGTATGGATTACAAAGGAGATGAAGAACATAGAGTAGTATCTTCATCTCAACAGCCAAGCAAGAAGCCCAAAACGTTCGAAAGGTTATTAAATGCCTTTAAATGGTCAGATGCATTGGATAGTGGATTTGTGGCTGGTATTCCAAAAGAACACACTATCACTATTTTACACGAGTTAAGAAAAAGAGGTAAGGTTAGAGTTTCATTGGAGAATAGAGATGAAATCTCGCTAATTCCAATTTTGCAGTGGTTCAGTAGGAATATTGACGATGTCAGATCTTTCAGCTTAATAGCTGATTATTTATCGGTGACATTTGAACTCTACGGAACTTTGGTGTTTTCCAATTCTGATCTTAACGAAATTTTTACCAACTTGATGAAAAAAATCGAGTCGGAAATCAAAAAGTCAAAAGAAGCCAATGAAATAAAAGGAATGTTGGAATTATTGGCAGTTTAATCTACTCATTTCATGTACATTATCATAAACATTCGTCACTATAAAATCTAACCCGTTACCAGTTCATTCTCTTTGCTCTCTTCTTTTTTTGTCTTTGCAACCGTTCGAGAGTCTCGGCATACCTTGCTTTACAAAATTCAGAACAAAACCACTTTTCTTTACCGGTTGTAAACTTTAGAGCCTCAACCCGATTTTGCAACCCCACACATTTATAATGAAACCATTCTCCGTTAGGACAAGACTCTTCATTATCACAAGCAATCATATTTCCAAAAGATACCTGTTTGCAGAAACAGTATTTTTGTTGGTCTTCTTCTTGTGGTTGAATTGACAGCTCCAAACTCGTCACCAGCTGTACCACGGGATCCACATGTTCCAAAGAACGGACAGATCCAGGACTAGATAGCCTGAGTTTGAATGCCTTATGCAGTTTGTGTCTTTGCAGACCGGAAGGAATTCTGACTCTAATAGGAGATGGCAGTTTGAGTTCGATATTATGATGCTTCATTGGCTTGGGTAACTTCAATTTCACCTCGTGTATCATTTTCTTGGTTTTTTGCACCATCTCCTGTTCTTTCAAGGCTTCGCGTTGTGACAACAACGGGCTTGCCTTGTAATGTACTCGTAACTTTTCTCGAAGGTCCTTATTAGCATTTTTACTCTGGTCGGTATTTTTGATCTTTCCCTTTAATTGGAATAATTGGTCTGTCTCCTCTTTTAGCGATAACTTGTGGGCCACCAACTGGTTTTGGAGAGATCGACCCTCGGTTATTGCTTCCGACTTCAAGTACTTTATTCGGTCATTCAACGCATTATATCTGTGTCTGTCATTATCAGACAATCGGCGTTGTTCATGAGCACACAATAATTGGTTTAACTCGCTTTTTAGTTTACTGATTTTGATATTTACGGATTGCTGGAGCCACAATGACCGTATTATATCAGGCGGGAGGTGATCCACTGTCGATATGAACGAACTGTTAATGGAGTTCGAGGCCAAAGACATTGTTTTGATGAAACGTCAAATCGCGATTTTTCAAGTCTTTTCAAAGAAACAGTAGAGATACTTCAAGACTTCATTTATGGTCTTAGCTCCATATACTTAATATATTACTATAAAGAATACAAAAGGAAAATCAAAGAAAAACTTACAAGTCCTTCTTTAAAGTACCCATGAAAGCGTGCTTTTCAGCAGGAGTTTGGAATCTACCCTTACCGAAAGAAGAAGCAGTGTCAATCCATTTAAGGTTAACGTTTTCAGAAGCCTTTCTGGAAGTGTTGGTGTACAAGGACTTTCTTAAGGTGGTGATTCTCTTTCTGGTACCTGGAATAGAACCCTTCAATAATAAGAAATCGTTGTTAACGTTACCGTATCTAACGAAACCACCCATTGGGTTAATGGTCTTGACAGTTCTGTCATATTCAGTAGCACCACTGGCTTCGTCACCGGCCTTACCAACTCTGTAAACCTTGTGGTTAATAGAGGTTCTGTGGTGGTAACCGTTTTGACCAGCTCTGGCAACAGTCCAGTTAACATTAGCTGGATGCCAAGCACCAATACAAGCAACCTTTCTCAAACCTCTGTGAGTCTTTCTTGGCAATTTCTTGGTTCCCCATCTGTGGGTAACACCTTCGAAACCGTGACCCTTGGTGACAGCAATAGCATCAATCATTTCACCTTCTTCGAAAACAGAGTCAACAGAAACAGTCTTTTCAAAGTGTTCTTTGGCCCAGTCAACCTTGTCAGAAACAGATCCACCATTGATTTGAATTTCAGCCAAGTGAGCTTTCTTTTGAGACAATGGAGTCTTTTTGATTTGGGTGTGAGCCAAAACTCTGACAACAGAAGCGTATTTCTTGATTCTAGCTAATTCAGTGTCAATAGCAGCTGGGTCCTTGGCGTATTTACCAGAGTACTTGGTGAAAGCCTTTTTCTTGGACTTGTACCAGTTCTTGTAGAATCTTCTTCTGATTTCTTCAGATAAGTGTTCAGCCCAGACGGTGGTCAAAGATCTTAAACCTCTTGGAGTTTCAACGTAACCAACAACACCGACAACAACCAAAGGAGGAGTGTCAACAACAGTAGCAGCTTCAACAACTTCTCTCTTGTGCATCTTAGAACCTGGTCTTTCTAAATCTCTCACGACGGTAGTCATACCGGCCTTGTAACCTAAGAAAGCGGTTAAAGAAACTGGCTTAGATTTGACATCTTTTGGGAAAGCCTTAACTCTACCTTGATGTCTGGCAGCTCTCTTTCTTGGTAAGAACCCTAAGGAACCGTGTCTTGGAGCTTCGAATTTTCTGTGAGACATGTTTAGTTACAACTATTAAATATGGTTGGTGTAAGAAGAAAATTTGAAAATTTTTCAGACCTGAGGAATATGGATGAAAAGTCGTGTAAGAAACATTTGAAGAGATGAGTGAAAAATGTTCATGAGGGTACTGAAATATTTGCGGCGTGCGGAAATATACGCTCAATTTGGACAATTTGTAGAACACAATTTATAGACCACACGATTACCGCTCTGGGTGACACTGTTTTCAGCTGTGACTTGAACAGGCCCCGTGCTCCTCTCCATTCTTCTCGGAGTTGTCAGCTGGCAACAAGAACAATAGAACTACAGAAACAGCGATCAACAATAGTGGCCATGAAACGAAAAAAAGATAACCATAAAGAACAAAGACGTGTTTCAAGATGCAGATAAATTGAAACCAGATCAACAATTCACCTAAATGCCATTATAAAGTTGCAAATATTTTATTCTTGAAACAACCGAGATTTTGGCTGCCGTTAAGGTACACTACTTTAAATGTAATGACAATACATTCTTGAAACAAAGGCAATTCTTTTGCGCTCTTCTTCCCCTGAAAACATAACCACAGCACACCTTAAAACGATTGGCACCGCTCACGACTAGTGCCACAGAAATTGATTTTACTGCTCCGTCTGATAGGAGGCAGGGCACAGGCGTGCCGACGCTAACGCCATGCAGCAGTTTTTCATTTAAACCTCCCAAATGCACAGGTGTATGGTTCATAACCATTTGCATAGTGTTTTTTTTAGACAAAGTGCGTCCGTGAATCAGTTTACAGCTGCTCACTACCAGATGCCAAACATCTTGGCTGGTTCCAAAATGTGTTTAAGCACAATCGCTATAGTAAATGTTGAAATAGTAATACGTGAATACAAAAACGCAAAACAATATCATTGGAACCTGTGATACTTCTCAAGGCACAAAAGTACTATTATCAAAGAGGAGAAATCCTGAAAAATTTCTTGGCCTATCGTAAACCGTGCCTTAACAACAGTTCAACGCCTGCAACTAAAATCTCCGCCATCATGCCGATTGACTGGCGATTGTTGCACGAATAATTTACAGGAAACCCTACTTGTCATTTAAGGATATACATAAAGTCACACATACCGTCCATATTATAATATCACCCATGCTGTTCATATAATGATATCACAGTCATTACAGCTACGAGCATGCAATTGTGGTGACAGGATCCATTGTCTGTTTGATAGCTTGTGGATTAGATCATGCATGTTTATTGTCATTTATAATTGGCTCGAGGCCAGTTTTATAGACGCGCGGCATATATGCCCAAAGCAGCAATATTGATCAAAAAATGCTATTTTTTTGCATTTAATACTTGAAGCTTTAACCGGATTGCGGCACCTGAGGCTATTTTACTCATCAGCCGTCGGGAGTTTGGTAATTGATGAGGTTTTGATAAGGTTGACAAGCTTTTGATAAGGTTTACAAGGTTTTGCCAAGGTTTCAAGGGTCTGCCAAGGGGTACAGGGGTTCAATAAGGCTTACAAGCTTTCGAAGATATCTTGGAGGCTGACGAATTTCTGGCAAGTATACCGCCCAATACCATCAGTTTAAAGTCATGATGCCCTTGCACCTATTCACTGCGTGGCTTGCCGATATTTTTAGGTTTATATAATTATTTTACCTAGTGATTGTGGTGGGACTACTGCACCAGCTTGACGTCACCTAAATCAACTAGGGGCTGAGGCACACATTAAGGTCCACCCACCTAGGTTGACGGAATAAAGTTTATTCCTCCACTAAATAAAGTTAATTTCTGAGGTACCCTGTGACTGTGATAAAAGTACAGGCTGAATATCTGTTAAAATGTCTTATTACTCTGTTAATGTCTGCTAATGTTTTACAATGATATACAAAAAATGTCCACTATTTTCTCTTGACATGAATCATCTTTTTCAACGCCAACCGAGCATCAGAATCATCGTTAAACTGGAACGATTGGTTCATTTGCACCTGTCCTGAGCCGTTTGTCTCATTGTTGTAACCATACTGAAAAGGAGACGACTGGACTTGCGACTGGCCTGAATGTTGAGACTGTTGTGGCACGGCAGTAGCCATCATTTGAGTGGAATTCATCTGGTTCCCATTCATGTTGAATTCATTGTTGTAGTTGAAACTGTTATTCAAAAACATCTCTTGATTAAATAAAAACTGATTATTATTGTACTTTTTAGGAGAATTTATGATGGAGTTCATTAACAAGTTAAATTGGGGAGTCAAGTTATTGTCTGGATAATTTGAAGCGTTCAAAGGAGTGAACCCCGTGCTGAGGGCATAATTGTCTTTAGGTTTTGGAGTTTGTGGAGGATTGATTTCCGAAAATGCTAAATCCGAATGATATTTAACTGGAACTGGTCTCTGACCTGTAACAAGTTGTGTTTGAGATAAAGTATGGTTTGGTGCCAGACCATAACCAAGTTCATTCATATAGTTAGATTCAATCCCAATAGCAGTATTAGCATGATATAATCGAGGTTTTCGCAGGGCCAGAGACTCAATACCATCGGTACCAGTACCAACAGTATTTTCATCCACAGTACCGGAGCTCTTGTGATTGGACAATACGGCTTTACCCAGATCATCAATCATCAATCTCAAATTGAAATCATTGAAGTCGTCTAAAGAATCGGTGGAATTAGTGGGACTAATGGATTTCTCTGCCCTAATTAGCACCGGAGGTAATAAATTTCTCTCACGATTCATAGGTTGTTTGACCGTAGGAGGGGGGGAATGGTAAGGAACTTGAACCGCGTAGTGCATATGACCTTGAACTCCTGAGTGTGCAAGGTTAGCATTCTGGCTGGGGTGGGGGTTGGTAATCAAGGCCATATTGTCTAAAGTCTTGGAGTTTATGTAATCGTTAACTGGAGAACTTTGACCACTTTGATAACTGTTTTTTCTGTTCTTAGCAGGACTGAGAACTCCATCAATGGAGCTTACACTCTTTTTTGATTTTCTCCTCACCTTCACATTAGAACTAGGACTAACTCTCATAGTAGGAGTGAAGATATCGGGAATCCCTCTTTTCACAATTTGATTGGAATTGTTTTCGGCATCAGGACTATTAGATAAAGGGCTGGTATTGATACTTATATTGATGGTCTTGGTGATCTTATTGCTGAAATTATTTGGCTTAGGAGGTCTACCTCTTTTTCTCTTGGGAGTAGCGACGGTTGACGGAGGGGTGTTCAACGAAGAATATTGAGTTGGATTCATTAAGCTATTGGGGTTTAATAGACTTATGGATTGGTGGGGGGTCAATAAAGTATTGGGAACCATTTATGATTGGGGATGCTTTCGACTTAGTTAAAAGGCGAATGGAACAAGATATGCTTGGAGTATATGCCTGGTTAAAATAGTATATGCTTGGGGTTGTGTCAATGAAGAACAAGGAACAGCAATTATCTTCGAAAAGCTCTTGCTGTAGTTAAGGGATTAGTCACCTTTTATTCCGTTGTCAACAAAGAAAACTTAACTTGAAATCGTCAAGTAGTTTAATTAAAAAGTTTTATCAAAAAGTTCAAGTGTGGAAGTGGATTTGGTTGCCTATTGGTGCACACACGCAATTACACTTGTTAATGCCGATCAAGTGTAACGAGACCTGGAATGCAGTTAAGGTATCGTACAGCGATGTTGATGCAGCGAAGTGGACACTAGCGTCTAAGAACAGCCAAATTCGATAGAAATGCAGTTGCAAAAATATGGAATACACTACGGTAATGCTACGTTTAATGCTAATGAAATTGTTCCAAACCTGGGCAGGAGATGACAATAAAACGGCAAACCAAGATGGTACTTTGAGGAGAATTTGTGAGTTACAGCAAATTCGTATTCTTATATGAACTAGACTCATCAATGTTTCATCATATGCTAACGCGTTGATTAATTAACTTTCCTTATTTGACTAATATGCAACCCAGGTAATACTATAAAATATTTAAAGAATAGAGTCCGGATATGGAAGGGGTTTTAATAATACCATGGAATTACCGCCCTTTGCCCACTACACTTTTAATTTATTACTTTGCTTTTTATTTAGGGTTGTGGTGATTTGCCACACGAACGTCATTATGCGAGCAAGATGACTTACTCCGTTGCGTGCATTGGAAGTAGTAGTGGTAGTGTGTAGCAGTTTCTTCGTTTTTACGTTAAGCTTCAAAGTGGATTATTTTGCATCCTCTGTTCAACGGCTGAGTTTTCATGTATCTCAAACACCAAGCAAATGTATCCCTTCGCTGCCTACGACGAAATATTGAGTTCAAGAGCAGAATGCAGATTGGCCAAACGGTTGCATTTGATGTTTAATGTGCCCCGCTAGTGTGGGAGCGCAATTGGTCGTATGTTATGTATAAGCGAGAAATCCTTAGCGGTTTCACCTACTGGTCTACAACCAATGCAGTAGGGGATTAAAGGGATGATTGTTCCTGGTTGTGTTTTTGTTACATTATATAGTCCTGAACCAGTAATTTATAAATATATGCAGCAGGTGTGCGTAAATGGATTTAAGGTTATATTTAGCAGGCATGTATGCTGGCCGATGGAGATATTTTTAAGGCGATCTAAAAAATGCATCTAAGGAAATCTAAAGAAATCTAAGGCCATCACAGGTACCTGAGGGCAGTAAAGGCATCTAAGGAATTCCAAGGAAATACGAGGCAATCTATCCTTCACTGTCACCGCAGTCCTGGAACAAACTTGCTTGCACTGAACTTCCCTATTGTGGCCACACTGAAGTTCACATAAAAGGCGTGGCCGGCCAAGGGGGTCCAGTACAACTGTAATTTCAACTCCCACATGCTATTGTTCTCTGACCTTTTCTTTATTAATAGCCCTGTACTATTAGCCTTCACTACTATAAATTGTGCAGACAATAGGTTCTTGTGTTTTCAAGATAGCCACGTCACAGATGTCCGAAAGTGTTAAAGATCACAGAAGAAATTAAAGAATATTTAATTAGTGGAATTGAAAAATTGGTAGCAAAGAGAATGCAAAGAACAGTTGACTTGTTCACTTCTGCGGCGGCAATGCGAAAGCCTCGTCGGTGTCTTGTTTGAGCAGACGTGACAGTTTCTCTGCCCTGGATTTGGTACAAAGTGTCCGTTTATTGAAAATACCGTGCATTTACCTGGCCATTGTTCAGGTTGAAATTTCATCTTGATGCTGATTTAAAGATGACACTTTATTTAATAAATTTGAGATAAGTCATTGGTTTTCGTTGCAGAATTGTAGTAAGATCAACCTTTTATCTATCTATCCAGCACTCTGTTGTACATCGTTCCTTCTTTCCCGCAAATCGCTTCTTTCTCTAGAACACCTTGATTGCACGTCATTTTTCAGATCCACCTGGCTAAGCAATTTTCGTTTACGTTGCACAGTGATCTATTCCTGCAGCTACACCCAACGTCTGTACCTGCCGCTTATGTCCTCCTGTCGTCTATTGTGAGTTTTCGGTCGCAGAGGCATCTGCAATTACCCAACAGCCTTTGTGTCGTCACTCCAAGCTATTGTTCATAAAGTACTAGCAGGGGCGTTAAGGACCTTTTGGTCTTTTCTAAAGGTTTTTCAAAAGGAATGAATGCAGCTATTGGATTATTCCGCTATGATACGGAATAGATTACTTCATTTTTATTTTGCAACTTCTCCGACCACAATTGACCGCAGTAATTTTCTGGGCAAGATCCACCCCATCTACTACAGGTGCAGAGCAGTATCTCGGCACCCTTTCACTACGTCATGATGGCCGCAGATCCTCTTTGCTGCAAGTATATCTACAAAGCCACGAAGCTAGCAGGACTGTTGAATAATGACGAAGGAGAGTTACCTTGTGAGTTTGATATACATGTCTCGTGCTTGTACCACCGTAACAGCCTCTCATTTACCATACATCTGCCTCTTCGATTTCCCTCTTGGTTTCTTTCCTCCTCTCATACCTCGTTTAAGTCGCATTGATGCAAAAAAAACTATCCACTCCAATGACTTTGAATCCCACGACAACAGAAGTCCAATTCAGCGGAACTGCCGGCGCATTAGCCATATCTATCGGCCTTCCTATTTTAATCACAGTATTCGCATTGATTTTCAACTCCGAATCCACCTTCAAATCCGGCATTGATGTGGACATTGATTTTTCACCCCATCGTTTATTGTCTGCTGCATTAGATCCACAGGTATGGGCTGCTTATGTGATATACTTCTTCTCATTTGTGGCTCTTGATTTCATAGTCCCAGGGAAGTACCTCCAGGGCGTTGTTTTGAGAGACAAGACAAAACTTACCTATAAAATCAATGGCCTTGCTTTTATCTCATTACTTGTTGCTATTGAATTATCTCGTCTTTATTACCTGGGATTACCAGAGCTCCAGTTTTTGTACGACCATCAGTTGCAGTTGACGTTGGTATGCATCTTGTTCTCGTTTGCATTGTCCTTGTTTGTGTATGGTTGCAGTTTTATTCCTTTAACTAAACCAAATGGAGTGGGCACTAAAGAAAGAATATTGGCTGAGCCTGGAAATACTGGAATGTTCATTTATGATTGGTTCATTGGAAGAGAATTGAACCCCCGAATAGGTTCTTGGGATATAAAACTCTTTTGTGAATTGAAACCAGGAATGATATTGTGGTTATTCATAAATTTGTCTTGTGTTTACCACCAATATCAAAAATACGGCAAGGTTGCAGATTCGTTGATTTTAATCAACTTTTTACAGGGATTTTACATTATTGACGGAGTGTTAAACGAAGAAGGGGTATTAACAATGATGGATATTGTGACGGACGGATTTGGCTTCATGTTGGCGTTTGGAGATTTGGCTTTGGTTCCTTGGTCATATTCCCTTCAAGCCAGATACTTATCGTCAAACTTTGTGGAATTGGGATATCCCGCTTGTTTTTGCATCTTGGCAATTGCAGCATCTGGATATTACATATTCCATTCGGCAAACCAGCAAAAATCAGACTTTAAACAGGGTAAATTGAACCATTTGAAATCTTTGAAAACTATTACTGGCTCCAACTTGTTGATTGACGGGTGGTGGGGGTTAAGCCAGCACATCAACTATTTGGGAGACTGGTTTATTGGGTTGTCGTGGTGCTTGACCACCGGTTTCAATACTCCCATAACCTACTTCTATGCGGTGTATTTTGCATCTCTTTTAATCCACCGTCAAATTAGAGATGATGAAAAATGTGCCCACAAGTATAAGCAGAGTTGGGAGCAGTACAAGGCCCAGGTTCCGTACAAGATTATACCTTATGTATATTAAATGAACATTTGAAGTCTAGTTACTTTTCTCTTCACTCGTTCTTCTTCTCCAAGTCCACCTGTTTCTCAAAAGACTGGTACGTAATCTCCACCGACCCGATCCAGCTCAAGGCATTCACCAAAATAAACAACAAGAAGAACGATACAATCAAGCACATGAATATTCCAGGAGTAAAAAACTGGTACGTGTTGAATAAGCTGCCGTTGTGTTTGGCTTTCTTTTCAATTGGCTGGGACTGGTCTAAAATATGCTCCTCTTCTTCATCTCCAGCAACCACTGCGGCTGATGGGGCCATGTCCTGAGAATACTCATCGTACACCTCTTCCACAATTTCTCTCTTCTGGAACTTAGGTACTTGTTGCACCAACACCAACTCGTTTGTCTTTTGTGCGATATCATTGATGATATCTTTGACGGTATCTATCGTGGTGATTTCAGTCTCCAACTGACACAATTGGGCGAAGTTGTCCAAGTCACTGATCAGGTCATATTGAACATGCTTGATAAAGCTTCCTTCAGGCATTTCGTCGAAGCTGTGTACCCTGTAAATTTGGAGTTTGTTCACCCCCTCAAGGTTGGCACATTCATTATTAAAGATATCAAGGAGGTGTTTGCTGTCCACAATGTAGTGGCCGGGAAACTTTTGGTTAATGTATAATGATCCGGTGTCAAGGAAACATACTATAGGCAACACAAATCCAAAAATAAGCAACAAATTAAACATATTTCCACGATGTTTCAATGGTATGTAGTATCGACTTTTTTCGGTTTGCTCCTTGTCGAAGGTTCGCATTATTTCAGTATATAAAGGCATTTATTTACTAGTAAGGCAAAATGGCAGATATACCACAGTATGTATTTTGTGAGAGAACTGGGAGCCTGTGAGGGGCCATATGGGTGTTCAGGAGGTACTAACCGGTTTAGGACTGTAATCAACAAGTTGGTGTTTTTCACTGCTGCAATGATAATATTTCCATTATCGTCATTTTTCATTCTCCAGTATTTGTTTGATAATACTATTGTTAGCGGAGGTTCAGCGGCATTACTAGCTAATGTGGTGTTGATTGGATTCATAGTAGTGGCATTCAAGGAGAAGATACCTCTTGATGAGAAAAAAGAGCAGTAGGCTAGTTTTGTATATAATCTTATAAGAGTTTTTAATATATTGACATGATGATTGGAGTAGTTGCTGAATAAAGGGTCAATTGGTAATTCGGCATCACTTAAAGCACACTGCTCTACAGTCTCTATCGTCTCTTTTCTGGCATTGGTTCCCCATTTGCTCATCATCATCTACGCGACCTGAAAATGTCAAATACTTCTATATGGTTCATCAGTTATCTTTAATTTCTACAATCCCCCAAAGCAACTACGTCCAGACAATATCTACGCTACAGGCGTTGACGGGGTTGACACGTCCGCAGCCAGTGTCCACTTATACCTTAATTTGCAAGCCAATTAACCAGTTCAAACCCAAGTTTGAACCAGGAAAGGTCAACCAAACCGAACAGTACTTTATGAAATGTATAACCACATGGGATGATTTAGACGACCTAGATCTCCTGCATCCACACATAAACCACCAACCTATTCTTACCCAGAAGCTCTTTGACATTGACAAATCAACGGAGGAAGAGCAAACAGAATTCAAAAAGATTTGGACCTTGCAGATAAGTGATATTCCCATTGCCGGAAAGAACCAGGTTTGTTCAGCCCAGAATATCTTTGAAAGCACATTGACACATAATCACACGTCTGTACCCCGTATTCAAGAAGATACGGCCAAACAATTACAACAAGAGAAACTCAAACAAGACGAAATGAACGATATGATTGATTTGGACGATCCAGAAGATTCAGATATTAAAAACTCCTTTATCCAATTTCTAAATGACTTGGGCTACGACTCCATCAACCAGTACTGGATCAAGGGGGTACGTTTTTTCCATGGGGACATTGTCATTGAAATTTTCAAGGTGTTTATTCGAGATGATAGCAGTAAGGACCTCCCACCCCAAAAAATACCGTTGAAGCTTCTCGATCTCTCCAACAGTTTCCAAATAAAAGCATTTATCAACATATCCAAGGCTACAGATATAGACCAGATAAATCTGGGATCTAAAGAGTTATTGAAATTGCAAGATTTCCTAAAGAACTTGATTGAGCTAGAGATACCAGATAGAATATTCATGGACTCCAGGGTTCCCAATGCCTAGCCTATTATTGTTTATGTACGTTATTACTTACTTTTTACAACAAAAAAGTCCCCCTTGCTGAACCCTACCTCTCCCTTTTCTGCGTCGACTTCCGATTCCACATTTTTCACTTGTTGTTGAAGCATTTCCAACGTCAAAGGAGGCTCTGGTCGGTTATCTGACTTGATTAACCGAAACATCTTGTCATTATTTGACGTGGAAACACTCTCTCCGTCTTTGTACAACGATTTCAAAAACGATAACTGTAAGTTCAATGAATCTATAAGGGACTTGGTATTGGATGCATTCTCTTTTAAACCCGACAATTTTAGGATTTTACGGAGATTGGTCTCTGAAATGATAGCTTCAGGTGAAGGGTTGATGATTTTATTTATGCTCCAGTGGCTCTGGTTGATATACAGTTTAATTTTATGCTTGGGAAGGGGACTTATTTTAGGTAGTTTCATATCTGTAATTTTTTTTGTTTTTCAACTGCTGCAAATATAATTTTCAAGTGCTGCAAATTTTAACGATATAAACTTATATTATCAACTACATGCGACAAAGGGGGGAACCATGGCTAAATAAGTCTTACTTCTTATTCAATTTGGTTAAGTCCTTCTTGGCTTTTTCTAAGGTCTTTTTCTTGCCTTTCAACAACTTCTCTCTGGCTTCTTTCTTCTCAATACCATATTGCATCTTGTTGTACAACTTCCGTTGTTTGTTAGTCATCATGATTCTCTTCAACTCTTTTTCTTCATCTTCTTCGGAACGGGCTCTCTTGACTGGCTTTTTAACACTGTTGGTGTCTTTGTAAATACCAGCTGCTTCTTGTTCCAACTCTTTTTGAGCTAACAAATTCTCATCGATTTCTACTTCTTCTTCTTCATCGACTTCTTCCTCTTCCTCTTCTTCTTCGGATTCTTCTTCCACCTCGACTTCTCCTTCTTGAACACCAGTTTCGGCAGCCTCAGCCACTTCGGGGTTGTAGGTTCCAGAGTCTCCCCATGGAGATAAATGTGGAGGTAAAATTTCACCGGGAGCGTATTTGTTAACAAGTAATAATTCACTCTTGTTCACACAATCAAAAATCCATTGTGGTTGAACATAAGTTCTTCCAGATACCCTAGAAGAGATCTTTGGCCTGTCAACGATCTGGTGAGTGATATTGGACAATTCCAATTTATCAAAGCTTTTCTTGTCATTGTATTTCAATTCGTCTAATGCAATTTCAGATATCACTCTTCCACCACAAGACAAAATACAGAACTCCAAAATGTCCAAAGGAACTTCTCTTCCAACATAGAAGATGAATTTAGAAAATAAAGTGGAAGTTGGGGACTGGAATTTGGAAGGTTGCTCCAACAAATCACCGGTGGTCTTATTGGTGGATTCAAACTTATCTAATTCGATATCTTCAACATCTTCAGCAGGCTCATCTTGGACATCTTCTTCATTTTCGTCGTCTGCCTTAATAGCCTTAGAAATCTCAGCTTGATCTAAGGTTTCGGCTTCATCATTATCGTTAGCTTTATCGTCTGGAAGTAATGCATTTTTATCATCAGTTGATTTCAAAATGTATGAAGATAAGCCTCCAACAGATTTCAACTTGTTGATATCAATTGCTGGAGGATACACCAAATTAGCGTCTTTGTATAACCGGAACAAGGCAAAATGAACTAAAGTAGAATAGAATTCTAAAAACGTCAACATGATTCTGAAATCCACATCGGATGGGATCATGGTGGGGAACTTGAAAGGCACCAACCATCTGATTTCTTGTCCCTTGACATTGGCTTCGTAATAAACTCCCTTGATGGACACAAAAACTTTTTTTACCAATCTTTCTTTGGCAACAAAGGCTAACCATTGATTAGTTAAAGTTTCTGCTTCTTTGGTGATTCTTGTACTCACTTTGTCGGTAGCAGGCATGTTGGCAAACAAGAACAACATGTTCAAAGGATCATCCAAGTCTCTCAATGCATCCAAGAATGTAGGATACCTTTCCTTGATCACATGGTTCAAAGTATACTTTGGTCTATTAGTTTCTAATCTTTCAGCATCACCAATTTCCCCTCTCCCCAAAGCTTTTTGTAACTTCTTGGCGAACGTTTTGTGTTCCCTAAACTTCTGCAACACCGGTTCATGCATCAAATACTGGATGTCTTTGGCATAGTAGAAAGTAACTGGGGCAGTGGATCCTTTATTGGCCTTCTTTTTGTTTCTGGGCTCTCTAGGATATATTCCCTTGAAGATACACAACCGACGGAAATCAGCCAAGGAGATCTGCAACTTCTTGACTGCTTGAGTCCTGGTGATGAAGTTCTTAGCATTCCCAGATGTCCCTTTCTTTTTGATCTGCATTTCGTTCAAGTGGTTGGTGTAGTTTTGAAGAAAAACTCGGTGCGATGAGATGCGACGTGCGATGCAATACCAAGTCACGTGATATATAATGTTCAGCGTCTGGGGGCCCAAAGGAACCAGTTATGGCTTAATACATACTCTATAAGATATAGTCAGAATCACCACATAATTGTCGAGCCTACCTTAATTTTGCAAATTTTTTTTAACTTTTTAGCATCTATATTTTTCGTATTATGAAGACATCTCTCGCTCTTGTACGAGAGATTGGTATCTCCGGTTGATTAGGGATGTAATGATCCACATTTCGTTGAATTTGCTGGCAAACCGAATCACATCCACCATTTGAGCCATGCCATTTCGTTCTTTGTGGTTGGGGTCCTCAAGCTTCACTATAGTGGGTGCAAAAAAAATCTCTTTGAAATGAAGCCCTATTTGATACGAAATATCTTTGATGTTTGTCAATGGGAGCTCGAGAAGCGTTTTGTAACGGTAAAAATTGAACATGCGTACAGCATGGTAGTCCACAGTTTCCATGATGGACTTATATATCTCTCTCTCCGTGTTTCCATTGCAATCAAGGTCCATCATAAACATATACTGCAAATCTGTGAAAATGGCATTGGTATGAATCACCAAGTATGTCAATGTTGTTTGGGACTGGTAATCATCACTGTTTTTACTATTGTCCAAATACTCATCCAACACGTCTTTGAGGAAGTAGTCGTGGTACTGGAGCCGTTGTTCAAAAGTTTCCATTTGTAACGTTTCTTTGTGCAACCGAATTTTGTGCTTTACTGAGCTTTTGTGACCCTTTATACTCATGCCTGCAACAACAGCTAGCCAAATGATGGTGGTATCAAACCGCACTGTTTCTCTCAAGCACTTACGTCTATACTTCCCCCTTGCAGCACTAGACCAAACCGAGTCCCAAATGTGCAGCAGCTTTTTTACCAGATTCATAGACAAATTCCAGATGCACAGCAAATTCAACACTTTTCCTGGAGAAATTACCTATTGCACCAATACGTGTCTTTTCAAACGACAACTCCTAGAGTTTTTGAACCACAGAGGCATTTCCTTTGACGATTATAGGGCCGGCAGAACTGGCGATATTGACATCCATCATTTGAAACAACGGTTCCAGATACTGTCGCAGCTCGACATCTACATCCATGAATCAGATTTCCCCCACTACCAACTGGAGGCATTATGTACCATGGAACCATTCATCACAGAACCATTCCCCTTCATTTACCAGTACTATAATTGTGCTGCAAAAGTTGAAGTGTTCACCCAGTTTCTACAGACATTCAAAAATGACTTGCAAGCGGCCATGCTAACTAAATGTCCCATAGACTCTCGAATGGACTATGATATAGTGTTTGAATAGCTGACCTTGACCACACATAGCAAGGCTGCAATGTTTTCCATTTCTGTCACATGTTGGCAAATTTTCACATTGAGAAAATAAAAACGTTTTATCATCTTACATATAAATGTCGTTTGAAGACGTAATAACCCGGGGTGAAGATTTCTTGAGGCAATATCCAAGGGACAACAAACTTTGGAATTTCGCTTCCCATGCCACCTGTTTTGGGATGATTGTGGGGTCCAAATTTTTTTTAAATCTTTTGTATAAGCCCGAAATTCACAATATTGAAAAGCTTGACAATGCTCTTGCTAGAGCCAGAAAAGAGAAAAGAGCGTTGATAACTGTGATGAATCATATGTCGGTGGTGGACGACCCCACATTCTACGCTGCTTTGCCGTGGAGGTATCATTTTGACGTTGACACCATAAGATGGTCTTTTGCGGCTGATAATATATGCTTCTCCAACAAATTCTTTTCGTGGTTTTTCAACTTGGGAAAAGTTTTGGGGACCAAGAGGTTCGGAGAAGGAATATTTCAGGGGTCTGTAGATGCAGCTATAAGGATTTGTTCTCCTGACGACGCCATGGATTTGGAATATGGTCCTAATTTCGGCAAGAATAAAACAATAAAGTCGGTTCTTCTTCAGGAGTTGTACGAAATAAACGCCAAGCCCTTGAGCGACGTGGTGAGACCAAGTTCAGGTGTGCTAATGTCCAAATCACCATTCATAAGGACCAAAACCTCGTGGTTCCACGTATTTCCAGAAGGGTTCGTATTACAATTAGAACCTCCACACAACAACTCCATGCGCTACTTCAAATGGGGAGTTTCTCGGTTGATCTTGGAGAGTACAAGAGCACCTATAGTGCTACCAATCTTCACGTATGGATTTGAGAAAGTGGCTCCTGAAGATACGGCAGAGGAAGGAATAAAGAGGTATTTGCCCAATAATGTGGGAGCTGAAGTGCACATTGCATTTGGAGATGAGATACCCGATGAAAAGATCGTCCAGTACAGAGACCAGTGGAGAAAGTTGTGTACTAAGTACTACGATAAGAATCACCCAACAGATTTGTCAGAGGAATTGAAGAATGGCAAACAAGCCCACAAACTAAGAAGTGAAATTGCTGCTGATTTGAGAGAAGCGGTTGCAAATATCAGGCACAACCATTTCCACTTTCAGCCTGAAGATGCCAGATTCAAGAGCCCTGAATTCTGGACTCTATACACCAAGACTGAAGGATTATCTGCACCAGATGTGAAATTCGTGGGTAAAAACTGGGCCATTCGAAGACTCCAAAAACACTTACCAGAATATGAAGACAGTCTGTAGTGTAGGGATAGTGTAGTCAAGTCTAGAGATAGTCTAGGGATAGTCTAGGGACAGTCTGTAGTCAAGTCTAGGGACAATCTAGGGACAGTCTAGTGGACTCTTGTATAAAGTCAATATTCCTGTTATATACTATTAATTCTAGAGATGCGATTTTCTAAAATTTCCATTTCTGATTGTTGATGATTCCGGTACGAACTATCTACCGTGTACACGCAGTAGGGACCGGCGTGACTCGACAGTCTGCACCTAATCGGGTTACAGTACGATATAAATCGTGGTACAAAGTTTTTGGTAAGGGAAAGAGTGAAAATAAAATCCATCAGAATATTGAAGTAATCGAACAAGATCAAGAAACAGGGGCAAACAAAGGAGCTGGGCCGGGCAGGTCTACAAGGAATGTCAGATACATGTTTGAGGAAACAGATATTGACAAGTCGAGGCTAGCCGAGAAGTTCAAAGCGGCGGTTCAGAAAGAAATCGACGCCAAAGATTTGGATTCCATTAACAGTATCTACATGCAATTGAACAGCTCTACAAACAAAAGCCTGGGAGTATTGGATAACGAAACGGTTGATACACTACTCGGGAAGACGGTGGATATACTTTTGTCCAACAAAGAGATGGAATTCCCCGAATACTTGTCTTCTCTTATTCAATCAATTCTGAAACCAAATAACGAGTTGAGCGAAGATGTGGCCATAAAAGTTGTAATATTGCTCCATACACGACTGAATAAGAGTCCTTCAGTGCTAGCGGACGCCCTCAATTTGATAACAACCAGTGGAAGACCCGTTTCGGATGGGTTCATTGGGTCATTACTTGAAGGATTGAACCAATATTCCGTGACAAATCTTCAAACGTTCGAAGGGTTGAGTTCTTTTGCATTACAGCATGAATTGTCGGTATCGGACTCGTTTTACAAGGAGTTCAACGCATATATCGAAAAATTATACGAGAAAAGCCCTCCAAAAGTGCACGAGTTCAGAAACAAAGAACGAAATTTGTTCAGGGTACAAGAAGCAGTGGTCAATGTTATCAACAACACGAAATTGGAACATGTCAGCACAGAAACAGTCTTATTGGTGTTGAAATTGGCCAATGATCTCTGTTCTGCTAACAGATCTGATGATCTTGATGCTAAACGAGACGAACTACTTGACTATTTGAGCTCATCTTCACAAGCAATCACTTCGGTTTTTTTAAGTCAAGATTCAGAAGAGCTTCTTGAGTCTCTTTTGATAGTATGCTTTCAAAAGGGGTACAGTGAATTGACAAAAGCAGTGTGTGAGGGTGTTAGAGAAAACTCCATGTTCTTCTCCCCAGAAAGGATTTTGCAAGCCAAAGCTTTTTTGGTGGAAGAACAAGATGAACAGGTGCTTGTCAAAATTGTCACTGAGTTATTCGAGCAAGAAGGGAAGGGATGCTCGGATCTCGTGGGCCTTTACGTCAAATGGATCGAGGCTTTTGTGACTTCAGGAAAAGTCGAAAGTGACGGGGTTTTCGTTAATTCTTTGACAGCACTATTTGAGGAAATTGATATACCGTTAAAAGCATACAAAATTAGAATAGATGCTGCCATGAACCAAGGAAATTTCAAGAAAGTCGTAGACATATTTGAGAGCAGTTTGAACAAGAACATCATGTGGTCAGAAGAGTCCGGTAACGTGGTGGTGCTAAAAACTTTAAATGATGTTATAACAAGTGGTTGTAAGATCTTAAACACACCCGAGGAAGTTTTCACTCTTTTCAGCAAGGTGAAACAACATATGAACGACCTCCAGGCAAACGTGTTTGCGGTGACAGAATTGGCTAGAAGAATGCTTGCAGCAGAATATGTGGGAGATTGTATTGAGATGCTCAAAAGAGAACTCAAATCCAAGTCAAAGACCAAGGCTCCCCTGGATCAATCGTATGGACTAGCATATAGGAGATTGTTCGATTTGGTGCAGGGCTTTGTGACAGAGTACACGAATGAAGACACATTTGAAACCAATTGGGTGTTGTATGGGACACTTCACAGTAGTTTCCATGTTCCATATGAGACATACTTGCCAGCAATGAAGTTCTTTTGCCAGAAAAATAGACTCAACGCTGCATTGGTTATATTCAAGAAGATTCAAGAGTTGTCAGAAACTAAAGTTGGGGCCCTTCCACCTCTGAGGGACATGTATATGTATCTTTTTGAACAGTTCGGAGACAAGCTTTATAAAGACGGGGTTGTGGAGGTCCATGAGGTTCTAAAGTTAGATGTGGCATTGCAACAACAGGATATCCAGCTACAAAATTCCATCTTGAATGCCTATTGTAACTTACAGGAGGTTGGAAAAGTCCGAGATTTATTTTTGACCATGAACCCTGTGAAACAACTGTTAAACTCTGAAACGTCTATTAATGAGGACACAGCTAAGATTGTAATCAAAGCCTATACTTACAGTGATTTGGGATTGGTCAAAACCTTTTGGAATAACTTGTCTAGGTTCGGAGTTTTTCCTAATTATGATCTTTTTAGGCAGTATTTAATTGCCCACGTATATCATGGATTACCCGAAGAAGCAATAGAACTCACTACCACCGAGATGGGTGATTATGGGCTTGAAGTAACAGAAGATACCTTGGCTTCCTTACACAATTTCTGTTTGACTTCCACCGATCAACGGAGAATAGAAAAATGGGCCAAGAAAGAGCATTCCCAGTTATGGGACACGGTCGTGTCCCAGAACCTACTTATCAAGTCAAACAATTACGAACAGGAAACAAGTTTGCTTGTTGAACCCATTTCCGATAAACTCATTAAAGCATGAATAAAATTGTATCATAGTGTAAATAGTGTCACAAAAGACATAAAATTCAGCCCCTCCTTAAACCTTGTTTCGTCTGGGCCACCTTTGTGGCAAATCTAAAGGAGTTTATCGACTCATTAAAATTGGATGCAAGTGGAGAAATATTCACAAACATTAGGGTTTTAGATTCTCCTCCTAGACTGTGTTTGAGAAGATATGTGAGCTTGGAATTCCTGTAGGGAATGTGGTTATTTACGGCCTTGGATTGGCCCAATGAGTAAATCACATCGCCCAAACAAGAAAGTGATTTATTGATATATTGGGTTTCTTTGAGTCGGTCACCTTTAGCTTGAGAATTGTTTAATCTTTCAGACCCAGCCAAGTCAATTAAATTCAACGTCCCTTCACTTTGTTGGCCCGTTTTTTTGTTTTCTCCTTTTAAGTTTAATACGAAGATTGAGTGAGACCTGGATGATCTCTCGTTGGATTTGGTGGAGGCCGTTGACCTATGTGACGATGATTTTTCAAACACAGATATGGCATGCAGGCTTGATTGCAACATCACAGAACTTAAGTTGGTTATGGTGGTTTTATTGTTGGTATCATCGTGCTTAATCTCGTACTTCACATCCCCCAGACTAACAGTAAGCAAATCGATTATTGCCTCATTGTAAATTTCAAGAAATTGCCCTTCAACAGTATACTCCCACTCACTTTGTCTTAGATCCTCTATATCATTAAAGATTTTAGCAATGGTCAACGGGATCATTCCTGTTTGTGGATGTGACATGGTCCATGTCTTCCCTGACCCGGTTTGTCCATATGCAAACACGCACACGTTGAAGCCATCCAAGGCTGATTGTACCATTTGTGACAAATCCTCAAAGATACGTTCGTTCCCATCGTTCGGACTAAAAACTTTGTCAAACTGGAAAGTGTAAGACATGTTCCTTCTTGACTGAAGTCCTTGACTTTGTGACTCAGTGCTATCAGCCGCTTGGGAAATAGTAATTTCTTGGTTCAATTCATCATTCACATCATCTGAATCTTGGGGATAGTCCACAGACGCAAGGTCCAGCGGTGATACCGAGGGGCTAGGTGGTCTTATACGACAGTATACTCTGATATTCCCCTTCAATTCCTGCAATCGGTTGTGCAAGGATCTTCTTTCTTGTTCAGCATGCGACAATGAATCCTTCATTCTCATGATATTTTCCAGCTTGTGGTTGATCTCATGTGTGTTGTTGGAGATATTTTCTGCCATTGCCTTGACTCTCAACTCAGTTGCAACCACCTGTTCATTTAAGATGTCGATCTCCTCAGCTTTTTCCTTGAACTGTGTTTTTAATG
Organism: Yamadazyma trypodendri; assembly: GCA_030572515.1. Classification (NCBI taxonomy): domain Eukaryota; kingdom Fungi; phylum Ascomycota; class Pichiomycetes; order Serinales; family Debaryomycetaceae; genus Yamadazyma; species Yamadazyma trypodendri. Next base: position 437,065 of record JAJMAI010000003.1, on the reverse strand, counting down.
AATCATATATGGCTTGTGCTTCATCTCGCTTTCCGATGGCATCCACCAACTGAACGCATTTCAAGTCTTTGTTGACACCAGACTGCTGCTTCCGGTGCTCCTCCACAACTACAAGATCTTCCCCAAACTGGTGTAAGGACTGCATCATGGTAGCTTCTTGTTCTGCCTGTCTTTCACTAGCCAGGGATTGCACTTGAAGTATCATGTCTTTTGTCACTAGAGAATGCGAATCAATAGCCTGGCTCATAGTTTGACATTCATCTGACAATTTCTTTTGCTTATCTGCAAAATCAGCCATGTAGTTCTCAAGCAACAGTTCCACTTCCTGAGTGACCTTTTGCTTTTCCTGCTCAATCCAGTCTTCATGATCCAACATAAGCTTTCTCTCGGCCAACTCCAACTTGGTATCAAGATCACTGAGCGATTGCCTTTCGTAGTGTTGGATTTCCTCCACCTGTTCGAGAATCACATTTAGTTTACCGATCAAATTGGCCTGGGTTTCTAGCAATTCAAACCCATCGGAGTCAAGCTGACTCTTTTTCTTCTTTAATACCCCAATCTCGCCATTCACGCGATTGATTTCCTCTTCCTTTTTGTCATTTTGTCGTTTCAACTTGTTTAAGTGATCTGATTTGGAGTATCTCACGGGTATTCTACTTTTATGATACGTTTTTGGAGCCTCCAATTTGCGCCGCTTCTGAGGCGACGGCAAGTCGTTCTTGGAGTTCGATACGTCTCTCAACGCCTTTGTACCATCGACGAATGCGTTTCTGCCGTCTGTTGTCAGATCGGTGGACATTCTGTGGATAAATAAACAAAACAATCCGGCAGATAATTTCGCATCTTTCTCATCTCAATAATTTTTTTAGAGATGAGTATGAAAGGTGCAAAGAAACAGCAGAAAAAGGTGACAAGAGACCAGAGGAAGGGTTCCAGAAGAGAAGAGAAAGTCGATGTTGCCAATGCAGCCAAGGAACCTGTCAAAGTACAGATTGTTTCAAAGAATAGCAGCGATAAGAAAGTTGAACAAGATAGTGGCAGCGAGTCCAGCAGTGACAACGAGTCCAGCAGTGGCCACGAGTCCAGTGAAGATAAAGAGTCCAGCGACGACTTGGACGGCGACGACGAAGTGGACGACGAGGTGGACGAAGTGGCCGAATCAGAAAGCGACTACGACAGTGATGAAATACCCAAGAAAAAAAAGAGAAAGGCAGATGACGGCTCTGAATCGTTTGCTAATGCATTCAACAGTATCATAGGATCCAAGTTGAAGGCCTATGATAGGTCAGAGCCCATTATGGCCAGAAACAAGAAAGCGTTGAAAAAACTTGAATCTGATAAATTAGAAACACAAGCCAAAAGAGCGTTGTTAGCAGAAAAAAAGCAGTTGTATGATAAGCACCGGGTGAAAAACCTTCTTCCCAGTGGAGACGAAGCCAATGTGAGACAAATTCTCGAGCACGAAAAGAAGCTCAAAAAGACGGCTCAGAAGGGTGTGGTTAAGTTGTTCAATGCGGTGTTATCCACCCAAATCAAGACCACCCAGGCCATAAGTCAGGAGAAGGTGGGAGAAGTGCGGAAGGAAGAGTTGTTTAATGAAATGTCTAAGGAGCAGTTTCTCGATATGGTGAAGTCTGCGGGATCTCAATAGTCGCATATAGCATTGTACATTACTCGTTTCTTGATCCCTTAGGAGGTTCGATTTGAGAAACATCGATTTGGCAACAGAAAGTGCATTTCAAGTGTTAGATTTCTTTGTGACTTATTTGTGACTTATTTGTGACTTCTTTGTGACCCTCTCTTTTCCCGTATACTTCTCTTTTGTACACTCCTGTTAGCTGCAAAATAGTGTGTATTTCGTAGAATGCTGCAGAATTGCGAAATCGCCCATCAAAAAACGTACAGATCAATCTTTTACTACTGTCTCATTAGAACATGGCTTTGGAGCTGCTTATTGCCAAAGGTGATGCATATTTGGAGAAGAAGGAATACCTCACCGCCATTGACTATTATACCAGGGCTATAAAAGAAAACCCCAAAGCGTTTTCTGCATACTTGAAGAGATCTACTGCCTACCAAAGGTTTAGAAATTTTGAAAGGGCCAAAGTTGATATTTCGGAAGCTTTTGCTTTGGCACAGGAACGCGGCAAACGGGGAGAGATTGCTGACTGCTATTTCAGGTTGGCTATCGTGCATTACAACGAAAAAGCTCATAAGTTAGCGTTAAGAAATTTGAGGAAGGCAAAGCAGTATGGGTGCAAGGAAACAGCCTTGGATACGTGGATATTGAAGTGCGAGAGAGACTTATCGAAGTATCCAGACGGGGAGTTGAGTGATAGCAGCGATGAGGCAGAAGGGGATAAGACGGAGACGGTTGGAGGAGGTGAAAAAGTTGGGGAAGCAGAGGAAAGAAGGACACAAGCTGGTGAAAATAAAGCTGCCAAAACAGAAGTGACCACGGGAGCGCCAGAGAGTGGCAAAAAGAGTGTCACTGAAGAATCATCTGCATCTACCAGTATCGATGCCCTCAATAAACATGCACCATTGAAGGTGAAAATAAGAGACGACTGGTACCAAAACAACGAAGAGGTTGTTATCAACATCTACGCCAAAAGCGTCAAAAGTGACAGTGTCAAAATCGAATACCACAACAAGGCAGTCAGTGTGAATTTCCCCAGTGGGCCTGGTGCAGAGTACAACTATACCCTAGACCCACTATTTGCAGAAATTGATCCAGAGAAAAGTGATTATAGTGTGAAAAACACAAAGATTGAAATAACATTGGTGAAGAAGGTTGCTGCCAAATGGAAAGCTCTTGAAGGATCTTCGTCCGATGATTTGGAAAAGCCGGTAGGTACAACCAATTCCAGTCTTCAGTACCCAACCTCCGCCAAAAAGTCGATAAACTGGGCCCATTTTGACGTGGAAGAGGACAAAGAGGAATCAGGTGACCCCAATGAATTCTTTGCCAAGCTCTACAAAGATGTGGACGATGATACTAGAAGAGCTATGATGAAATCGTACGTGGAATCCAACGGTACAGAATTGACTACCAATTGGGACGAAGCCCGAACAAAGTCCTTTGACACCAGTCCCCCTGAAGGAATGGAAGCCAAAAAGTGGTAGGTGGTACGGTGTTTAGCAATTCCATAGCCATTTTTCTTTTATACAGGAATAGTATATTTTAGTCAGCTTGGGGGCGAGATAAAAACATGTTTTCCAAGATATCCAAAACTATTGCCATCAGAAGGATGCATGTTGAACACATACCCATGCGATGGGGCAGTGGTGATAACTATGCGTACTTATTGATAGACAGCCCCACGAAAAATGCCTGGCTCATCGATTCAGCACAACCAGATGAAGTGAAAGCGTATATCACATCCAAAAAGCTCGATTTTAATTTAAAGGCAATTGTCAACACACACCATCATTACGACCATTCAGACGGGAATACTGAGTTTCACAGATTATACCCGGATTTGCCGGTGATAGCAGGCAAGGACTCACCCCTTGTTTCTTACACTCCTGCTCATAAAGAGGTTATAGAATTGGGAGACATTTCAATTACTGCCTTACATACTCCATGTCATACACAGGATTCTATTTGTTATTATGCCAGAGATAATACAACGGGTCAGAAGGCAGTGTTTACAGGTGATACGCTCATGACAAGTGGATGTGGCCGATTTTTTGAAGGCACTGGGGCTGAAATGAATAAGGCATTGAATGTGATATTAGCTAGTTTACCACCCGATACTTATGTGTACGGAGGTCACGAATACACAAAGGCGAATTTGAAGTTTTCATCCAAGGTGTTGCAGAACGAGGCCATTACCAAATTGATCAAATATGCAAATGAGAACGAGTTTGTCACTGGTGCTTTTACAATTGGAGATGAGCTCAAATTCAATCCATTTATGAGATTGGAAGATCCACAGGTGCGTAAGTTTACAGGTATGACAGGGAGTGATGAGGTGATGACGCAATTGAGAGAAATGAAGAATCGGGGCTAGTGATTATGAATATATATTTGAAATTTCTTTCGTTTTTATTTCTCTCTCTCAGCACCTTAGGAACTCTGGCCGCCCCCTCTCCTCAAACCAGAGCTCCGGCTGCCACAACTCTATAAATTCCAAGTCAAACTCACTCTTTCCTAAGGCAAACTTCTCGTACTCTTCGAATATCCCACTCATACACCACCCCTGGAATATCTTCCTCATTAGTCCCACCAAAACCCCAATTCGATGCTTCCCCTTATTGGAATGAATGAGCATTGGAAAGTTGTTCTGGTCCAACATCAACTCCAACGCCGTTTTCAATGATTCTTTACCCTGTTGGTGGTCCTTATCTGACGTGAACGGCTCCTGCGACGATTCCATGATCAAATGGTGGAATGTGATGTCCGTGCTGTCTATCCAAGCCTTGTACTGGTTCCAGATCTCCTGCCTGCCCTTATCTTTGTCCTTTTTCTCTTCACCTTCTTTCTCTTTCTTCTCTTTCTTTTCTTCACCTTCTTTCTGTTCCTTCTCTTTCTTCTTTTCACTCTTATCCTTTTTCTTCTTATCCTTTTTCTCATCTTGCCCCAAATCCCCGAGATATATGATGGTCTTGAGTTTCAACTGCTCCAAGAATGGATAGTTGATCTTATTCGGGAATCCCGACCGGTATATTCGGTCTTCCACAAGGGAGAAGTTCAACGGTGGAACAAGCTGTTTTGTGTGCAATTTTCGAGGAACACCTCTTGTTTCTTCCCCATGTTTTGTCAGAAAGCCTTTATCTTCATTGACAGCTACGTAACCTGGCCGTCCCCCCACTGACCCATTCAAAGACGCAAATTCAGACGTCATTCCCAATGATAAAGCAATTAGATTTGAGAAAACAAAATGCGATTTTGCAACTTGTCATGTTCTACTTCATTATTTATTACATATCATACAGGTCTATCTAAAGCAAGGGCTGGAATTTCGGAAGCACCGGCAGCCGTGCAAGTGTTGGAGCAGGCTCGTCCAAGTTAGAAAGAAATTTAAAGCTTCCAGATGGAAGTGGGAGTGTTTCTGCGGGAGACCTCCGAACAGGTGGAGGAAGAATGATTTTTTGGGGGTCATCTTTGTATCTATCTGGCACTATCATCGACGTGATCTCATAGATGGGGATATCATGCGGTTTTTGCGTGAAAAGTTCCAATGCAATCGAGTGTTCGCTCATGAATATTCGCTCGAGATCTGCATCTGATTTGATGATAAAGCCATCTTTCATATTCTTGAGTCCTAGCACCTGTGAATCGTTGTACAACGACAAGTGGAAGGCTGAGCGGGCATTTTCTAGTAACTCGTCAAGTTTTGGTGTGGCGGAGATATTCATGGGGAAGGTGAAATTTAAGGTGGATGAGAGGAATCTCAAAGCCACCGCCTTTTTGTCTGAGTCCACGAGCTTCTTGGTACCAACGGGAGAAACGACAGAATGAGAAGACAGACTGAAGGATCGCTGTTCTTGTTGTCGAAGATCTGTGGCCACAGCGGCCAAAGAATTCAATTGCAAGAAAGAATCGGACTTGGCGATATGGGAGAAAGTACTTGATGGCTGGGGGACAATATAATCGGTGCTTTGGAATGGCACGGAGTTCTGGGCCACAAGAGGGTACTCCTTGACAATAGTGTAGTAGAACATCTCACACAAAGGAATCATTATAGCTTCAAAGCCAAAATCTTTCGTACAACCTCCCAATAAAGTCAGCAACGTCATCACTGCAGTCTCATCGTTTAATTCCACCGATCTAGAAGATGCGGGATCCAAGTCCCGGTAGAGGTTGGCCAAGTAGGACTCCAGAGTCAACTTATTTCTCAAATATTCCAAGGAGTTTTCGTGGGTGTTGAAGAACGACTTTTCAAACACATATCCCACACTGGCAATGATGATTCCCTTACCCAAAAACTCAAGGTTAGAAGTCTTTTTGATCGTGGCTTCTGAGCATGTTTTGGACCGTTCAAAATAGTTCAATATTACGGCCCGGATCGCAGTTAGTTGCTTGAACCAAGAAGCAGATGCCACCTTATCAAAAGAGGGCAAACCGGTAATTCCTCCGAGATTATTGGACAAAATATTGGTCGTGGGCTTAACCACCCGAGGCTGAACCATCCGATTAATGGCATCTCGGGATTTATCATAGTCTGATACGTGTTTTGTCTTTGAGTATTCGTTATGGTCGTCTTGAGAATCACTGGTGAATTTAGCTATTTCTGACACAAATTGGCCCGTGGTGGTGGAATTATAGTTATCGTTCGTGTCACTTTCTTCTTGACTACCTTCCTCGGGAGATCGCAGAACGTTACTGCCGTGGAAGTCCCCTCCAATCCTCATTACTTTGGGATGGTGCCGTTTGGATTTGGAAGACCTTTTTCGGTTTCTTCGTACACTTTGAATAGCTGCCCTTACCAACCGGTCAAACTCCCCAAAACAATCCGGGGGGTACTCAAACTCCATTCGTAAAGCGTCTGCCACTTTCAGAATCTCGGCTTCCTGTTCTGATGCCTTTTTAGTACTTAAGTCTAGAGTGTCAATCAATTCCAACCTGCGAGCAGAAAACCGCTTCCATTTCCGCTCATCGTGAAAGTCAAGTTTGTCTCGAATGGCATGTGTCACTCCAAGACGTTTATATTCGGCGGAATTCTTATCCTCTTCTTTCATATTGTCACCATTTACTGGAATAATTTGTTATGAGTAGCGATGATTCAAAATCCCTGATGACTACGAATCAATTTTGAGAATTTCCCATTTGAGTCCACTGCGTTGAATGGCACTGGGGGGACTTAAACGGCAATTTACAGAGAGGAGTGTGGTGAAAGCGAAAAAGGACAGCGTTTATGGATATGGTGCGAATGATGATACTGGCACGAAGAGATTCGAAGAGCTACCAAGAGCCTTTGAGAAGGGGAGTGTGATTAGTCATTGTTGACTGACGGATGAAAAATGAGTCGTCGCATAGAGATCACGTGACATGCAATTGTCAGACTGGGAGTTTTTCTGACCACCTGTAGTGCACATACCAAAACATGGGCTGCAAAGTAGACAAAAGATCAAAGAACGCCAAATAAAGGTCAACTGGCAATTAGGCTTGATACCAAATATGATACCCCACCCTTTCGTGGGCAACGACGAGGAGTGTGGATAACGGGTGGGGTCATTTTAGCTGGTGACAGACATATTTTGAAAAACATACCAAAAGTCACCAATACTACAGCAAATATTAATTTAGCTAACCAGCAAATCTTACTAAAGCCTCTACTGAAAGAAATACTGATGTTCATCACGCACACGTCCCACCCCTACACACCTTTCCTTACAAACCTGCAAATATCCAAGTGCTCAAAAATATCCTATGACTCATTCCTAATACGGTAATCCAACAGAAAATTAACCGCGCTATGTTATCGGTGAAAATTCAAAAGTATAAAAGGAGACAAAAATTCATTGAAAATTTTTTATCCTAATTTTCTCATCAGAAGAACTTGATTTGATTTTATACAATATGTCCAAAGGAAAAGTGTGCTTGGCTTATTCAGGTGGTTTAGACACCTCTGTTATTTTGGCTTGGTTATTGGAAGAAGGCTATGAAGTTATTGCCTTTTTAGCCAACATTGGTCAAGAAGAAGATTTTGAAGAAGCTGAAAAGAAAGCCTTGGCCATTGGTGCTACCAAATTCGTTTGTGTTGATGTTAGAGAACAATTCGTCAAGGACGTGTGTTTCCCCGCCATTCAAGCTAATGCGGTTTATGAAAATGTCTACTTGTTAGGTACCTCGTTGGCTAGACCAGTTATTGCCCAAGCTCAAATTAAGGTTGCTGAAGAGAACGGGTGTTTTGCTGTTTCTCACGGTTGTACCGGTAAAGGTAATGATCAGGTCAGATTCGAATTGTCTTTTTACGCTTTAAAACCAGATGTTCAAGTCATTGCCCCATGGAGAGATCCAAAATTCTTCAACAGATTTGCTGGTAGAAAGGATTTATTGGATTACTCCTCAGAAAAGGGTATTCCAGTGGCTCAAACCAAAGCTAAACCATGGTCTACTGATGAAAATTTGGCACATATCTCTTTTGAAGCCGGTATCTTGGAAGATCCAGATGTTACCCCACCAAAAGATATGTGGAAATTGACAGTGGATCCCACCGATGCTCCAAATAAGCCAGAGAACTTCAGTGTTGTTTTCGAAAAAGGGTTACCGGTAAAATTGGTATTGGAAGACGGTAAGAAGACCATCACTGATCCAGTGGAACTCTTCCTCGAAGCCAATGCGCTTGCCAGAAGAAATGGTGTTGGTAGAATCGATATTGTTGAAAATAGATTCATTGGTATTAAATCAAGAGGTTGTTATGAAACCCCAGGTTTAACTGTCTTGAGATCTACTCACATTGATATTGAAGGTTTGACTTTGGACCGGGAAGTTCGTGCTTTAAGGGATCAATTTGTTACTCCAAGTTATGCTAAGATCTTATACAATGGTATGTACTTTACCCCAGAAGGTGAGTATGTCAGATCCATGATTGGACCATCGCAAAAGACCGTCAATGGTGTAGTTAGAGCCAGCTGTTACAAAGGTAACTTGATCATTTTGGGTAGATCTTCTGACACTGAAAAATTATACGATGCTACTGAATCTTCTATGGATGAATTGACTGGGTTTTCTCCCGAAGATACATCTGGTTTCATTGCTGTGCAAGCCATTAGAATTAAGAAATATGGTGAAGCAGCCAGGGAAAAGGGTGAGACATTACAATTATAGATCAATGTACATACGTAAAATACAATTAATAGTTCATTTTGTCGACAGAAGTACTGGTTTGGGAGTGGCTTGTCACCAAGTATTTTTCTTCAACACTTCAAGGTTTCGATTGATAACGTGGCCCGGGTGATCTTTGATGATCCTGCACACATGTGAATAACAGAGTGCAAATCATTCAAATACAAGTCATGCCAGCCTGCTCTCTGGAGATTATGCAGTTCCATTTCTGGGGTTCGTTAACACTATCAGGATTGTAACTGGTGGTAATGCATGCTTGGTAATGGACTCCTGAAGGGCTTTGTAAATTGTAGCAGGGCAAGGGCTCCTAAAAGGTATCTCATGATTGATGGCATCAATTTATATTCCTGCATGTTTGAGTAAAATCAACTGGAATCGTTGTATTGTAGGATCATGACGAGAAGCCGTACTGATTCATTATCCAGTCCCTGAAAGGAGAATGCTACGACATCACAACAACTACTTCCCCATCTGCCTAAAATGCTAGAAAGTATCACTCGAATAGTCATTTACTACTTTAGGCCCTGGAATAATACTGGCCATGAATCCAATACCGAGTCCAACTACCAAACTAGAAAATTGAGGCAACCTCAATCCCGTGCCCTAAAAACCGGTAAAAGGGTTTAAACCTTATTTTGGATCGAGCGGTTGCGATATAAGTCTTTGATGCCGATATGTCAAAATGAAGAACACCATTCATCCAAATCTGACAAGAACTTGGGCACATCTTTACCAAGGAGGTGTGTGGGTATACTCTTCTTGGCGACTTGTGATGTTTTACTGAGCTCGTAATGGGACTGGAGGTGGTGGAGAAGGCATGATAGAATTATTTTGGGGTCCAGTTTTTTTGTCTCTTCTTTTGTCCCGTTCTTTGTCTCTTCTATTGTCGTGTTCTTTGTCTCTTCTATTGTCTCGTTCATTGTCATTTTCTTCGTCTCTTTTATCTCGTCCTTTATCTCTTTTGCCTCTTCCTTTATCTCTTTCACCTCTTCTTTCACCTCTTTCGTCACACCCGTATCCCTCATGAACTCCTCCCGGTGATGAAGATAATACCACCCAGCGATCCACAAAACCTTATTAAACTGAGGATGTCTAAATTTCATAGGCACTTGTGTGACTTTTTCGATATTGTAGATAGCCAACTGCATTTTCATGTTCATCGTTGTCAAGAAATTCCCTCCTATAATGATGGAGTCAGAAGGGGTGTACACAGCATGGATCCACCCACTAGGAATAATAAAAACATCTGCCGGACTTAAAGTCACCTTGAATCCACCGGTTGCAGCCATTGGTTTACCCTTTATCGTCTTGGTATACTCGGGAAACCATATGAAGTTCTGGTCCTGCTCCAAACACCACGAAGTATACAACGTAAGATTAACATCTGTTGGAGGAAACATCAAAAAAGTCTTTGCTCCAGAACAAACAGTATAGTATACAGAAGTACCACCGAAATCGATGTGAAAGTCAGTAAATGAGCCTTCAACTGACATCAAGCAGTATTTGGTGACTTGAGGTCTTTCGTCTTTCTCTTGCCATATCTTATCAATAAGATCAAGGCTGTCCACCATATCTGGTCTTTTAAATTCCTTTCCTAGCTTCGATACTTGACTAATTTCCAATGAGATCACGTTCCTGATTCTATCTCTTGAATCTTTATCGGAGACAAAATAATCCCTCCATTTCTTCATATTCCACCGTGGAGACACGCCTTGTTGCGACAACACATCCATCACTTCCACCGGGGTGTCATCACCTACCTTTTCAAGAATATAATCAATGGTGAGATGTTCTTTTGCAACCGGTAGTGCCATTCCAACCAGACTTTCCGGGCCAATGGGGTTGCCTGGAATAAGTACGGGTTTGCACAAATGACTGGTCACGGCATATTCCGGTGTCAAATCATCACGAATATCAATATACACGTTATTTGTGGCACTGACACTATTGGCATCCACCGGGTAAGCAAAGAACTTTGAAACATGCGGATGTACGGATTTATCCACCGCAAATACGTCTCCTTCATTCAATGCCACATAATCAATGTTGGCGCGTGATCGTTTCAGTCTTCTTCTGTATTCAGAAGGGCCCTTTGTTTTGGTGCACTCACTGCAATGATAAGAAACAATATTCTCCACCTCGGATTTTGTGAGCTTCACACACATCAAATGGAACCATTGGCCACATGCATCACACTGGATCCATGACTCTTGTTTGGAGGTTTTCGATTCACACACGTGACATCTATCCTTTGTCATAGTTATTGCTTATCCATCTCCAGATTTTATTTTCTCAGATAATATATTTCTCAGATAATACTTCTCAAGAAATAAATATGATTCCAACCACAAGGCTGATGTTACGGATGTTAATGGTGTTGCGGCTGCGAGCGCCAGTGCGGCTGCAGCACACGACCACACTGCAGCAAGAAGCGTTTTTAAAAGAGTATAAAATGAGATCTTCCTTAGAAAGGCATATCATCTACTACGCACAGAAACCATTATCCAAATTCTCCATCCAGGGTCTTATGGAGCAATCTGAGAGGCTCTCACCCACCTTCTTGTTAAAGAATGCTCAGGACACGGTAGAATATTTGCTAGCTTACAATGCCAGAAGGCTAAAAGAATTTCGGAATCTCCCTTATTTAGTGGTGTTGAACCCATCAATAGCTGAGTCATATAACAGCTACTTACACACGATGTCGTCGTTGATCACGGCTTCCTTATACCCGCCCGCGACATTGGAAGAGAACAGCCTGTTTGCAGACACGGTCTTGGATGAATTTATCGATATTCATTCAGATACTTTACCAGTATTATCTAAAGGGTTCAATGAGGTGTTACATCTTATTTCTGCTGATGAAATCAAACACTTTCTCGACGACCATTTGAAGGAGAGAATCAGTATGAGATTGATAGCTCATCAGCATATTCTGCTTACTAAAGCACTTAAAAGTGGTGATTACCAAAAAAATGGTAAATATAATGGAGTGATTAAGGAATTGGATCTTTACCAGGTAATCAAAAAAAATGCTGAAGTAGTCAATGATGCGTGTCTTATGAAGTATGACCAATCGGTGGATGTGCAAATAGATAACAATTTGTACTTGAATAATTACTGGAGTCGACTGGAGCCTGGTTTGGATGCTAAATCTAAGATAGATAAGGTCACCTTCCCATATATCGAGTTCCACCTTGATTATATGCTAACAGAGCTTTTTAAGAACTCATTCAGAGCCCATATTGAGAATAATGTCAGCGATCCCGTGCAGGTGACGGTTTCTACGTCCCAATCTCCATTATCTTTGGAATTAAGAATAAGAGATAAAGGAAAGGGAATTCCTCCCAATACTTTGAAGCACATATTTGACTACTCTTTTACTACCTACGAAAGTGGTGAGGGGGAATCATATAAGACACTAAACCAACCTCCCGGTTTTGGTGGGAATACGGTGGCAGGTATGGGATATGGATTGCCTTTACTGAAGAATTATATTGAAATTTTCAACGACACCATTCCCAATTACGAGGATGAGGATTTGAAGGCTGTGAAAGGACTGCTTACGATCCAAACGTACCACGGATGGGGAACAGACGTTTACCTCAAGACTGCAGGGTCCTAGACCTCCCCCAATTAGAGATCATAGTAGAATACCTTATCTATATAATTTCGCACAAAATTCCATGTGTACCACCTTATGATAAATACCAGTTCCACATATGCAAGTAATACACCCCCTCCTATCACGTTTCCCGGTGCCAAGGGTGCCGACGAAGAACTACATTTGTGCCTTATCAACAGCGATCCAAATGCGTGCAATGAAAATATATCCTTGTACATCAAATCTGTCACAGATATGATAGGCTTTGAAGCTCAGGACACCAACTACCATCAGCTTTCCATATATGCCATGAAATTGCTCACCCTGAACATGTTTATGCGAAACTATCGCTTGTGTGTGGGCAAATTCTTGGGATTGATCACTATGTTCACAAATATTCAGAGGTATGAACAGGCCACCGGAGAGGAGTTTACGGGAAATAGTGACGAACGGATGATGGAGTTTGTGTGCATTGTGTTATTTTTGTTGTTGAAGTTGAAAAATTCCGAGGAGGATGACGTGGATTTGAAGGAGTTCAATGAGGTTATAACTAAACCCGAGTTATTTGAAAGTTTCCAGTGTTGCAATTTTATAGCTATTATGGCCAATTTCATTGTTAGTCATATTGGCCACAATCAGACATCACTCATTCTTTTGAAATTTTGCTGTGATACGATATTTGAGTACCTTTTCCATGTGGTGTTGTTGTCAGATCAGGAATTTGATGTTTTGGTGTCCCAAACGGATTTAATCCCCAGCTTAATAAAGGATTTGTTACAGAACAACTCATTACATGATTATAACCTAAACGAAGACGAATGGGAAAACGAAGATAAGTTGATAGCATACGAAGAGTTCAAACTACTTCTTTTGATAAACGAACAATACTTAATGAAATCATATTCATGTCGGGATGTTCGAAATCAAGTATTTGACGGACTAATGACGGATGGGAGTACCGTTAATTCCAACATTTCTGGGTTTATGAACTTGTTGGTTTTCCATTTGAATCGAGAAGAATCACAAATTATCAAAATTTTAATCCTGAAGTTTCTTTACTTGATTTTCACTTCTTCATACACCGCCAAATTGTACTATTTAAATGATTTAAAGATCTTGGTGGATATATTTATGAGAGAGTTGAATAATATGGAGTATTTGGATGATGCAGACGCCGAGAATCGAATCTTGGTGCTCACCTATTTGAAGGTCTTATACCCAATGATGAGATTCTCTCAGCTCGCAGATTTATCTGAAGGGTATAAGAACGAAGAAGTGATAAACACATTGTCTAGCCTAATCCTGGATATAACGCCGGGTGTAGGACAGGGAGCTGATCCCGGGGCCCAACAGCTTGCTCAAATATCAGAGTTGGCTAACAGATGCATGTCGGTTCCATGGCTTAAAAAGAAAAAGAAATACGAAATTTTCCGAAATGCCCAAGTAAACGCATCCAGTTCGTCTATAAATTCAAACAATAGCGTTCTGGCCGTCGCTGGTCGACCAATTTACGAGAGGTCGAACTCCTCCACCGACTCCATTGCTCATTCGTTCACAAGAGTAGCTTCTGTTAGAGCCTCCACCAGAAATGACTACCACATGCATACCACTAAACACAATGTGTCTCACTCAGAGACACACACAGACCCCGTGGACCTTGCAAAAGAGAACAATAATAATGTTTTTCTACTGAAATTTGGCAATCTTCATTTGGATGCAACAACTTCAAGGATTCAGAAGAAACTAGAGAGAAGACAGTCGAATATTCTTGATTTACCACATGAATACTTATCCAAGGTGCCGGAGGGAAGAGTGTCCATTCCACAAAAGAAAACCAGTGTTTCACCCACCAATTCTGTCTCAAGTATAAGTAGTGAGTCGAGTTTAGCACAGAAAGCGAGAAGAAGGAAGGCACCACCTCCACCAGTACCGGTGGCGGAAGAAACTCTTTTCGAGAGAACTGCAAAGTCATTGTCTCCACCTCAGGTTGGAGCAAGAAAACCGCCCCCTCCACCACCCCCACGCCGTAGGCGATAGGAGAAAGGCGATCATCCAGATGAAGAAATGAACTTGTTACTGATTTACTGAAATAAATTATTGCTGCAACTTCTTTTTGCAGCCAAGGAGGAACATAATACCTTAATACGAGGAATTAACACAGGGGCCATAAAGGGATGGTCTCCACATGTAGGACTAGTTCATGCAGCGTTAAACACTTGGTCTATGTTTTCTTGACCAACAAACCATTCTTACAAGGAAATGATCGTGTATGTTACATGGATGATATTAAATCGTATATGCAAGGAGACAGTTTTAATTGTAATATAAATGGAGATAACTATTCTGTAAAAGAATAGAGTCACTCCTTGTAAAAGATTGTTTTGTTTAAAAAGACTTTGTACTCCGTACTGTCACCTTACATCCTAATATCCTCTTTGAAGGTCAAAACATCGTCAAATCTTAACCCATTGATCTCCGCCTTTGTGTATGAGTCCAACTCTCGATTGAAGTAACCATTATCATCCGACTCTTCACTACTGTCATTTGTAGCCACTAAGATTAGTCCTCGTGACCTGATCAATGGTATTAATTTTGGCACTAGTCTTAACAAATGTATGGACGTGATAAGACCAATCAAATTGTTATTTACAGCAAACCCCACAGCATCTTTGATGGATTTGGATGTTTGTTCCTGCTCCGCTTCTATCAACTTATCGGCATTGGAACTTCTTTCATGCTCATTGTCTTTTTCCTCAATACTTGACAGGTCACTATTAATTTCAGAATCATCCAAAAGGAACCCATTAGTGGATCTCTCTTCGAACATCTTGGCCTGCGTATTATATGAGATCCCATTCATGGAAAGAAACACTGGAAAATTAGGCTGTTTCCAGTTCAAAATCTTACAAATAAGTGAATTGGCTGATAAAAAGATAATGGACATAGCACTCTTGTTAGCTCGTCTCAAACTTCGGAGATGGTTGAAAATGTCGTTTAACATAAAGTCAATGAAGTTGTTCAAAGTCAGCGACACATTGGTGACAAAAGGTAAGTTTCTTATCTCATATTCTGAAGGGAAAATAATTTCAATATTCAAATTGATATCGTTGTCAAGAGTCCGTAAAATTAGGTCCAATGGAAGATAAATAATCTTCAACAACTTCTTGATCAAACCAAGGTCTTTCAAAGTCATTTGTGACATGTCTTGCAACACACTTTCATAGTCAAAAAGACTATTGGTTACGGACGTCAATTGTTCCAAAGTAAGATTGGGAAGATACAAATCAATAGTATCAGTTATGGAGATAGACCAGCTAGGACAAACAACGGGAGTTCCATCATTAAGCAAACACACTTTGATCCTCAAATAGTTACCAGATAAAGATGTGGCAGTGACAAAAGACGAGGAATAGTTATGTGAAACTAATTCATTTGTAGATGAAACAGCGGTTCCAGTTATAATAGCAGGTTGATCACCCATAGTGTTTGAAATGCTTGAAGGGGAAAGATAGGAATTGGGGGACAATGAAGCAGATGTAGTAAGATTCTTCTTGACAAATCTGGAGGAGGATTTCCAATAAGTATCGAATTTAGATGCCTCAAGTAAAGCACCTCCAAAAGGAAAAATGATTTGACAATTGAATTTGATCTCTCCGATATTTTTCAATCTCAAATCAAATAAAGGTAATCTTATAGCCAGTATTTCAGGGGAAGCAGTGTTTATCTGGGAAAAAGTTAAAACTGTTGTTTTCGCTATAAGTCTTGTTCCAAACTTGGGAAAGATTTCGAAATCTATTCTGAAATCATTTAGCGAATCAATATCAGTCTGGAAAATGCAATTACTGATTCTAGTTTCATCTGACGAGGGTAAGATGATGTTTCTCGGGACGATGTCCGATATATTGGAAGACAAAGTGATGCGGCCAGGCTTTAAATCCGTGGCAGAATTGAAAAGATTGATAAAACTGGCGTTATTGGGAAATACCAACTCAATTAAAACCTTTTGTTCGAGAAAATTATGCCCGTATCGACGCAATGGGAGAATAGGAGGAGGTAATTGAAGATCAGGAATGGAATCAACGTTTTTGATGAGATCTGTTTTATCGGGACTATCATCATCGTCTCCTGTAAACATTGAAGAATCATCCGGAGCATCGTATTTTTTCAGAGCTGTATAATCACCACGCCTTTTATTCAGGGTCTTTTCCGTTCTAGTGATGGCAGGATGGAATTTTAACAATTCGTTCAAGAGCGGGATGTGTCCTTCAACCACACAATAATAAAGCACATTATACCCATCCTCATCCACAATGTCAACCTTGGCCCCATAATGAAGTACTTCTTGTGTAGTTCTTAAATTTCCTTCAGAAACTGCATAGAACAAAGGAGGCCATTTGTTTAAGCTATCGATAAGATTAATGTCTCCTCCATTCTCCACCAATAATTTGATAAGAGCATGATGGCCCGATCTTGCTGCAACGTGCAAAGGCAGAAGACCTTCGACATCTTGTGCATTGAGTCCATTGGCTTTGGGAACTGTGGATGTCAAAAGATACTTCACCGTCTCGTAATCCCCCGTTTTACAAGCATAATTAAGTGGGAAATACTGTAACTTTTCATCACTCATCTCCGGGTATATATTGCAACCTCCTTGCACCATTTTCTGAATTACTTCAAAATGTTCATACTTTATTGCCAATAATAAAGGCGACATGGATTCGTTGTCCAAGTCATCCAAATGGTCTTTGGGAAAATATGGCAAAATAAAGTCCAACAAATCAGCTCTATTATTCTGAGAAGCATAATGGAGACAGTTTCGTCCATTGAAATCTTTGGCAATTAGTAAATCGTTCAATTCTTTTCCTTCAATTTTCGTCACGGCTTTCTGGGCAATGAATATTCTGGAATGGTTGATAAAGTCCGTGGACCTTGAAACCTTGACTCCATTATTTATTATGACATTACTCTCTTGGGTGGAGGCACTGGGAATGGAACAACATTCGTGCAAAATATTCTTATTATTGTTAAAATTGTAGTCTATCAGGGAGATATCAATATTGAAGTCAATTTTATCGAGAAATAATTGCAAAAATGCATCACTGATCTTAAGATTGGTTAAAGCTAGAAGTAAAATTCTGGAGTATTTCATTCGTATGCCTTTTTCAAACTCTTCTTTCCCCGAGCCTATGCAGGAGTCATTGACCTTATCCATCCACCTTGTAAGAAGATCAAAATCAGGGTCTTTGATTGTAGCGATGTTGACGAAACTGGAGTACAACTCATCGATTTCGTTGTTTTGAATGGTCAAAATATTCAATTTTGTTTTATCTTCACCTCGAGAAAACAATGAGTATAAAGATCCATTTCTCAGATATCTGACATCCTTAGATAGTTCCGAATTGGCAATATGATTGTGCTGGGTTTTGGTATCTGTTAATGAGAAGTTCTTTAATGGTGATAAATCGCCATCCACTATGGATTCCAAGTCGAACAATGAGCTGGTGACAGAATCGGTTAATTCGTTAATTTCATCCTTATGAAACACTGGTTGGACGTTGACGGCCGTCAGAATGAATAATTCCCGCGTGTGGGACTTGGATCTTTTGTCCCATTTCTTCACCACCTTCAGAAACCCAGTTTCATTCAATACTATAAATTGCTGCAATCTTAGCAAATCTTGATGAATCTTTTTGAAGTTTTGGTACAAGTTTAGGAAGGTGATGGAATTCTTGAAGTTGGAATCTAAGTAGTCTGCATCAATCATTTTGTTTTCATCAAGTAACCTTTTTACATTGCAAAATAGGTCATTTTTTGATACCAATAATAAGTCCAACGTCACAGCAAGATTGGCCTGTTTTTCGAGGTAAAACGAATTAACCTTCTCCAACTCCCGCTCTACCTTGAAGAAGAATGAAGCATTATTCTCTTTTAACATCCTTTCAATATCTGCCTGAGAAAGCGGTTTTCTAGCTATCTGTTCTGCTGAAGGAGTAGCTAACTGTTTAATGAGTTTTTTAAGCGCTTTATAATTGATGAAGTGACCCGAGTACTCTGGCAATTCCAACTGCCTGGAAGCAAGGTACTTTCCGAACTTCATACTTGGGATAGGTTATAAAAAAGACAGACTGTGGAGGTGATGATATTATATATAGTAACGCGAATTTTCCCACGTGGAATTACCACCAGTGGGACCAATTTTGCAGCAAAGTAGGGTTTAGAGACGTCACATGACTTTTGTACTTGACAAGTATGCTTATTACTATACATACTCACTTCTTGTTAGAGACTTTTGCATCTTCAAAAGCTTCTTTAAATTTGTCCGCATTTTCCTTGTTTCCAAATCTGATGGCTAATGTTTGTGCTTCAGGTTCTCCTTCCGAAACATCGGCTGTGACAGAGTACACCCAGGATCTGTCAGATCCAATATTGGGAGTCAATTCGTACTCTGAAGAAATGAAGTGGTTGGCACAGATCTTTAAAGTTTTATCTCTTCTCATCAATAATCTCACCTTGTTAGTTTGTTTGTGTTTCAAGAACTTGACATCACCAGTTCCTCTTTCTTTCCATTCTTTGACATCGCTGTGGAATCTGAATAACTTTGCTCTGACTTTATACACAACTTCTTCGTTCTCTTCGTTGGTCTTCACATCCACCTTCTCTAACTGCACTAATGGTTCGAAATGGACATCAACTTCTTCTTCTTCTGCATTTTCTTCTTCATCTTTAGCTTTGGTTTCTTCTTTCTTATCTTCTTCTTTTTCGTCCTGGCTTTCTTCTTTCTTTTCTTTCTTAGCGCCAAACATAGAAAACACGTTGGCAGTAGGAGGCTGAGGAACGCCATCCTTTGTTTCTTCAACCTTTGGTTTTACTTCTTCTGATGACATGATATATGTGTGTTGCCTCGTAGTTTGTTTACAACAAATTTTTTCTTCTTTTCGGTTCTTGTGGTCGCAGGACTAGTTTGGTAGAGACACGCTGCCGTATTCATGCGACATTTTCTACTCTGTATATATATTGACTATGAAGCTCGATCAAAGAAGTCGAGTCCCTTCTATTAATCATCCATTTCGGAAGGTTTGATTAATCCGCCGATTTGTAAATCTTTTTCACGCTGTAACCTTGTTTGTTCTTGCTTTTCAAACTCTTTATCTTCAGCAAATAAGTAATCAGTGGGATCACCACCAAATTGCTTAATTTGAACCAAGAAATCTCTCAATATACCTTTAAATTTGTTCAAATCTTTGTACACTGTACTTATAACATTCAAAAAATTCACCAATTGCTCTTTTTGTAAGTTTTCAAATGCTGATGATAATAAATGGCCCAAATATTGTTTCAAGAATTCCGAGTTGCTGGTTCCTTCTGCTGCTTGATCTGGAGTGTATAAAGGAGTCTTGATGACATTATCTTCAATTAAGTGAATTAGTTGAGCAAGCAATTGAGATTGGTATGTGAACCCAGATTTGTGATCCGGTTGGGTGATAACGTAGAAGGTATCGGACAAAATCTGGAAATAAAAGTTTTCGTAGAAAGCCTTTGAAAATGGAGTGTCTCCTAACTTTTCCACATTTTCTATCAACTCTAATGTTAAGGATAATCCATTCTCTTCTACATCCCTATTGTTATGTTTAAAAGCCCATAAAGCCGCATTGATTAAACTTTGGAATGCATCTCCTGATAATTGTAATAAACCTTGGAAAGAATGAGAATTGATATCTTTCAATAATTGATAAAATTCAACTCTATGTTCAGGATACTCAACGAAATCATTTTTGATCATATCCAAAGTACACTCAAAAATGTTTTGTAAGATCAACACAACACCTTCGGGTATCATATGTCCGACTTTAGACACCAAGGTTGACATACACTTTAAAACTTCTGCATCTCTTGCATCTGGAACATTCTTTTGATAGTCTTCCAACACTGCTTGGAACAATGGCTGAGATAAATCTCTAACAATCTCCTCCAAATTGTCAGCTTTGTCGATATAAGTTTCTATCATTTTCAAGATTTCTTTTTTGATGGTTCTCAAACCTCTTACCTTTGGTGTTTTAGTTGCAATCATACCATCTTTTGCCACAAAGTCGGAAATCATTGAACTGACAGCTTTGTATAATGATAACATGTCCACGTACATGATTCCCAATTGAGAATAGAATCCGGGACCCAAAGCTTTACAAACAGCCACATTGGTTTTAATGATATTAGCAATGATCTTCACAGTTTCGGTGTTTGTCAATAATTCTGGATCTTTACCAGCTTGCTGCACAACTGCATTCCAAGCCATATTTGGCAATGCCATCAATTCACTCAACAATTTGTCTCTAGCCTCTTTGATGTTCTGACTACTGACTATAATACCACAAGCTTCATAAAATGTATGCACTTGTTGCGGTTGTAAATCTTCTGTTATTTGTTGAATGTTTCTGATGACTTCATTGATGAACGGTTCCGTTTCTAACGGTTGAATGGCCACAAAATGTTTCTTACATTTGGACGTGATTTTGATGAAAGTATCACAAGCCATATCTTGAACCCCCTCGTGGGTTTCATGCATGAATTCGAATAACTTGTTGACAACCACCTTCAAAAACTTCCAGTGTGCCTTCAAAAATCTTGGGTATTGGCCCACAATATACATAATATTGGATGCAACCACAGCTTTATTGTCCTTTCCTCTTTTCATTTCAGTCAAAGATAATAAGTCCTTGATTACTGACACAATAAACCTTCTTTCCATATCTTCATTCATGGTACCAGATATCGAACCGATTGCCCAACATAATGTATTTATGTTTTGCCATGACCATTCAGTGCCATCAATTTGTCTAGATAATTTTTCCCTTAATATTTGTTCCGTGTCAACCACATCCAAATGTGTCAAGAAAACCAAGCATTCCCTCATACTTTTGTACAACTGTATAGTATCACTTTCCTTGACGAATTCTCTGACAATTTCGCCTTCATCATTCTCCACAATCAACACCTCTTCAGGTCTTACCATGTTCTCGATAATAACTAATCTCAACCTGGACAAAATGCTGGTGTATTTATGTTGTCTCAAGGGAAATTTTGCTAAAATAGATGGATCTGGAGCACCACCACCAGTTATCCCATTAGAACTGCCAGTTCTGTAATTCAATTGCATCAAAGGACTTAATTCGTTTCTGGGTAAGTTTTGAATCTCTTCATATAACTCTCTGACAAATTGTGACCAGTAATCTAAGCATGTTTTGAATAATTCTCGTTCTTCAATTCTTGATAATTCAATCAAGTAGAACAACGAGCTGTTCAATAACTCATTAAAGTCATCGATCAGTTCTAATAATTTCAAGTTATTGGCCAAAAATGTACATAAAAACATGGCCAAATCTTGCAAGAAGCTTTGGTCGTCACTGTTTGCCATTGAATAGGATTTCCGTAAGTCTGTAGTGGGAGGAATAATTTGATAAATTTGTTCCATTGAGTCTTTAAAGAATTCTAAACAGTTTTTTTCGTAACCACTGCAGTTTAAAGAACTTATTTCAATCAAACATTTCAAACTAATGGATCTAGTATTTTCTGGGTTCAAAAACTTATTCGATAACAACTTACATAAGTTTGTCTCAAAAATATAACTTCTAGGTACCCAATGAATATATTTCAACAGACAGTTTAAAGTTGAAATAATTAATGAAGTTTTTGAGGTCTTGTCCAAGATTTCATAACATAATTTGAAGATTTCTTCAAATTCTGCCCTCATGCTTAATTTTAACGATTTGATTTTTGCTTGTGTTAATTGATCTTGACTATAATCAAAGACCTCCTCATTCAACAATTTCAAAATAATCATGTTGTTTTCACACACGTTAAAACTAGACCGGGAACTTTGGATGATTTCTGGAATAAATTCCGGCCAATTGTGAGGCCATTCCTGTTTAAGAATTTGTACCAAAGTCAAATCAATTTTGTTGATCAACGATTTATCCTTTAAAAACACTTCATCATCATCACATAAAGAAACAATCATATTCACGATAAAATTCCTGATACCAACTCGTTCTTCATCTGGAATAATCTTCCATTTCGATAAAATCAACTTATCTAAACAACTTAACGCAATATACTTACTTTGACTATTCTTCAGATTCGATAAGATTTGATCACATCTCTTCCAACTATCTGGGTGCTCTTGAAATTGGTTCAATACTTGCTGAGCAGTGCGTTGGTCAGTACCCGAGCCCTTGTAGAATGTTTCAACCACCCGGTCAAACAACGTGATATCCAATTCACTGGAAAAATCTAAGATTGCCTCCATATCAACGAAGTATCTCCACAATAAACAGTGCGTATTACAATAGTTTTAGGATTTCCGGTAGTCTTGTCGAATGATATTTCACAACTGGCTATTTGGATTATCAATAGCTTACGAGCGCCTTTAATAGATAAGTTTTATCGATGGCAATTGTGAAACGATGTTAGTAAACAATCAATCCCTTCTGGAAAAACAAATATATTTGAAAATTTTCTTCTCAGTTTTCTTTATTGGTGAAATTGCGCGTGGGACAAGTTGGTGTATCACGCATTACATGGAGACATGAGACATGATAAACACGTAATATTTCAATAGGATTAAAATAGGTATAAAGATTAAACATAAAAATTTTGCAACTTTTCACCTAGTTGGTGATGAATTTAACACCCTTTTCAATATTAGTAGTTAATTGTTCAATAGCAACAGCCAACAATTTCTTTTCTTCTTTATCTACTTTATTCAAAACATCATATTGAACTTCTTGAATACCGTCTTTACCCAAAACCACTGGCAAAGAGAAGAAATCCAACCCATTGACCAATTTTTTAGCTTCAGCAGCTCCTTTAATAGAATCATCCAAGTTCAAATATGTTAATTCCACAATACCCGACTCCGTGAAGGATTTCAAGATAGATTCAGCTAATCTGTAACCAGCATAAGCCATGGATAAAGTGGCGGAACCAGCACCATTTTTAGCCTGAACCACTTCATCACCACCAAATTGAACTCTGTGGATTAATTGGGCTTTTTGTTCACTTGACAAAGTAGAATAAACCTTGGCAGTGGATCCAATAGAATATAATGGAACAATGGTTTCACCAGAGTGTCCTCCAACAACAATGGTGTTGAAATCAGTTGGTTTAGCCGTGTTAGATGATAATTCACTGATAAAAGTGTTGGCTCTAACAATGTCCAAAGTAGTGACCCCGAATAATTTTTTTGGGTTATAAACACCGTTCTTTTTCAAGGTTTCTGCCACAATTGGAACGGTAGAGTTCACAGGATTGGAAATGATCAAAACAAATGCATCTGGACAGTTTTCAGCGATTCCTTGAGCCAAGTCTCTAACAATAGAAGCATTGATATTGAATAAGTCGTCTCTTGTCATACCTGGCTTTCTAGGAACCCCGGCGGGAATCACCACCAAATTGGAGCCTTTTAATGACCCGGCCAAGGCAGTCTTGTCTTCTCTGGAAGATGGCAAGAATGATTGTACTTTAGAATCAGAACAAATATGACTTAAATCAGCACCAACCCCTGGGACATTAACAACATCAAATAACGATAACTCAGTCACTTGAGAGTTTAATTTCAATAATAAAGACAATGGTTGTCCAATTCCACCAGCAGCACCGCAAACAGTAACCTTAACCATGATAAATTTATAGTTTAAAAAGAATTTTCCAAAAGTGACAATTCGATCCCCTTTTATATATTTTTTTCAAAACCTCTTCCACAGTACCCCAGAATTACCCAAAACACTCCGAGGGTCGTGTACTACACAGGGTTTTCAGGTCTGGCACATATGATTTATCCATACCGGGGGATAAACGGATGAATGGAAAAATGGCTGAAACAGTTGCTGTCTTTGTATTCCCTAAAGTTTCCGGGTTCCATGGGAATACTATCGGCTGCAAACGTCACCGTCATCTGACAGGTGGTTTTAACCCTTGGAAAAGCGGAGTATTTTTCAAGAGCAAATACCCAATAAAAAGAGAAAAGACACGATGGAAGCTGTAAACTCCGTAACTTTGTGGTGTCATTTGATTTATGCGACACTTTGCACTCAAACTTGCAAGGTTGACCCCACTCCCTATGGGTTTACTTATGAGGCAATATTCGATTTGTCGAAATGCTTATTGGCTGAATGCCGGGAAGGGTAATGCACCGTGTTCCTCCAAAGCCCGGTAAAGAAACCATGAAAACATGGACGTGTCCCCACCAAACACCTACGGAAAAGTTCCGCAGATAACTGCGACTGCTATCAGTGTAGTCAATGATTGAACTGACACCACCAGAAGGACGTCGTATTCCTGCGTGTGAACGGTGCCGTACACGAAAGACCAAGTGTGATTGGCGTTTACCCTCATGCTCCAACTGTGCAAAGAGCGGCGTAGATTGTATGAATTTGGATAAAGTGCGAGGCATAATCAATTCCAGAAGCTATTTGTATGGCAGTAGAGAAGAAGTACAATATCCAGAGCCCGTGCCTTTATCAAAACGGCCAGCTTTCCATGATTCAAGCAGGTTGCAGGTCATGAGCAGGCTCGAGAATCTGCCAGAAAATGCACAAAACCATAAACGGGCAAGATCAAATGCCAGTTACTCATCTATGCTTGAAAGGAGATCACCTCATTCTTCCGATATAGACCCCCATTCGGGTTCGGCTTCAGACGACGACGACGATTCTCTGGTATCGTCGATCCAGGAGGGTTATGACCTCGGAAGAAGAACCATGGAGAACTTACTCGCGTCAAGTTTTAATGGAGGTTCTGCCTCACAAGTAAATACCGATCTCGATAGTATACGACGTTATTCCAGCACCGGGAAAAGTTCCCGGGAGATCCTCATTGAAAACGAAAACCAGGCTCTTGCCAAGCTAGGCAGTGACTTTTTAAAGCAGGGACGTCGTAATTACAGGAAAAATAGAGCCACAGAAATCACTGCTTATGATTACCATTTACTCACTCGGTTGACCAGACGGTATTTCACATGGATGAATAGTGCCAATCAGGTTCTTCATGAGGTTATGCTACATCTCCAGCTAGAAAAGTGTCGAAATAACCCAAAAGAGGCAAGTGCGGTAGACGTTTTTCAAGTTAAAATGGTGATAGCTATAGCTCTTGCTTCGATAAGTCGACCGCATGTGTCAACATCTGAGATTGGCCGGATTGCATTGATGTTTTGGAAATCCGCCAATAAGACGGTTGGATCAGTGTTTCAAGGCCATGGTCTTACGAAACTTCAAAACATTCTCTTATCATTGCAATACACGTTATTGGTTCCCAAAACGGGTAATTTGTGGCAGCTTTCAGGAACAGCCATGAGATTAGCTACAGAAATGGGACTCAATGGTGAACCAGACCCTTCCCAGTCATTTGACCCTTTGAGTTTGGATTTACGTCGTCGCTTGTTTTGGACTTGTTATTGCATTGATCGGATTCTTTCCACGTCTATGGGGCGTCCAACGGGTATCAATGATACTTGGATATCAACAAAAGTGCCGGCTTTAGTTGAAGATAGACTTGTGACAACTAAAGGTATAGAATCCGGGCCCATGTGTCATTTGAAAGTTGCACATATTCAACAAATTCGAATATGTCGATTACAGTCTGAGATTTATAAACAGTTATATGCCCCCACAAAGAACCCAAAAATCACTCATGAGCAGTTAAAGGTATGGACTTGGCAGACCTATGATGAACTAAGACTATGGAGATGTACCTTCCTCCAAGCTACTCCTCTTATAACTAAAGAATGGTTCGAATTGCAATTCCACATTGCCGTGGTTCTACTATTTCGACCATCGCCAAATCGTCCCAACTTATCACTAAATGGGTTACATGTGGCTTTCCATTCTGCAGGGGAAGTTATGAGAATCGTCAAAATTATGCATAGAGAATATTCTGCCGTATTTTCATGGCTTACTGTTCAAAACTTATTCATGTGTGGGTTAACGTTTGCAAATTCTTTAAACGAACTTGCGAAGCAAACCCCTACCCATAAGATTTGCATTCCGTTTTATGAGATCTTCCAACAAATCCAGTCATGCTCAGCTATGTTGGAGACGCTATCAGCCTTAGAGGCAGGAACTAATGATCGAATAAGAAATGCCTTTGAAATGATATCTTCAAGCGTCATTCAAACCATGGCGAATATAGCTCCTTCTTTGCCCAAACAAGCCGTGCACCAAGGATGTATATGGGCTCAGATAGCCAAACTGGATACCATTACGTTGTCACGACCTACAGAACTAGACGGGATAATTGTTCCTATAAAAGAAGAATCAGATGTTCTTGGTTCAACCATTCTAAGGCACTGGGAGGGTACTCCTGATGAAGAAGCTTCAAAAACACATTTCAATGAACATGATATCGACGCATCCTCGGTGAATTCAATGCTCAAGTCGCCTATAGATGCCAGGTTTTTCTCCATACTGGATAAGCAGAACCCAAGTGACCCCAAACACGGTCCCACCAAGGAAAATGCATCAGAGTGTCATAATTCCAGCTCCATTACTGCTCACGGAAAAGCTTCTAGTTTCCTCGTTTCAGCGGGACAGCTTTTTGACTTTGGCACCCCTGATTCTCGATCTGTGCAGGGAATGGTGTCAGCAGAAGATCCACGGATGGATAGAATAGAAGAAAGGTCTCAAGAGAAAGCAAGAATGACACACGAATTGGAGGGGATGTCGCATACGGGGGATTTGAGTTTGGGAGCAGAACTTGACCGGTGGTTTCTTTATCCTCTTCCGGAATCTAGCGAGCGTGGTCCAGCTCTGCCGTTCGCCATGTAGATGCAAATTCAACGGTGAAAGTTATGCCCATGCAAAATATTCAAGCCTTATCTCCATATCCCGTTGCAAACTTTTTCCATGAATCTCCACGAAACATACTATTTACCTTTGTTCACATGTAAATTAACTAGTTCCCAAATCTACTAGCTAAAAAAACTGCTACTTAACCCACTAGCTCAACCCACTATTATCTTCACAGGAAAATGCTCTCAGAACTGTGCCATCCGCATATCCAGCTGCAATGGACGCAATAGATCCATAACACCCTGTGATCAAAATGAATATTCCACTGATAATACAAAAGTGGGAAAGAAGAATTGAAATATAACTGTACTTGCTAACACTCCAGTACTTCAACGACAGTGTGTACCATCTTGTGTTGGATTTTTCAGCAGGACCATACTTTCTATCTATCTCCCATAACACCAAAGTCCCTGGGATAATCAAGGTGAAGAAAGATCCAAGTAAAGCCCCAATTAAACCCAACAAGTCCCCGAAAAAAGGAATTGCCCCAGCAACAACGAATCCCACTGCAATGACAAGTGTCATCATGGAAACCCATGTAATCCAATGGGTTTTGGAATTACTTTGCAAGTGAACGGAGTTTCTTAAGATTCGAACAAGGGCATATTTGGCAGAAATATGGGCTTGAAAGAAACAGGCAAAGAAAAGAGCAGGAAGGCCAATTCCATAGGAGATCTTTTGAAATAATGGTCCAGCGGATCCTAAAGCGGGAGAGGCCACATATTGACCTACCTTGGCATAAACAATCACACTAATAGCAATATAATTGAACACCACAAACCCTTGTCCCAACAAAAGAGCTTTGACATATTGCCTTTGGTCTTTCATTTCCGCATGAATGGTGAAAAAAGCAGGAGTTCCTGCCAAACTAAGTAATTGAGTGGCCACAGCTGAAGCAATAGCCTTAAAAGGAACACCAGTGGATACCACTTTTATCATTTTATCGATATGGTTTGGATCTGGTGCTGCACTAGGAGTACTTTGAGCCAAACACGCAATTGCCACAACCCAGATTGCAATGAAGATAGACCCCACAGCCACATACCCTAACATCGCCATGAATTTCATGGTTCTAATGGCAATTCCCAAAATTAAGGCTACCACTGCTCCTATTCCGGCCCAAGTCACACTGCACACAGGGTGTCCTGTGAGTGAGTTGAAAGCAATTGATAAGGTAAGCAAGGTGGCTCCATAAAGAAGAGTGTAAAATAACCAGAAACCAAACCCCATGAGTTCACGAGCACATCCACCAAAAATCATGTCAGTAGCATCATCAATACCGTAGACACGAGGATGACTTATACGAAACCTTCCAATTTCCACTCCAGTCCAAGTACTCAAGATACACATTATAACTAAGCAAAGCATACCTGGGAAAAACCCCAATACATTCATGGTCAGGGGTAATCCCAAAACACCCAAACCAATTTGAGTTTTTGTGATTAAAATTGCAGCCCCAAAACATGTGAGACCTCTAAAATCGACCTTATCTGTGTCCTTAGTGGCAAACACATCTTCTTCTGGGACAGAGGATAATGATCCACTCTCGAGATGGTCATTGCTGTACTCCGGTTTGATAACCACTTCCGGTTCTATTTTTTTATCACCAGACATAAAATTACAACTCAATAGTATTTAAGATGTTACCCTAAATCAACACTAAAAATAATACTGATAAAGAACGACAAAACCGGCTTTATATTCTTTTATACAAAGAGGGACAATTACCCTATGTTGTGGTGGCCATGGTATTCCAGGTACTGTTTCGGACATCAAATGCTTATCGAACTTTTAGTGCACTCACGCTATCTTGTCGGATTTTTCCCGAGATAACCTTCGTCTCCATTAGTTTCGGGGGTTTCCCGGCAAGAGTCATAGGTGACTCTGTAACAAAGATTCAGTAGTTAGAAGCTCTTTCTAGTAACAATGAGGTATTTCTTAGAGATAAGAGTTTTGAACGATATCTCATAGCCCTAGAGAACACTTTTGAACTATCTCCTAGACCAGTTTTGATTGTATATTTATCTATGCAGTTGAAGAAATCTGATTTTTAAACACTGGTGGACTCAAACTTTGGTATATCCCGTCATAAAGTCTATCATTGTTAACCACCCCACTCCGAAACTTCAAATTGGAGAAGTCGATCAAATCTTCGGTTAAATCTTCAATTTTATCTACCCCAAGTAATTTCATATTATTTTTCAATTCAGTTTCTAGGATTTGGAACACCTTAGTAACACCCTCTTCTCCATACCCAGCCATAGAATAAAGAAAAGGACGTCCGAGTCCAACACCTTTTGCTCCTAAACAAATGGCTTTGATTATATCAGATCCTCTACGAATACCTCCATCAATGTAAATTTCAACTTTATCCTGCAACCCTTTCTCTTTTAACATTCGTTGGGCTTCTGCTAAAACTTCTAAAGGGGGTCTCGAAAAATCCAATTGTCGGCCTCCATGGTTAGAAAGAATAACTGCTTTCACCCCGTTTTCGGCTGCTAGAACAACATCTTCACCTCTTTGAACTCCTTTTAAGGCAATTGGAATGTCGGTCATATTCTTAATTTCACGAATGTTCTTCCAACTGAAACTTCTGGGATAGTTGACACGACCATTATTGGCAATTGCAGTAAGTTCTTCTGCCACCTCAAGATCATCTAATCTTTTCTTGGAGTCTTTTTCTCTATTACCCAAATCTGCTAGATCCACATTGATAAAAAGACCTTTAACATTTCCATATGATTCAATTTTCTTGATTGTATTCGGGCAGTTATCCAACTCTTCCTGGGTATCGAATTGCAACTGGTACCAAAGTTTTTGATCCTTTGGAACTTCACTAAAAAAGTCATCTAATGAGTAAGATAACAATTTTGGAACCATCTGAAAAACATCTGCTTTATAAGCAGCTCTTTGTAAATTTCTCTCTCCAAGTGGATGGGCATACTTGGCACCAGCAAATGCCGTGATATATACGGGAATCCCCACTTCAAGATCAAAGAACTTAGTTTTGATGTCTGGAGGGCCAATTTCTTGAAGAATCTTGGGTCTAAAAAAAACACGGCTATAAGCATAGTGATTCTCTCTCATGGAGAACTCATCGGAGGCTCCAGTGGAAAAGTACACATAAATGGTAGATGGAAGTACTTGTTTTGCAACATATTCAAAATCAGATAAGTTGAAAATAGTCTTGATATTTGGTCTATTTTTCATATTTTCTCTTATAACAAGGTCTTCTTCTGTAGGTACCTCTTCAAATTGTCCATCTAAGGTCCCAACAAGGTCTATGAAATCCATCATCTTGGTCAAAATTTCTTTTGAGTGGATTTGTCCAAAGTCTCTACTAGCATCCCTTCCGGCAACTTTCATTATGCGTTCTCTTCCTCCTGGATGCATCATTAAAAACTTTGTCACATCAAAAACTTGACCATTGATTGCAATCCAACAATCATCAGCTCTGTTGTGTTTGGAAACTTCATCTACCAGCACCAAATCAGTTGCAAAAACATCGCTTTTGATCGAAATATTGCTTTTATACCAGAAATAAGAACCAGATACAACTATCGAAGAAACAAGCACCAGGGATACCAACTTGAAGTGTTTTGAATTCTGCGACAAATTCTTGACACCTTCTATCTTACTATCCGTAACCTTAGGTCTGGTAAACCTTAACTGGGATTTATTGAATCGAGCAAACTTGGTGAGATTCTTTATCATTGATGTTTGGTTTCAGATATTTGTTCAATGGAATAAATTGAGTTTAAATTTGTGCATAAGGATGTTCTAATCCAGCCTCCAGTTTCCATCAACTCTTATCTGTTCGGGGATTTTGGTTTCGGACTTTTTCCAAGATCACGGAAAAAGTCCGGCCTCCATCTTTTGAAGATAAGCGGCTTAGAAATGGAAATGAGGAGATAGGTGGTTTGCCGCAGCGGATCCGACCTACCTAGGACGGTAAATAGGGGCACACTTTACCGAGTCAGTTTTCACTAATCAGTACCTTAATCAGAGTCAGAAGAGCTGCACTAATTGGCTTGATAGACTTCTTGCTCACGTAAGAATATACTATTTCAAAGAGTGTTCATAAGCTGTATATATTTATAGAGTGAGTGTTGGATTTCAATGGGGTATCAAGAGTTTTCGTTTTCGATAGAACACCATTAGGATATTGTCTGTTTCTATAGTAGTTTATAGAATTATAGTTCAAGTCTTTATTAAAATCAGGCTTTTATTTATCTACTTCTCCTACTTATACTTTCTTCCCTCAAGAATCTTGGTAAATCTTTCAATCTCCTCCTTTTCTAAAGGAAGCGTTGGAAGCCTAACTGGGCCTACATGTTCCCCAACAATCTCCAATCCAGCCTTGATTCCAGCTGGATAGTTGACTCCCTCTAAAAAGTCACTCACAGCCCAAAGGAATTTCCATTGCTCTCTAGCCTTTTCAAGATCCTTTTCTTTAGTCAAAGTGTTCCAGAATTCAACACATTCTTTTGGAACAATAGAAGCAACCCCCCATACATTGGCCTTGACTCCATGAGCCATGGAGAAAAAGCTCAACGTGTCCCAACCATTAAAAATGGTGATATTTTCCACTGGGTTTGTAAGAAGGTCAGCATGTTCTTTACCATTACCAGAAGTATCCTTCATATAGTCGAAACCTTTAATTTCTCCCAACTTTCTGACTTCTTTTGCACTGAGATGAACTCCTGTAGCTCCTGGTAAATTATAGTACATAATTGGAATAGAAACAGAACCGCACACATCTTCATAAAACTTGTAAAGAGTCTTGAAAGGAAGGGGATCGTAAAAGGGTGGAACAATCATAAGAGCATCAGCACCGGAATTTTCAGAAAATTGGGCCAACTCAATTGCCTTTTGGGTACTGTTAGCACCAAATCCCGCAACTACAGTTAATCTTCCTTTGACAGCATCAATATAAGCCTTGATAACACTTTTGTGTTCTTCAATAGTCAAAGCTGGAAATTCCCCAGTGGTTCCAGTGGTGA
The DNA here is from genome assembly GCA_030572515.1 of Yamadazyma trypodendri. Lineage (NCBI taxonomy): Eukaryota > Fungi > Ascomycota > Pichiomycetes > Serinales > Debaryomycetaceae > Yamadazyma > Yamadazyma trypodendri. The sequence goes on along the minus strand of JAJMAI010000003.1, from coordinate 404,827 downwards.
CTATACCATGAAGCCCTCCATCAACGAATTTTTCAACAAGTTTAGGAATGACTGCAAAATCAACAGATTTTCCATCAGCAGTGAGTGGGGTTGGTACAGCAGCAATGATTCCTTCGAGTTTAACCATTTTCTTGTTGTGATATTTGGAATAGCCATAACAGGGGAATTTATATAATCTCCAAGCCAACCTTTGGATCCTATCTTCGGAAATTTTCCGGGACCGGGAGTTTCCCGAACCCTAGTATCCATGCCGCTAGACGTCGCAGGGATTTTACTCCCGAATGCGCAATAAAATCGACATATATATCTGACTGCATCAACTTCAAATACATATTAACAATGTCTGTTACCATCAAATCTCCAGCTGGTCGTGAAATCAAATTCTCCACCGGATTATTTATCAACAACGAGTTCAGACCTTCCAAAACCAATAATGTCTTAACCACTCCTAATCCTGCTACTGGTGAAGATTTGGCAACCATAAGTGCTGCAACTGCAGAAGATGTTGATGATGCAGTGAAAGCCGCCAGAAAGGCTTTCGTCACCACTTGGGGTAAAAAAAGTACTCCATCGCAACGTGCAGCTGCTCTCCATAAATGGGCAGATTTAATTCAAGAAAATATCGACACTCTTGCTGAACTTGAGAGTCTTGATAATGGTAAACCCGTATGGATGGCACGTGACGTGGATATTGTTGATAGTATCGCCTGTCTTCGGTACTATGCTGGTCTTGCAGACAAGATTGAAGGCCGTACCATTGAACAAGAGGAAGGAGTTAAGATTGCCTTTACTAGAGCCGAACCAATTGGAGTCTGTGGACAAATCATTCCTTGGAATTATCCGATTCAAATGTTTACCTGGAAAGTTGGGGCAGCCTTGGCAGCAGGTAATACCATTATCATGAAGCCTGCTGAACAAACTCCCTTGAGTGCTCTTGTTTTAGCACAACTTTCTGTTGAAGCAGGATTTCCTCCAGGTGTTATCAATATTGTGAACGGATTGGGAGCGGTAGCGGGAAAGGCTATTTCATCTCATATGGATATTGATAAAATCGCTTTCACTGGGTCCACCATTACTGGACGTTCTATTATGGAATCTGCTGCTAAAAGTAACCTTAAAAAAGTGACTCTTGAACTTGGAGGTAAATCACCAGTTGTTGTATTTGCAAATGCCGATATTGATCAGGCAGTTAATTGGGTCAGTCAGGGAATTTTATTCAACCATGGACAAGATTGTTGTGCTGGATCCAGATTATTTCTTGAAGAATCAATCAAGACGGAATTTCTTTCCAAGCTCAAAAAGAATTTCGAATCTCATATTGTAGGAGATCCTTTTGATATCAAGACTTATCAAGGACCACAAGTTTCTAAGCAACAACAAGAGAAGATTCTCGGATACATTAAGTCAGGTGTTGAACAAGGAGCTACTCTTTTTTCTGGAGGTGATGAAAGAATAGCCCACTTACCTGCTAAATTCAAGAATGGTTTCTTCACTCCTCCAACTATCTTCACTGACTGTAAACCAGGTATGAAGATCGTTGACGAAGAAATCTTTGGTCCAGTGCTTACAGTGCAAACCTTTGAAACCGAAGCTGAAGCCATTGAAAAAGCGAATGACACTCCATATGGACTTGGTGCCGGCGTCTTCTCCCAAAATGCTTCTCAATGTATGCGTATGGTTCATGCTCTCGATGCGGGTACTGTGTGGTGTAACCAATATGTGGCTTTGAGCAATGCGGTTCCGTTTGGAGGAATGAAACAGTCCGGATTCGGACGGGAGTTGGGTATTGAGGGATTGAAAGAGTATACCCAAACCAAATCTATTCATTGGAACTATGGAGACAAGGCCGACTGGCCCGTTGATGGCACCAGCTAATTTGGTCTTGAGTATATAAATAAAACACTAGAATTTCTCTCTTTTCTTGTTCAAACAACGAGGTACTTGAATTTTGTACTTTTAAGAGTTTGCAATCCATGTTCTGTAAAAAGTAGCCAAATATTTTTACCGAAATACTTTTCGATTTTCACAAAAAAACATCTGCAGCATGTTTTGGGGAGTAGCTCCTCACTTATCGATCCCCACAACCTGCCATCTAGTGGACTCAAAAACAGCACAACTACTAAGGATGGAACATCTCCCAAGACAGAACCCTTCAGTAGGTCGTGTACTTATGTTCCTTCGCAAAGTGTCTGGATAAATCTATTCGTTCTATCTCCCTCTATTTTTCCCTTTTGCTCCGTCGCAATTTGCAATCATTTATTTTATTCTGCAACTCTTTTATCCTTTTATCAAATCCCCTATGGCAGAAGAGAAAAGAAGATCGTACAGTTCATCGGAAGACGATGACCCGTATGCGGTCCCAGAAAGCTATTATAACGATAAGAAGTCCAGATTCAATAGAGTGAGAACATTCTCTGTTTTTGAAAACAAATCATTGAACAAGTTCACTTTCAATAATGACGACAATAATATTTCTGAAGTGTCTAGAGAAACAACACCAGTTCCTGGCTTCCCATCAGTTTCACCCTCACCGGCTCCATCCGAAGAGAACGAAGTTCCTGTTCCGGTAGCCAAAAGTGAGATAGGGAGTGACGATTTGAACAAGAAAGTAGCCCCTCCTTCTACTGTAAGGAGACCATCAATCATTCCTATATACGACAAAAATTTCAATTCCACCTCAGACATTCCAAAGGTGAAAGACTTGGACAGCCGCATGTCAAACCTTCATATCAGGAGGTCTTCATTGGACGATTCAAGTTTACACAAACCTAGAAACTTTTTCATTTCCGATATAGATTCCACCTTGAGGGAATTGTTAGAAAGTGAAGATACAGACCACAACTGTCAAATTACTATTGAAGATTCGGGTCCTAAAGTGTTGAAATTGGGAACTGCAAATTCTAATGGGTTCAGGCAATCAGATATTAGAGGTACTTATATGTTATCTAATTTGTTACAAGAGTTAACTATCGCCAAACGGTTGGGCAAGAGCCAATTGGTTTTGAGTGAACAACGGTTGAATGAAAACCCTGTTTCGAGAATGAAAAGATTAATTTCCACCCAATTCTGGAAGCAGCTCACCAGACAGATGAATAAAGATAATATCGTTGATATGGCCAAGGACACAAAAATCTCCGAGGATTATATTAATGAAAAAGGTGAACATGTGACGAACAAGGAAACGCACAGGATTTATGTTCCCCATAATAGACAGGATCAATTTGAATATTTCATGTCTATTAAGAACCAAAATCCGGGAATCCTGTTGGATATACAATACTTACCAAAAGTGATAGACTCCAAATTTGTTAGATCAATCAACAAGAAACCAGGTCTTTTAGCATTGCAATCACAGCCTGTTCCAAATGACCCAACAAATTTGATCAATGAACCATATGTTGTTCCGGGTGGTAGATTCAATGAACTTTACGGATGGGACTCTTATATGGAAACATTAGGTTTGTTAATTGATGTCACCCCTACGAATTTGGAGAATTTGCGGTTGGCAAAAGGAATGACGGAGAACTTTCTCTATGAAATCAAACACTATGGTAAGATTTTGAATGCTAATAGGTCATACTATTTGGCAAGATCTCAACCTCCGTTTTTAACTGATATGGCTTTAAGGGTGTTCAATAAGATGGTAGAAGTGCTACCTGAGGATTTACCAAAAGCTATGGACTTTCTCCAACGGGCCACCAGAGCTGCAATTAAAGAATATAGAGAGGTATGGACAAGCGAACCTCGATTCGATCCAAAAACCGGTTTATCATGCTATCACCCAGATGGTTTAGGAGTGCCACCAGAAACAGAGTCCTCTCATTTCGTAGAGGTGTTGAAGCCTTACGTGGACAAGTATGGCATTACTCATGAGGAATTTATTGAAAAATATAACACTGAAGAAATCAAAGAACCAGAATTAGATGAATATTTCATGCATGATAGAGCCGTGAGAGAAAGCGGACACGACACTTCTTATAGATTAGAAGGAGTATGCGCACATCTAGCAACGGTTGATTTGAACTCATTGTTATATAAGTATGAGGTTGATATTGCGTTCATTATCGACAGCTTTTTCAACAACAAATTGGAGTTGGACGATGGAACTATCGAGAGCAAAGACACCTGGGAAAAATTGGCAGAGCAAAGAAGAGGTAATATCACCAAGTATTTGTGGAATGAAAAGGATCTGATATTTTATGACTACAACATTAAAACCGAATGTCAGACAGGATATGAATCAGCCACCGCTTTCTGGCCATTATGGTCAAAAGTGGCCACCTCAGACCAAGCAGAAAAGTTTGTTAGAAACTCTGCTTGCAAATTTGAAGAGTTTGGAGGGGTAGTTGCTGGTACCAAAAAGTCAAGAGGCGATGTGAATTTAGATAGACCATCAAGACAGTGGGATTACCCATTTGGATGGGCCCCACAGCAAATTCTAGCTTGGGTTGGTCTTTCAAATTACGGATATGATGGGTTGGCCAGAAGACTTGCTTACCGTTGGTGTTACTTAATGACCAAAGCGTTTACTGATTATAATGGCATTGTTGTTGAAAAATACAATGTAGTTAAAGGGGCCACTCCGCACAAGGTTGATGCAGAATACGGTAATCAAGGGTTAGATTTTTCCGGGGTTGCTACTGAAGGGTTTGGCTGGGTTAATGCCAGCTACTTGGTGGGATTGACATTCTTGAATTTGCATGCGATTAGAAACTTGGGAATTTTGACCCCACCGGACATCTTTTTTCAAAAGATGCATCCCGATCAAAAGAAGCTTTATAGTTAGAATATGAAAGAAGTATTATTTAGTCTATTAAAAAAGTATTTATTTAATAGTTTACAAATGTTTATCTGGTGTATTTAATGCATCTCTATATCTCATCTCCACGACATTTATTTACGACATCGATTTTGCGTCTACTCAATTGGCGAATGTAAAAGTTACTCGTCCAAATTCAACTTACTCAATCGTTAGTTATTTAATTAATAAGGATGTTGAGAAGAAATTCAACAGTTCTTGTCAAGTTCTCCAATGGTATAAAAGCTAGCCGATATAATTCAACTAGCACGACTGCCAGTTCTTCCTTTAAAACTGCAGTGGAAGCAGCTGAAAAATTAGTGCAACCTAAAAACTCTAGCCTATTTAATGACCCATTTTCCATCGTTAGCCATGAGATGTCCAACTTAGCCAAGTCTATTTCCAGCCTTATTGGTAGTGGACACCCCGTTTTAAACAGAGTAAGCTCTTACTATTTTGAAGCCGAGGGTAAGAATGTCAGACCTTTGATTGTGTTGCTATTATCGAAATCATTACTGAAAATTCCCAAACTGCAAAGGAACAGAATAAAAATTGATACATACGATGTGACCGATCAAGAGCCATTCAGGGGCACACCCTCTTCCACTTCTTTGGCAGGGAAGTCTGTGGACGATTCAATATCTCCGTTACAAATTTTATATGGAATAAATCCAAAAGTGATATTGGACCCTTTGAGCAAGCAACAGGATAAACTTCCAGAATTTGATGCTGTGAACGGTATACTTCCAAAGCAAAGAAGATTAGCAGAAATTGTGGAAATGATTCACACGGCCACTTTGTTACATGATGATGTCATTGATTCGTCTGATTCAAGAAGAGGTAGACCAAGTGGTAATATAGCTTTCTCCAACAAAATGGCCATATTGGCTGGTGACTTCTTGTTGGGCCGAGCATCCGTTGCCATTGCAAGGCTTAGAAACCCGGAGGTAATTGAGTTGTTATCCACTACAATTGCCAATTTGGTGGAAGGAGAGTTTATGCAATTAAAAAACACCGTTATAGATACTAGTGCAGAAAATACTATCGATAACGATGGGCAAACTAAGATTGTGCCAGATCCTACTGGAAAAGTTCCAACCCAGATACATGACTACACTGTCAATAAACCAATTGAACTTAACCATACAACCAACGTGGAAGCTGCTTTTGAGTACTACTTACATAAGACTTATTTAAAGACTGCATCATTAATGTCGAAACTGTCGAGGGCAGCTGCAGTATTGAGTGGAGCACAAAACGACATTATTGAAAACTGCTACGACTTCGGGAGAAATTTGGGACTTTGCTTCCAAATTGTTGATGATATGTTGGATTATACTTCAAGTGATGCTGCTTTTGGTAAGCCAAGTCAAGCAGATTTGAAACTTGGTTTAGCCACTGCGCCAATTTTATTTGCATGGAAAGAAAGACCTGAATTGGGGGATTTGATAGGGAGAAAGTTTAGTGAGCCTGGAGATGTTGAACTTGCTAGACGTCAAGTAGAAGAATGTAAAGGGTTGCAAAAGACTAAAGAAATGGCTGAATCTTATTGTCAGAAGGCTTTGGATAACTTACGGGCATTACCAGAATCGGATGCAAGAAGTGCCTTAGAATTTTTGACCATCTCAATCATCACTAGAACAAAATAGAGTCATAGTTACGTATTTAACTTGTAAATAAGAACAACGATTTTTGATTATATTTGCAAATACGATGGTCGACGCACGACCTAATATGAAGTATAAATAAAGTCGCATCTCTCCATGGAAATTTTCTCTTTGGTCGCCAGAAGATCGATTTATGTCGTACATGTTTCTTGCCTTTTACCAGAAACATCCGTGAATCGTCTTTGTTAATGGTGATGTTGGAATTTTTGGAACCACTTTCAATATTCAATCCAATTTGGATGAATATCTTTTTTGTTGATTTGATTGAGGTCAATCAATTCAATTAAAAGGATTTAAGAGCAAGAAGACCTTACTCAAAATTGATAAGAGCAAGAGGACTTTACTTATGAAGCTAAGGACCAGAAGACCTTACTGTGATCTGCCTATATTGCCAGATAACTGGACTATGTACAATGTATTGATTATTCTTGTCTCAATCTTAATAATGATTTTCCATAAAGCTTGATTGAATCTCTAATTTTGACAAATGCCTTATTAGGACCAGGAATTTGTCCCTTAACAATTAATATGCCTTCGTCTCCGTTAGCATACAACACTTCATTATTGAATACGGTATTTTTCTTTCCACCCATTCTACCAGCCATTTTCTTACCTGGTAAAACTCTACCAGGATCCTGGTTACCACCCATACCACCATGAGATCTGTGAGCCAAAGAAACACCATGGGTTGCCTGTAAACCCGCAAATCCCCACCTCTTCATTGGACCAGCAAACCCTTTTCCTTTACTGACACCTAAAACATCAACCATTTGTCCAACCGCAAAATAGTCAGCTTTTAATTCAGTCCCCACAGGGATTAAACCGCTTGAATCCCTTATTCTGAACTCAGATATTTGCTGTTTTGGAGACACACCAGCCTCTTGAAACTTTTTCAACTCTGATGGTTTTATGTTCTTTAATTTGTCGATGTGTCCCAATAACACTGACCAGTATCCATCAGTCTTGACAGTTTTGTGTTTGACGACCTCACAGGAATCGATTTCAATGACAGTCGCAGCGTGCTGTTCGCCAGAATCTGTGAACCAAGTGATCATGCCTCTTTTGATACCAAGTAGACCGGGTCTGGATAATAAGGCCTTTCTTTCATTTGTGGAAACTAAAGAGTGATTTAGCGGTGAAGTTGATGTTCTAACAGACGGAATAGCATGGATAGAAGTAATCTGTGCCACACCACGTCTTAAATCAACCCGTTTAGCTTGTTTTATAACCAGAAATCGGGTGTTGAACATGATATGATGTATGTCTTAAAATTTTCAAGTTTTTTCTTTTCGTTTTTGTGAGGTGAAAAATGTGAAAAATTCCTGAGCTTCAATATGAATGTTTGACCACTCTACTTTTGTCATTTGAATTATATGACTTTAACCTATGAACAAGATACGGGAATACTATAAACAAAAAATCACAGTTATTTGATTTTCTTCTCTTTTAATTGAACAGTTTCTCCATCGACAAAGATACCTTTACCCTTATATCTTTCTGGCTTTTTAAACTCTCTTATCCGAGCGGCGAACAACTTGACTTGCTGTTTATCAATACCTTCGATCACAAGCCTCGTGGGACTGGGGGAACTACACGACAAGCCGGCAGGAATCTTCAATTTTGGAGTGTATGGGAATCCCAATTTGAGAGAAACAATGTTATTACCTTTTTCATCTGTCTCCAAAATAGCCCTGTAGCCAGTACCCACAAACCTGACAATAGCTAAATGTCCTTCCGTTATACCAAGAATGTTATTTTGTAACAAACCTCTCGAAGTTCCCCACATAGCTCTTTGTATTTTGTCAGTAGGATCGTCCACACTTACAGACAATAAACTATCGGAGGTCTCCACCTTCACAAAACCAGGCAAAGGTAATTTCATCACCCCTTTCGGTCCTTTCACTACCACTTGTTGATCTAAAACAATGGTGTTTTTGCCCTTTGTGAATTTCGTGCAGTATTCCACTGGTATTTTTTCGAGATTCCACTCCACACCCTCAGTCAATCTGATAGCTTGCTTTCCTATGTTGGAAGCCTTGGGGGCGGTGGTGCTCAAACAACGAGTAGCAGTCGCTATTCCATATTTGAACATTGTGGTAATGAAAAATTTGAGTCGATTTTTGTGAGAAAAAATAGTGAGAATAAAGTGTAGAAAAATAAGCTCATTGCAAAAAAAAACTACAAAGATGGTCAGAAGTTTGAAGCATCACGAGAAGAAGTTGTTGAAGAAGGTCGACTTCCTCGACTGGAAACAGGACCAAGGTCACAGGGATACACAGGTCATGAGAACATACCATATACAGAATAGAGAAGATTATCATAAATACAATAGAATTTGTGGTGAAATAAGAAAGTTGGCTAATAAGCTCTCATTACTTTCACCTACAGATCCCTTCAGAGTGAGGCATGAACAGCTTCTTTTGGAAAAATTGTACAATATTGGAATTCTTCCAACAAAGTCAAAAATATCTGACTTGGAGAACAAGGTTACTGTAAGTGCCATCTGTCGGAGGAGGATAGGTGTGGTGATGTGTAGGTTAAAGATGGCCGAAACTCTTAAAGATGCTATTACATTTGTGGAGCAGGGACATGTCAGAGTGGGGCCCAATGTTGTCACAGACTCTGCATTTTTGGTTACCAGAAACTTGGAAGATTACCTTACTTGGGTTGACACTTCTAAAATTAAGAGGAACTTGCTTAAGTATAGGAACAAAATTGATGATTACGAATTAACTTAGGTATAGGCATAATGCACATTCGCACACTGGTGCTTACTAATAAACACACCACATAATTCAATTCAGTGTAGTATTCATTCACCATAATCTTCTTCAGTGTATTATATAATCACCATAATAATTAATCTTCTTCAGTGCTGATTGACTTATTCACCATAATCGTGTCAAACTATTCTTTGATCGATCCAACCACAATGATATCAAACTTGAATTATGAAATACATATCACCAACTATCATACGCTCATATCGTTTATCATCCTCCTGGTATTTTCCCTTTTGCTGGAAATCAAACTGTCTGTACTGGGTTGTTGCGTGTACATGTTCATTTGGGGAGCAGGTACTTGGGTATATTGTTGACGGTAGTTAGGAGCATAAGCGTGTCCATTATTGTGCCCTGCCGGCAACGAACCAGCGGGCCTAAACTTTCTCAGCTTGGTGATTTCAGTCACTGGATTCAACATAACTACTGATGATCTTGATAACTGTGTGGCAGATGGTAAAGATGGTAATTTACCTTGCGACAGGTTGGAGCCGAATGAGGATGGATGTGAGTTCATGGTGGGGGATGATACAGGGGACGTCCACACATTATCATTTTCAATTGGCACGTATGGCTGCTTCATTGGTGGTGAGGTAGGGTTCCCGTTGGAATGATTGTTTTTGGACCTGGGTTGGTAATCCGTATAAGTCTGAATGGTAGACTTTCGGAAATCACTTGGGTGTGGCAAGTTCTGCAATGGTGGTAAGCTTTGTATATGCTGTTGGTAGAATTGTTGAAAGCTTTGGTCATGCAAGTAGTAGTTGTATTGTTGAACTTCGTTTTCTGGAGCTTGGGTGGTGTATTGAGGTTCAGGCTGTTGTTGATACTGTGGCTCATATTGTTGTTCGTACTGTGGTTCATAAGTGGTATATTCCTTGGCATTACCAGCATCAGTGTAGATGGAGGATGTGGTGGTCAATCTTTTATAATCGGTGTCAACCTTCAAGTTTTTATTAATTTTCAAGTAATCAGCATCTACGGGTGGCAACGGTTCATTCGGATCCGCAATGAATTCTTGTGGAGTATCAGTGGATTTCGATGAGTTCTTCCTCTTAACGCTGTTTTCCCGGTCAAAGTATAACCGATACACCGACTTCATTCTTTTCAATTCTTCTTCCTGTTCTGGGCTTAGGCCGTTATCTAAAGCCTGATCTTCGTCATAAAATTCATTACCGTCTTCTTCCCCATCACTATCGTTCTTTAAAAGGTTGAAGGCAGAGATTCTGGGGGACCTTTTACCACCACTTGAATCATTTTGAACATCCAAATTGGAAGCGGAAGTGTTAGCAGTCATCTGCTCATTGTTGTCATTATTGACGGTGTTTGCAGCACTGATATTAGCACTCTCATTAGAAAAATCAAAGTCTCCATCAATATGTTCAGACGTTTCATTGTGATGCTCATCTTGGGATGGGGATAAAGGAACAGTTGGCTTGATTACAGCACCATCATGGAAGGGTGATGCATTACTAAACTCACGGGCTGTATTGGCAAACTGTGGTGCAATGGATACACCTTCATCGTTAAAGTGATCTGCTGTTGTATTAAAAGTATCAGTGGATTCGTTGGTAGCTTCAAATTGTTCGGGGATTTGACTTTGGAGATTTTTGTTCAAAGTCTTGTTCATCTCGGGGTCTGTTTCATTTTCGTAATTGATTTCAAATTTTGGAACTGCTGGCTTCACATTGACCTCTGAATCACTATCAGATACTTCTTCAAGATCACTACTATTGGAATACGTATCCATGTTGGTCAAATCTCTAGTGTCATTCAAATTGGATTCGTCCACTGTTGTATCATGCAACACAGAATGATCCGGAACCGTTTCGTATCCTTGGCCATTCTTGCTTTGAACGGTTTCATACTTCAAATTGGACTTTTGCGGTGAAACAGAAATACCTCTGCTTGTGGATGGGTTCAAGTGATTCACATTAGAGAAACTGGAGTTTCTACTTCTTGAACCGTATGGATGTGCGATATAAGTGGAGCCCCTTGGAGTGCCACCACCAACACCCCCATAAGCCAGACCCAACTCACCTATCTGTTTAGCATACTCGTCCAATGATACTTTGGAACCTATTTGATGTTGGTAAGGCAATGGGAAACTTTCCATATATGGATCTCCACCATTTCCCCTCATACTACCACGTGTAGATGCACTAGAAGATCCAGGTCCATGATCAGAGTAGTGATTGAACTGGTTCTGAGGAGGAAATCTGACACTATTTCTGTTATCGAACGGATCTTCCATTTCGTATTTTTTGCCGTAAGAGGTGGGGAAATCAGGTAATGCAGTGGCATCACCATTTTCATCAAAGTCGGGGTCATGTTCTAAATCTTCTTTCTTTGATTTCCTATAACTTTTGAACATGAAAAACGCCAAAAAAAGGATAATGGCAACAACTGGGAAAACAACTGACAATACAATAGTTAACGTAGTATCTGATTGGGGTTTTTGACACAGAGCAGATTTGGCGGCCTTTCCAGAGCACCTATCATCATCGTCATCACTATCCTTTCTGGAGAAAAGGTGTATTCCTTTATTTAACAAATCTATAGCTCGGTTCATGTTGTTTATATTCCATATGAGATCTTTCGAAAAGTCAAAAAAAATAGAAACGTAGATGGATTATTAATGCTTTAAGTTGGTTAAAGTAACTGATTCTAGGACAAATGAATTAACGAGTGACAGTCCTTGTTTTATAGATCAGAAAATTTTTTCTGTATACTTTCAAGGCGAGTTTCTGCGACCACGACGCACCTATGTTTTCGTTAATTTTGTGTAATGTTTTTGAATGATTTTGTGCGACAATTGAATTCCACTGATACGCGTTTCGAGCGATAAGACAGTGGTAACAAAGGGGGAGGTTTGTACGGATCCCGTGGCGTGGCTCATGGCACTAAAATAATATCGAGCCAGAAGCGTGTACGTATATGGTTATGAGCAGCCAGTTGGAGATCGTTTTGGTGGGAAATGACACATTTGACAGGTAGTGCAGAGGGCCTCATTGTATTAGGGGCTAGTGTATTTTTAGCACACGAGTACGTTAGCTACGAATGGAATAATCAAAGTTCCGATTGAAGTCGCCTCCTGCATACAAGGCTTACAGTCAAGGACATTGGCCATAATACGAAGATGTTATGTATAAATAGTCTTGTTGGTGGAGGATGGTACACAATATAAATAGTCTATGAACTGGAAGGTTACCAAATTTGAATTTGGTCAAACAAATCGATTCTGCCGCTAGATTTGTCCAAGTTATTGGCCACAGCTTTCCTGACATCATCATCAATGGACGCATGACAACAGGTGGCCACGGCTATGGAGCCCGAAGATTCAGTGAACTGTTGAGATAAAAGCTCATTGATATTTGGCCTACCTTGAAAGAAAGTAACATGGGCCAATTTGCTTTTTAAAGCGTCAATTACATCATCTTCAGGCTTTTCCGCTGCCTTGTCAGATTTATCTTCACTGTCCAAATCGGTTTCGGATCCGTTCCAGAACGGTTTCACTGTCTCAGATCCATTTGTCACATAGATGGAAACATCGATGTTTTCCTTCTGTAAGTTACCCAATTCTGTAAAAAACCATTCAATTGATTTGAAGTGCCTAATAATCCAGATGAATTTGATGTTGATACCGTCTTTCTTCTGAGCCAATTCGAGGGCTTCAGAGTACAATCCAGGAATACCGTTACCACTAGAAATGAACACACCGGTGTCGTATCTGCTTAATGGTAATCTTTTACCATAAGGACCTTCAACACAAACTTTGATGCTTGCCTTTTGACCTGGTTGGTTAGATAAGTATTGCATTAATCCATGAGTCATTCCACCTTTAATCTTGAGGTAGAAAGTAATGGTGTTTTCTTCTACGACTTGATCAACAATAGTAAAAGGATGCGATTGCCAAAAGGTGGTGGGTCTGAAGAAATAAACAAAAGCATGGGCTCCAGCGAACGGTTTCCAGTATGCTGGCCTCTTAACTGTGACTTTAACGGTTTCATCTGCTTTCAACTCCACTGTGGCAGATCTGATTCCAAAAACTGCCATCCTGACCAATCTGATAAACCGGTCGAAGACCCAAACAGCAATGGCACACCAATAGAAGTCTTGGTAGTTCTGATCTGCCACATGGAGGAACCCACCAGCAATAGCAAACACTGCCAAAATGATGTGGACTGCTAAGAACAACTCATATTTGTTTTTTCTCAAAGCACTCATACCTTGGAAGCACATAAGGAACATGGAGATCGTAGCCACGAACCCCCAACGAACATATGCTTCCTCATTTCTTGTTTCATACTTGCCAAGTCCTTTACCATTGTAAGTCATACCCACAGCGTGAATCATGGCCAATAAGGTGGTGATTCTTGCAACCCATTTGTGGATTAAGACAAATCTGCTATAGTTCCAACCAGTAACCAATTGAAGAAAGTTATTTCTACCGGCAAACAAAATCAAGGTGGGCATGAGCATCAAGCATTCGTTACCGGTTCTATCAGCGATTTTTCTTCCCATTTCAGTGGGCTCTGCTTTCCAGATGGTGTTAGGGTTTTGGTGTCTGTAGTCTGTGACGTTAAAGGCCAACACCAATACCAACCACCCACCGATCATGATCGACTCCCATCTGGTTGGAATTAAACTGGGCCACACTTTGAAGATATAATAATGTTCACTATGGTGCCTTCCAAAAGTAGCAGGCAAAGTGATATTTTTTCTGATCTTATTGATAAAAGATCCAGAGAAGGAACGAATGAAGCTGGGGGTTGCAAATTTTAAAAAGCTCCATACTCCACTCAATAAGATAAGCAAGAACCAATAGGAGATTAATACCAAGCCAAAAATACTTCCATAGTTATAGTTGGTCCATCTATTCACAGTGGAAGCAATGGAAGCGTTAAGCTCTGCTTGGTCAAGAACAACCGGTTTATTATAGGGAGCTGTAAGGTTGAATTCGGGATCGGCAGTAGCATTTTTCACCAAATAATTAGTAGCGTTTTTGTATGCCAGATCAAACTGCTGCTTTGTCAAACCATTTTTAGGTTTACAACTTTCCAAGAAAACAGAAATGGCTTTGGTGGAGTTGGTTTGTGTCAAACAATGAGCCATAGTTCCTAAACCTGGTTGGTTATCGACGTTACAGTATCCAAGAAGGTCATCCTCTGCAAAGTACAAGGCAACATCTTCAATAGAATTTTGACAGGCCAATACCGTCAAAACATCCCGGTGGTATATTCTAAAGTTATTACCAGTGTACTCTGCCAAATCTATGGCACAGAAGGCCGTGGTGACTAAATAAAATAAAAGTATTTGAAATTTCATATTTCAATTAGAAATCAACTGATGGATCTGATAAAAGAATAAAAATTAGGGTGAAACCGGTACTTATATATCAACAGCAGAGAGCCAACACTATTTTGTGTTGTTACAACAATAGAATGCACCATAAAATATATTGTCAAGATACAGGACAAAGGTTATGAACCGGACAAAAAACGGAAGGTAAAGTACGCCAACGGTTTGCGCCAGTAGTGTATCCGGGAAATGTTTGCAAATTAAGGCACAAAATTGGCTTTCGTCGAATCATAAGCTTTAGAAGGGCTGTATAAAGACAGCCATGGTCGTCGTGTGCGTGCCAACCAATTATTGGTTTGAAGCCCGGCGAAATACGTCTATAAAGAAGCGATGGTCTTTTTCACATTCATCTCGTACCCTCAGGATTGGGTGAAACCTTAGCCATTAGTATAGTGGCCCTGGAACAAGTCTACATGGTAGTCATTCACAGGCAGACACATTAGAGTTACAGGAGGCTCAAAAAGTAGGTGCCGATCGGTGCGTATCGGGCACGTCAAATGAGGGAATTGGCATATTTTTATCTGATTAATCAGTGCCCGCTCAAAAAAATTTTCAGTTTCATTTTAGGGGCACGGGCTTTGCAGCGACGTCCCGTTTAATTCCAAGGCGATGGCGTAAAGTCATTATCCAGGACAAGCGATTAGCAAGCGAGGAGGGTGTGAGTCGGTATCCGTCTGTCACAGCAAAGAAATGCATGGAAATGACAGCACAATTGATACGAGAGGAAAAATTGACGGCCTTCACCGCCTGAAAAATTTTACGCCCTTGACGGCATTCCCGAGGTGACAGGTTTAAAAATAGCAGAAGATAATCGACAGGCTGTTTATTGGTTCATTTTGTGGCCGGAGCTTGCAAATTCCGTAATGCTAATAGGCTTTGACTTTCCAGTGCCAAGATTCTTTTATAGAAGGACGTACATACAGGAGTAGGGATAACGGGTGGGTGGCTCATAACCGGTGTTTAGTTGATTCTACTGCAGAAAGGTTTCATTTATTAGTCTGGTTCTTTACCTGTTCGTACACATTTATGTTGAAAAGTCCAATTGCAGCTTACCATAGCCATCCGGACGACCTACCCGCGAGATACTGCCTCACAGTATTATGATACATTAAGATCTCAGATCTGCCAAACACCGACCATCGATCATATAATAAGCCTTGTCCGAGCCACATCTTTGATTTGCGCTCAAAAACCCTATTCTATGACCATAAGCCTGCCAGCCCAAGATCTGAGATTTGCGCTCACTCGATTGTTAATTCGTCAAAGTACATCTCTAGCTCTTGTTCATACACAAGCATCTGCTGTAACTCTGCTTCTGCACGCCTTTGCGTTTCCATCTCCCGTTCCTCGTCTATTAATTGGTCAATTTCCACGCCTACCAATGCACTGTCTGCTTCCTGAGCAAGTATTCGTGATGTGTCCTGGTCACACTGCTTGTCATGTAGTTTCTCTCGCTTTAGCTCTATTTGGTGCATTTTGTGTCTCTGTCGCACTTCGTTTAGTTTGTTGTGCTTGTTCCGTCTATTTGAAGTGTTTGGGGCTGCATGATGTCGTATGCAACTGGGTTGCTCGTTCCTTGTCTTTAAATCTGTTTGCAAAGGACGGTATAAATGGTGGATTCGCAGTTTCTGCTTTTCATTGAGCTTGTCGATCCCCGATTGTGTTCCTTTTAGAAGTCCTCCCTGCGGTTCTCCCTGTTCATGAGACATTTATTTAAAAAGTGTGTATGAAAAATTATTGTAGCAGTACGCGTTTTCATTGAATCAGGTTGATGAGATCAAAGTTATAATGTCCCCTGTATCCGAGCGAATATCGCCAGTTGTGTCGCAGTTGTTCCCGCAAAATCTAAACAAGTACGGAATTGACGCATCGTTGCACGTTAAACCCGTACACTTGACTCCCTGGGCCGAGATCTTGCCGTGTTTGAAACTCATTGACAAAACGTTGGGGGCTTTCTACACAAAGATGGACGGC
This sequence comes from Yamadazyma trypodendri, assembly GCA_030572515.1. Classification (NCBI taxonomy): domain Eukaryota; kingdom Fungi; phylum Ascomycota; class Pichiomycetes; order Serinales; family Debaryomycetaceae; genus Yamadazyma; species Yamadazyma trypodendri. The sequence continues at coordinate 388,250 of JAJMAI010000003.1, read as the reverse complement.
CCTATGTGGAAGATTAAGAAGTGCAAAGAGATGCGGGAACCAGGGCTACTATATATCACATATGAGTCTGCTGAAAAACTCGTGGCCTTTGTGTCGGTGATGTTAGTGGACGATGATGTGAAAGAGCTTTATCTTTATGAAATCAATATTGACCCGGAATTTCAGAGGAAAGGACTAGGAGGTGATCTTATGAAGAGGATTCACGAATTGTCTAGTCATCTAGACACGCTAAATGACGAATCGCTTTCGTGTAAACGTGTGAGTTTAACAGTTTTCAGTGATAACAAGGTAGCTGTTGAGCTTTATAGACAATTGGGATACAGGCTATTACCGGATTCTCCAAAGGAGCGGACGCTAAAGAGTGGGAAGATAATCAAGCCGTTGTTGTACTTGATGACCCGAGAAAACAGGGCGGGGGTATAGAGCAAGAAGAGGCTTAAAGAAGTGTAAAGAAGAGATGGAGAAGTCTTTAAAAGAATGTACGAAGAGTAAACAGATGTAAAGAAGGCATGTAAAGAGGAGTGCAGAAACAGATGTAAAGAAAAGTGACTGTATAATAGTACTGACGTTAATTAGTAGTGACATTTAATATTGCCGTGAATCGAACGACAGTATAGAATTGACTTAATCATCCCTAGGTATGCTTTATTATGGAGCACTTTGGTCCAACACATTCACATAACCTCTTCTGCCTCCCCGCTTCACCTTCCGTCCACTGGCTATACTTGAAGCAGAACCCCCAAAAGAAAGAAGATCATCCAAACCCGCTGTAGCAAGACTAGCTGGTTTGGGTGGTGCATTAAGTCCTGGAGGTTTGGGCATTGGTGTGTTAGTGGGTGAGGACGTGCCCACTGGTCCAGGCGACAGAGGGGTCTCGTGGCTTGGATTAACTCTTGTGTTTGGAGTGGCCAATGGATTGTTTGGAATAGCCAGAGGATTTGGTGGTCCCAGTGGCATTCTGTTGGGTACAGGTCCTAGAGAACCGGGTTTCGCTGCTGTAGCTTTTTTCTTGGGCGGAGGTGGAGGCGCCGCAGGTGCTAACTGGTCTTCCAAAGGAATCTCCTTGTTGATCCATCTTTTGAGTTTCTCATCGTACACAAACTTATTCTGTTCTCCCAATTTGGCTCGAATAGCCTTGGGTTTATCATCACCTCGGTTGAGCCACGATAACCATCTACCACTTTGTTGTCCTGGGGTTCTGGGATGAGCTTTAGCTTGTCTACGACGCTCCTCCTCTTGTTTCTTCCGCTTAGAAACCCTTTCTTCATCAGAGTCATCATCTTCTTCCACAACTGGAACATAATCATGCACTGTATCGTCTTGAACCTCATATTGTTGGTACATAGCTGACTGTTGCGATTGGGACAATCTGGAAGAGAATAGACCTCCTCCCATGCCATTAATCACGGAATTAGCCCTGGTGGTGACATCGGGAGACCCAGGTATAGGGAATTCGTTGAAGGTACTATCAATTCCGAAAGCCGATGGTCTCCTATAATTGTTTGATTGATATGGGGTGAACAAATCTCGTGCTGGGGATTTGTTCAACATCAAAGGGGCATTTGGTCTAGGGGTTTGCAAGTCCGAAGAATCGGGAAGTTCAAAACTGTCGTCGATATTGGTGGTTCTGAAAAGCTGTGGAGGTCTTTCTTCGGTGTATGCAGATACGTCGGGGAGTTTGGGGGGAGCGGGAGGATTAGGTGGAGGAGGGGTGGCCTCTTGTGCTCCAGGGGTATCAGAAGCGTTCACAGTTCTCGTAAACGGCTCAGCTAGAGTGTCTTCAACAGAATTCAGTTGCGGAGGCTGTGAGGGTTGAGCAGGTGCTTGGTTCTGCACTGGGTTTTGTGCTTGGTTCTGTCCCTGGGTGTCTCCGGGACTACTCTCATAGGCTCCAAAATTGAACATGTCAGCCGAATTCATCTGTGGAACCACGTATTGCGAGCTTTTGGTGCTTGGATTAGCGTACTTGTTGCCGGAGTACTTATTACCTGAGTACTTGTTGCTGGCCCTTCCAGTAGCACCTCCTGGTGCATATGGGTTAGCTCTACCGCCTCGTTTAACCGGCTTTTTAGTAGGGGAAGGCTTAGGGGAGGATTTTGGGGGACCGGCAGGAGGTGCTGTGGTCGGTGGTTTCGAAGGTGTTTGCTCCGGTTGAGTCTCATTACCAATATCAGGCTCTATTTGATGCTCAGGTTTTTGAGGCTCTATTTGATGCTCGGGTAATTCAGACTCTATTTGATGCTCAGGTATTGCAGACTGCATTTGAGGCTCTTGGTACTCAGGCTTCAATTCGCCCGACTTGAGTGTGCTTTGTGATTCTTGAGCATGGAACGCTGCATTCGCTTCCTCGATTGGTGTAACCAACTTCTTGGACTTCGGTGAACTGATATCATTCACTTCACTTTCTCTTCTTCCAGCTCTGAATTCCAGCGGATAATCTAAACTGGAGTCACTTTGTATCGAAGGCGAACGAGAGTGTTTCATGTGATTACCGAAATTCTCTGATGAAATCACGCTTGAAATGGATGGTCTTTTTCTACTCTGAGAAATGCCCAATGGAGATCCTGCTTGAACAGACATCACTGAGGGGGTCTGGGAATGGGGTAATACATTGTTAGGAGCAGGAGGCACAGGCTGGGGGTATGTACCCACTGACAGAGTAGATACAGCACCAGTCAAATTCTGGTACGACAACTTAGGTGGAAGTCTTTGGTTGACTGTTGCACCTCCAGGGGCATATTTGCTCGTACTTCGATTAAATGGCGGAGGAATAGCAGATGCTGGTGCAGTTGGTCCCAAATTTGGTGTAAACACCTGAGTTTGGGGTTCATTCACCATTTCGGAGGATGCGTTCGATGGAGCATACCTGGAGTTGGAATACGGTTGATACGCTGGAACTAAGCCTGGAGATGAAGCATACGGCGATTTGCCGTCAATATTTTCCAATAAAGGTGTTCTTAAAGGAGCTTGTACCGAATTATGTCTGGAATTGCCGAGTTGGAGTGGTGAATGTTTGGTGAATGATGCCTTTCGGGAATTGTCCACACCAGACACCGGCATTTGTTGGATCGGATCCTTGTATCCGTCAGAATTGGCCTGTGGCAGCACTTGATTATAACCACCATTCGTAGCAGTGAAATCAAGAACAGACCCAACTCTTGAAATTGATGGACTGAATTTGCTAAACACACCATTCTCATTGTTGGGCTTTGGTTCTTCTCCGCCAATGAACTTATCCAAATGTCCCCACATCTTATCCAAATTCACCTTGCTTATCTTACCACCAAACCAACTGGATTCATTAGACTCGGCATCAGAAATTCTGACCATGAGCTTTTGAAATTCACTAAATGTTTGTGGGGTGAAGAACGCATTACGTCCAACGGTCTTGAGCGTCTGGCCAATATAATCTGCATACCTTTGTGCTTCATTAGTGCATCCATAGTCTGTCAATGTTTGGGCATATTTCAATTTCAACGGCAATAAGTGCAAGAAACCAGATACCGGGGTGTTTGGGCCCAATTGAACCACATACTCGTAGATTTCTGAGTACACGGGATTGCTGGTGAAACTACCCACGTATGAGAAGGCTTCAGTGGATGCACCCACAGCAAGAGGAGTGCCAGAAAGCATAAAACAGCATTCAGAAGCCACATTATTACCCATTAATCTCAAGAATTTGGCAAACTCCGACAAAAATTCAAAGGTAGATGTGTTAGCATTCATCATAACGGTGGCTACCAACTCCCCCCAATGGTCTGCAAACCATTCTCCTTCACTGGGGACGTTTTTGAAATCTTCAATAACATTTCTGCCGTTACCCGCAAATATCTTTAATACAATTGGCATCATATGGTGCACTTTGTTATTAGACTTCTGGAATGGATACAGAATTCTAGCATACTCGGCTGCCACCTTGTTGAATGTGTCCTTATCAATAGCAGTACCCAAAATTAAAGCCAATGCCCAATCCCCTTTTGTCATCGTGTAAGACAAAGCCTCTTGGATCTTGCCCGTTTGAATCAATAAGAATATATGGTTGACGCCAGTCTGATCCAATTTATTAGCATTTGGCGACACTCCAACAGATGCTAAAGCATCAGAAAAGGGAGCATTATAGTCAAGACTGGGATTCAACACTTTACAAATTTCTTGAGCAAATAGTTTATTCTTGAAATCACCATCGTATTTCAGAAGCACCAATAAAAACCGATTCAAAAGAATCTCGGGTCCTTTACCAGGATCATTGAACAGATGTAAGAATGCAATATTATTCTCAATCCACTTTTCCAAGTCTTTTTTCTTACCTTTTCCTTTAACTAATGGACCGGGGAACTCACAGGCAATATGTTTATCTTTAAAGATAGAAGAAGCACTTTTGACCTGAATTTCAGCCCCGACGTGGAACCCATGACTGCTTGCTGGAATCAACAAGCTGACAGAATTGGAGTTACTCCAGTGGAAGATTGGAAACTGTCTTTGAAGCAAGGTTGCGGGATCAACCTTGTTGATCGATTGGGCCCGAGCTCTGCCATAGAGGCCATTTTTTGGGTTTGAAATCCCCCGTGGCCGTACAGTGGCAGGGTAACCAGCTGGGGGCCCGTGAAATGTGCCATGACCAGGAACAACTCCTTGTGGAGGCCCTGAGGCAATTGGTGGCTGGAGACTAGCGGTAGGAAACCGATGTCCTGTTGGAGAAGTCACACCAGGAGCAAGTAATGGCGAAGCACCTTGTTGGGAGACAGAAGGTAAAGCCGGAGCATATGGATTATGTTCTTTCCCTTTACCACCAATCAAAGAGTTTGTTCTTGAGTGGGCCCGATTGTGACTATTAGGGGCATAGGGACCAGCTGTAGGAACATAAGGACTGACCTGAGACCCTCCTCCACTGATAGTCTTTACCAAATTTGTGTTTGCAGACGGGGTTGAGATTGAGAGTTTCTTCAAATGTCCGGTATTGGTAGTTCCTTGGGGCACCCCTGGTGGAAGTACCTTAACTATGGGAGGCACAGATGACAAAATAGGAGGTGACGGAGCCAGTGCCTGAGACACAGAGGCATATGGATTGACATGGGGCTTGTGGATTTGAGGCGACTGCCGTGAAATATTGGGGGAATTACCCGAGTTCTTTCTTACTACTGTAGCGAAAGAGCCAGCACGGGCCGGTTTGACATCTATCAGTGGGATCAGAAGTGGTAAGTCTTCAAAGAATGCTTTTCGAGGCTGATTTGCTGGTGCAGAAGACTGAGAAGTAGTAGGTCTGTAGGGACCTGTCACAGCGGGGTGCAAAGTCAGGGTTTGGACAGGAGGCATGGGCAGGTTTTGGGATGGCAGATGTGGCGGAGGTGAAGTAGCAGACTCCGCAGAAGTAGACTGGGGCCTCGGAGCGGATATTGCCTCCGACTTGGATGGGCCGTATCGGTTGTGAGTTCGTGGAGCAGGTTTCACTTGCACAGGAACCAAATCAGCTGGAAAATCGTAAGCGTCATTCTTCTTCTTTGCCTGCGTCAACTTTTTGGTGAACTCCGACGTCACAGGAGGGAATTCAGTTACTGGTGCAAAGGAGTTGGAGACGGGGTGGTACACAGGTCCTCGAGGAATGTAGGAATGTTTCTTTACATCATGGTGAGACACTGATTTTAGTTGAGGGGATGTTTCAGGCAGTTCGAGTAGATCGTCATCAAGTAAGTCGTCAAGCAAGTCATCATCGTCAAGGAAGTTCAAGTTTTTGATCGTAGGAGCTTCTTTTGGGACCTCAGGAGTGTCTTCTGTAAGAGCAAGCCCCTTTGTCTCAATAACAGTATCATCCAACAACTCGTCTTCCGCAAGCAAGTCGTCCAAAGAGGCTAGAGGCTGGTGGACCTGACTTTCTTTATTGAAGAAACCGTTGTCATTTGCTGGCAGAACACTTGCACCCTGTGTCTGTTGAGATGGGGTATGGTCAGCTTGTGTGTCTGATACTTCCCATGGCAACATCTCTGCAGCATTACCTAGTTCAGGAACAGGAACGGATGGAACGGATTCCCATGGCAATTCGGCTAAACTTTCTTCAGATACCCATGGCATTTCGGTTGAGGGTTCGTTGGACTCCCAAGGAAGTTCAGTTGAGGGTTCTTTGGGTGCCCATGGAAGTTCAGTAGAAGGTTCTTGAGATTCCCATGGAAGTACAGTAGAAGGTTTGTTGGTATCCCGTGATAGCTCTGCAGACTCCGTAGCAGGCTCTTTAGTCTCAGGCCCTTTAATACCTGGCTCAAAGTCAGCCTCATTAATATGTGTGTTTAATTCTGACTTGGTGTGTGGCTCGTTGATTTCCCACGGCAACTGGAAAGGTTGCTCCGACTTTTCCCACGGCAACTCGGCTGCCGGTTGTTTCGGTGGATCATCTACTTCAGGAATTGTCTGCTCTGGGTGAGCTACATTTACCGAAGGCTCATGTTCAATTTCCAAATCCTCTGGCAGATGCACCTCTGGCAGTATTTGGGCCTCATCTTGTTCCTTGGCCCGTTCCAGTTCCGGAAGTAACTGTTCAGAATTGGGAGTAAACACACCCGATCCTTCAGAATCCAACCCCATATCTGATCTGATTTCTTCCAGTGTCTTTTCTCCAATTAAAGTGGGCACATTGTGGCCAATCACCCCCGGATCTTCCTCAGCAGGAGCCCTAATTGTGTTCTTAACAGCGTCATTCAATAATGGCCTTCTCCTGTTATCCACCAGCTCATTGGATACGATGGAGTTCACTTCTTTTTGTGTAACATCGTCAAACGTGGCAGGAACATTGTTTTTGGCCAGAACATTATTTTCAGCTGGAATATCATTGCTTTCGTACCTAGTGGTTTCTGTAGAGGGGTCACCACCCGACTCAGCAACGACAGGCGTAGAGTCTCTGGCCACGTAATCATCGTTGTGCAACGGCAAATTTTCATCTTTTGGACTGGCATTGCCGTTAGGATGATCTCCTTCGACGACACGCGAGTTCAGTGTATCATCCATGCTTTATAACTGCTTCAGACACGCCTTAGTTGATTTTACAATGGGCAGATCAATGTGGAAAAGCACAATTACACGTAGTTATTAGATGTTTTGTTGTTGGCTATCGATTTTTTCGGTGCACTAGAGATTATCACGTGACCACTCCAAATGAGGTACAGTAAGAACTGCAGCCGAATACCTTACATTTTTTATTATACACAATTTTATAGATAGAAATGACCCAAACACTACAAAAGGTTCCTAAAACATATCGTTCTCATACGGACAATGAAGACTATTGTGTCCATCTCTTTCACACAATCCACACCAGTTCTCCTTGCCAATGCTGGGATCAATATCTATTTCCGGCTTGTAAATAGGCAAGGAGTTGGTGGATATGGTGTCATGGCTGGTGTCACTCATTTTGTTGACAAGCGACCCTTCAAGAGTTCTTTCCAATCTGATTTGAAGTTTGTTGTTTTCTTCTACCATCCGTTGAATTTCTTCTTGCTTGAAGTATATCTCGTTGTTGTGAATTCGGGCCATTTCATCAATTTTATCCTGGAGCTCTGCTAGTTCGTCAATGGTGGGTCTAGCATGCAATTCTGCTTCCAATTGCTCGAGATCTCGTTTGTAACAATTCTCATTTATTGTAGCCGTGTCGGTGATATTCAAGGAATCGAGTTCATGTACAAGCGATTCCCGTAGTTTGCGTTCCAACTCCTTAATGATGTTATCTTTCTCGGACAATTCAGCTTCGAGTTCGGCATCTGCTGTACTCTTTTCCCCACCAGTCGTCTTTGACTCTAAGTTTTTGATATGCGTTTTTAGGTTGGAAATAGTTTCTGCCTGTTTTTCAAGCTGCTGCTGTAAGGCCTTGGTCTCCTCGTTCTTAAAGAACATGTCCTCCTCCAACTCCTTCAATTTAGCATTTTCCGTAGCTGGAGGTGGAGAAGTGTTGCTGAGTTCCTTAACTTTGGCGTCTAGACTGTCCTCCAACTCAGTGATTTCCTTATCCTTATTTGCAGCCTGCTCCTCTAAATTCGTGATGATATCTTTAAGTTTATTTAACTCTCTGTTTTTATCCTCCAATTTCTCTAAAGAATGGCTCCTTTCGATTTCTGTTTTTAATTTATCATTTTCTTGTTCAAGTTCTTCCACTCTTTTCTTCAAATGCACCATGCTCTCAAGGTCGGCCTCCAACAGGAAGATCTTTTCCTGAGACGCGTCCAAGTTTTCGGGGGGAAACTTGTGGATCTCCACCAACTTGTCAGAAAGCTCTTGAATCTCCTTGTGCTGTTCATGAATCAATTTATTCAACTCTTTAGAATCATCTACCAATAACCTGGACTCCAAATCTTTGATCTGAAGTTTCAATGCATTTTCAACCTGCAGCTTGGTGGCAATTAATTCCTCGTGTGTTTGTTTTAGTTCATTCAATTCATCAAGCTTATCGTTAGGTTTTTCATTAACTTTTTTCTGTAATTCTCTGATTTTACTTTCATAAAAGTTTTCATTAGATTCATAGGTACTGACCATAATATCAAGGTTCTGTCTCCAGTCTTCACGGGCACACTCAAACTCGTTTCGGACCTTGGCAATCTTCCTATCCCGTTCATCAAGTTCACTCTCGTATTGTTTTAGCACTGGCTGCAATTCTTGAACTGTGTCCTTCAAGTCATTCAAAATCGACATCTTTTCCGTCATTTCCCGTTCGGTCTTTTCATACTTCACCCGCAAATCGTATAGTTCCTGCTCAAGAAACGAGTTATGCACCAGTCCATTACTGTACCGCTTCAAATTAGAATTGTACTTATTATCCATGTTGTACGATACACTCCGGTAATTGGACATTATTACAGGACTTCTGGTGAATGAACTCACACTAGAAGTGCGTGATCTGGAGTCTAATTGGGTAGCTCTCCTACTGGCAGACAATGCAGGTGACCTTCCCATTGAGACATCAGCCGAATATGGTCTTTGTGCCAGGTGTTTACCATCGACCATGGAACTGGGGGAATAGACCACATTTCCTCCACCCCAGCTCCCCGACCTTTTATTCTCCACGCCAGTCTCATGCATTGGTTCAATGTCATCGTTTAGCGCGTCGTTGTTGTAATTGTCGTTTATCTCATCAATCATATCTTTGGTGCATTCAATTGTCGAATTCACGGCTTTAAGACGGTCAAATGGGATGAATAAACCTGTCATGGGTTGTTGGACTTCAAAATACTTGAATCCCTCCACGTCACCGCAATTTTTACCTCTGGTTAAAGCAATTGGCCCTAGTAACTCGATCCCTGCAAAAATCCCATTTTTTCCATGAATGGTTCCGTGATACCTCAATATACCTTTACCCCGGGTGCCCGGTACGTTTACTTGAGTACCTATATATTCCGCAGTCATTGATCCGGGTATAATCTGGGAATATTGCTTGGGAGTAAGCAAAAGCAAATTGCAATGGTGTTGCAAAGACCAATATTTTTTTCGGTAATAAATTAGACGATTTGAGATATTTACAAATTGTTTCAAATGATAATTTCGGGGTAGTAATGTCAATGATTTAAGGGACGAAGTTGCAAGGTCGACCGCTACTTTGTGGAATTAGGTTTTAAACAGGGTTTAAGATATGTTTATCTATTTAAATGCAAAACTTGTCTTATTTAATGTATTGGATTTATATTGGATTCACCGTCAAAAATTTGGCTGTTGGTTTAGCAAGTGTTCTGGAAATTTCAAATTTATTGTACACCAGTACAGGTGATGTCGATACTTGAGTTTTAGCCTTTTGTATTTGTTTCTTTAACTCCTCAAATTCTGCAGTTTTCTTACTGGTGATGGTATTTATGTGGTATACGGTTTTGCGGAGGTTTTCGATAGTGACATCTTCTTTATTAATCCGGGCTTTTAACGGCATCATCAACTGGATAAGTTCGTCTTTCAACCTCTGCACTTCTGCCACTTTTCTTCTCAACAGGTTTTGAAGTTCGAGATTTTTGTGGTCCAATGGGTAGTATTTGCTTAACTTATCGTCTTCTTGTAAATATAATTTGAGCTGGGTCATAGTCTTATCGATTTGGAACCGTTTGAGAGTATTGGCTTCAATTAATGTCTCGAGTTCTGTCACCGCTTGTAACTGGTCCTGGTGCTTCAAAATCTGCGTCTGAACTGAGTTTGAACGGGTTTTTATATCCTGTGTTAGCTGAGTAATTTGGTTCAAACCAATATTACCAGTCTCCACTCGTTTGAAGAAATCTTCTAGCTTCGAAACATTTTGGAGATGAACAATGGAGAACCCGTTGATTGTGTTGACGATTTCTGTGGTTTTGTCAAGAACAGAATCGCCTGTTTGTGTGATTGGCTTAGAAGGTCCGTCATAGTAGTGAAACACGGGATCGGTGATATCTTGAGACTTGGTGGTGGGATGCGACAAGGCTACATCATCCAGCCATACTAAGTGATTGTCACCTTGAAAGTCTTCTGACTCTTCGAAGTTTTCAAGTACTTGCAGTTGTTCTTCAGGCAATTGTTCAAGCAGCTGTTCAAGCAGATGTTCTTCCTCTATCAGCTCTTCGGACACTTCCTCTTCAGTTTCCTCCTCTTCCTCCTCCTTTACTTTGGCGGACAGCGCACTGAACTTGGCAAAAGGACTGGGTTCGTTCACTTTCCCACTAGCAAAAGTGCTGAAGCTCTTGTTGAACAGGCCCAAGTTCGTTGAAGAGGCTCCAGATCTGAGTGGAGACTTAACTTCTGTACTGGCCGTCAATGAAGATCCAAAACCATCCATACTGAAAGACGATTTATCAGGATTCCCGGACAAGGACGACTCTTTCTTCAAACTAGATCCAAATGCAGACGGTGTACTCTTCTCATTGGAGAAACTCAAATCACCGAACAAAGAAGTGCCTTCAGTTACTCGTTTAGACTCTTTGATTGCGATAGTATCTTTGTTTTTGACAGGGACAGTATTTTTGTCTTGGACAGGGACAGTATTTTTGTCTTGGACAGGGACAGCAGACGTGCCAAAGCCACTAAACAGCGTTGTCTTAGAATTATCTGGTTTGGATCCGAACGAAAAGTTACTCACTTTGGAAGTTTCGAATCCGGTGGCAGTTTTGAAGTGTCCAAAAGGCTTAGGGCCAGCAGCACCAAACTTAGTTGATGTTTCTTTTCCAGAATTGCTTGACGTATCTTTTGTTGAATTGGCTGATGTTTCTTTCCCAAAAATACTCTTTTCTCCGCCGAAAATGTCTTTCTTGGGTTCTTCGCCAAAAATATCGTCTTTCTTGTTGCTTCCAAATTGGCTTTTACCTGCAAACAGAGAAAACCCCAGACCACCAAAGCTCAGACCAGCTGTAGTAGCTCCAAAACCAGTTGAGCCAAAGGCTGGTTTTGTGGCACTGCCTAAACTTGTGGACCCAAAAACAGGCTTAGAGGATTCAATTGCTGTGGACTCTGTTTTGGGTGCATATACAGAGTTTCCGAATCCAGTAGATCCAAAAGACGATCCAAAGCCTGTAGAACCAAAGCCACCAGATTTCGGAGCTGGTGGTGTGACTATTGATCCAAAGCCAGTGGATCCGAAAGCAGATCCTCCGAGATTAAGACCTTTCGAGCCCGATGAACTATTGGAAGAAGCTACCTTGGACATTTCTTTTGTTACTTTTTTGTCAAACACCTTTTCCAACGATGCGGTGTTCGACTTGACAGCATTAACATCGTAAATCCACCACGGTATAAGCGAACACTCGTGCGTAAACACCCATAGCTTCGGTAAACTTTCAGCTTCTTCCAAAGCAGTGCACAAATTTACAGCTTTCACATCTTTATTGGACAAGTCAATAGACATCCCCACGGGAGATAAGTCATCGCCGTCTTCATTTAGAGGTAGCGTAGCAGCCATTTGGTCATCAGCATGGGCCACAGTATTGATTTGTCCATCCTTATGCACGACAATATTAATGTCGGTGGCCGCTCCCGCAGTAACAAAAGTATAATCAGAGCCCGGAATCCAATTGAACAATGGCAGTGCATAATAGTAGTTCAACCTTTCCACGGACCCAAAGGCCATGGCCACATCAAGTTCGGTGAACTTTTTTTGCTCTATATCAAGCAAATACGCTTTAGTATTGACTTCACCATCTTCCACAAATGAAAATGTACTTATAACATTATTGCTGTTGAAAGGGAAAAGGTTAAGCACCGCAACTGCTTCAGCATCATCTATCTCAGGGAACGGTACCGTGACTTTTGTTTTTCCTGCCTCCAGAATTAATTTCACTGAGCTATCATCTCCCACTATTATATCGCCATCGGCAGTCCATGTAAACTGAGCCACATGAGGAACAACTGTTCTATAGCTATCAGGTCCATCGTACACCTGTAGACCATCACTATCTATGAGGGCCACGTTGGAATTGGTTGGAGAAGGCATTAAACACGAGGCATCTGCCGTCGCAAATACCTCAACTGATTTGGTATTTATATCAATGTACTTGACCTCTCCTTTGCCCAATATGTATATCCGGGACTCATCGTAGTTGTAAAATAGCTGGTAAACGTGATCCTCGGTGTAAGTGGTGAAGTTTTCGAAGTTACCTGCATTCAAGTCAGACAAACTTCCAAACTTGATGGTTTTGGAATCTGAGCATACAAAGGTGCCCAGAATGTTGCCGATGGCAAACAAATTGAGCTTTTCAGGCAAATTGGTAAAATCTATGGTTCCATCAAAAACCTTGGTACCGAGTGGATCTCCAATGACGGCGAATCCAAACGTTTCTGATACCACTTCTGCCATCTCGGTTGCACTGATTTGTGTATTTTTTTCTTATTCTCACTAAATCTAAAATCTCATTTCTGGTCTTTCTCTAATGCAGTGAATGTTTACTAGACCCATACACCCACACAAATACAAAGCAACACAAAACAATAATTACTAAAACTGATGTCGGACTCCCCCACCATTGCTACGGTTTGGGCATTCCCCCACACAATTTCGTGTTTACCGTACCTCTTCACTCCCTCTCCCAAAAAACGCCACACAAACAGTGTCATAAATCTCCTATTTCTCCGCCTCCATGCGGTAACGGAACAACCGTAGAAAATTTTTCCATGAAAATACTCACAACAAATAGGAGAAACAAATACACTTTAAAACATAGATGTTTGGATCGTCTTTTGTGAGAAGTGACGGGCAACCGCTGGCTGCACCTCCCTCCCAGTTCAAGGACAATGCCAGAAATGCCATTTACCAACAGTTACCCCTGGTGATGTTGCAGTCTGGTGCAAATAGCATACGATCAGCTCCATCTTTTCAACAATATAAAGTTAATCAACTGTTCAAATCGCTGAATTCAAGTATATTCAGTAAAAGATCAGCCCGATCTGCACCTTCCAGATACTCCACATCCACCACTACCATTCCGGAAGATAGCGTTCCCATATCCACCACTATTGAGCAGTTGGTCAATGATGTACAACTTCACGAAAATCATTTCAAAGGCCAGGTAGGCATCAAAGTTAGTCAGGGGGTAATAAGTCCTTCACAAGATATTGATGAAATGTACAAGATTTCCTTGGGATCAGAACTTAATTATCAAAATACCCCCGAGGCTTTAGTGGATTGGAACTTGAATGTCACCCGATGCAAATTGATTCTAACCCAAATGCCCATGGTATCATCAATCCCTGAATTTCAATACTCCAACAGCTCATTACCGTTGTTGGTGGGGGATTTGGCTCAAATTTGTCAACTTATATTGATTCAGCCCTACATAACCGATAAAGAGTTGATTCACACATTATATTCTTCCAATATTTACCTGGAGCACAACTTGGATGCTAACTTCAAGAAATCCGTAGCTGAAATCAGTGTGAAACAATCCAGACTACTCCAGATCAATTCTCCCATGAAACATAACTTGTCCCCAATCATTTCCGCCGATAATCAGACGGTATTGATGTTCAAATACAAAGAAATAGCCATTCGGAATTATCTCATAAATCTTGCCGCTGCTGCCACTACAGCACATGAGTATAAAGGCAAAGCCGATGAGCTTAAAAAACAGATTCGAGCTGTGTCCAAGAAGGCAAAGTTATCTAAGGAAGATAAGAAGAAGCTTTGGGATGACGTACGACTGAATGTATTCAAAAGAGCAGGCTTGGAAGAATAATAAGGTATGACACGACGACTTTAACGACATCACACATTATGCACATAGTATTGAAGGTCTTCCGAGGCATTCATTAAACTATTGATTTAATACACATCACCATCAATACTTCTTTCTCATGGCTTTAACTTTCTTATAATGACTTTTACCACCAGATGTTTTGGTTTGTTGTATTTCACTGTACTTTCTCTTGAAATACTTCTTGGAGTCATCGTCGTGCAATATTTCATCCACAAGTGTAGTACCCCTTTGTTTCTTATTTAATCTGGAGGAGTAGAATTCGGTGTTTCCCTCAACTATAGTACCCATATGGAAGAATTTTGGAATTTCCCATTTATCCTTTTTATAGTGTCTTTTTGGATCCAATGCATTTCTCTGTTTGATGACCAACATGTCCCTCTTGATTTCCGGCGTCATTTCACGCTGACGCATATTAAACCATTTGTCTCCACTAGTAATTATTTCGTCTGTTTTCACCTTCACCACTATTGGATCATTTATCTTTACAACGTCGGATTTGCGACCTTCTTGTTTTAATGTATTTTCCAAGTTAGCCTCTATCTTTGGCAAATTATCCACCCTACTCCTCAACTTCAGAAATTCATCAGTTTCGGGCTCTGTAATCTTGCTTTCTTGTTTTAATTCGGCGAATAAATTATCTAGACTCATCTCGGTATAAAAATTGTTATTCTCAGATGCAATGGACTCAGTCGTAGATGTCATTTCGGTCTCCGACACTTCGAGTATGGCTTCTTGCCTGTGGGGACTCATGTTTATTAATATACAATGATGTATGAAATATTTTTTTTTGAGATGAGTGAGAATAAGAACACTCACTGATACCAGACTTGATCTAAACAGAATTGATATTGTGGTATATTTCAGTGTCATACTGGTCTGGTTGGTTGATTCCGCTGTCAGATTTCTCGGGAATGCTTAGAACGGCATTTCCGTCAAGTAGTATCTGGTTTATAAGCCATAGTTTTCTCTTTTGCTCCACTAAACTCTGTAACTGGTTGGTGACCACTTTATTTACTTTTGTGGCCGTGAGGAGCTTATTTGCAAGGGTGGTGTGCACCAGCTTCAATTTTTCCAAATCCTGAATGCTGTCGACGTTTGGCCCAAGGTTTTCCGGGTGTAAAGTGGCTGTGAGTGGTTTCAAAGACTCATCAAGGCCCTTGGTATTATCATCAAAATAATACGATTCGTACCTTTTTTTGGCTATTTTGTATTGCACTGCCTGTAAGGGGATCCTGTAGATGGACGAATCTCCAGACTCGCTGATTACATTCAAGAACTCGTTGGAAAACCACCATGGAACTTTAAACTCGTAATCCTCTTCAACTTGACGCAAAAGCTCTGTTTCTGTTATATTATCTTGCTTGGTAAAAGTAGACTCCAACCGAGCTTTTTTAGTTTTCTCTTTTATCAATGCCACCGCATCTTTCAACACATAAAGATTATGTACTCCTTTGACGTGTTTGGCTAGAGCGTCAGATCTTGTGAAATGCTTTTCACATTCGGCTATAGGGCAGAAGTAAGGTTTCTCTCCCGTGTGAGTACGACAATGCGATATCAAAGCGAACCTCGATGGTTGTTCGGCTCCATATCTGGGACATCCTTCCCAAAGACACGAGTATTTTGCCATTGGAGATCCATCGGTTCCCGGACCGGCTGTAGCAGTGACTATACTATTTGAGTTCAAATGCTGGGTGTTGGCATGTCTGACCAAGCCAGGCAGACTGTTGAACTGCTGGTGGCATTCTCTCCACATACACACCAATTCTTCTTCTTTATTTCCTCCTTCGAGCTTGACCAGCTTTGGTTTTGATTCCTCATCGTAAGCGGTTTTGGATGTGGTTAGGTCTGCTGCAATGGAGACCACAGCACTCTTTGGGGCTGGTTGTATCGAAGTAATATCTGAATTATCCATTATACTTGAAGTGTGAAACTTGTGTAAATATTCGCGTTTGAAAATTTCAACTATTATATTATCACTTTATGAGGTATATATATGATCTATGCTACATGGGGGGCTGGATTAGACCAAAAGATCGTCTAATCTGGCAGCAGGGTTAGTTTCAATGAAATCTAATGACACTTTATGACCCAATAATTCTCTAATGTTAGAAACATTATACTTGATCATGGTTGGTCTTTCTAATGACAAACCCCAACCTAACACCCTCAAATTCTTTGGCAATCCCATACTTTCCAACATTTCAGGTCTGAACATACCGGAATTTCCGATTTCAACCCATTTCTTTAAGATTCGGTGATAAGCAAAGATTTCCATAGATGGTTCGGTGTATGGATTATAAGCAGCCTTGAATCTTAGCCCATCAACTCCCATTTGGCCAAAGAAATCTTCCATAAACCCAATTAAATCACCCAAGGTGATATCATAACCGGCCATGACCCCCTCAACCTGGTGGAATTCTGCTAAATGGGTAGCATCAACCGCTTCATTTCTGAAGACTCTATCAATGGAGAAATAACGCACTGGTTTGGGATCTTCTGCCAACTTCTTCAACATGGCAGCAGAAATGGCTGTGGTGTGAGTTCTTAAGACCATTCTCAAACTCTCATCTAATTTCCAAGGGTATCTGTAACCAATAGACCCATACTTACCGTTTTGGTGCACTTGTTTGACATTTTCCAAGTATTCTTTGTCTTCAGGCATACCTCCAACTTGGGGATCTTTTAAATAGAAAGTATCTTGTAAATCTCTGGCAGGATGTTGTTGAGGCACAAACAAAGTGTCGAAGTTCCAAAATCCAGTATCCACGTATTGATTTGAAGGCATTTCTATGAATCCCATGGAGAAGAAAATTTGTCTAAATTCTTCTCTAACTTTGTTCAATGGATGTAATGCACCACTTTGAGGGTACACTCCTTCGGAGTTGAAGTTATATGGCTTAAACTTCAAATCCTTGTAGCTATCATTCACCACCATATCACTGGTTATATCGGTTTCCAAATTGACAATTTCCACTGAGAATTTATCTGTCTTGGTGATCTTGTATCCCACAATCTTATTCAAGGTGATCAATTTTCTCTTTTTCAATTCAGATAATTCTTTTTTATCAGCCAAAGTTCCGGTTTCCTGAATGGTCTTCAAGTTTTCAACCACAGCGTCTTTTGGTAAGTCTGAAACTTTGGATACCAATTTATCCTCAGTTTTGCTAATCCATCCGTTCTTGAAAGCCTTACCTTGACCCAACTTACCAACAGCTCCCAATTTGGAATTCACATCGGAAATCTTTAATCCATCCACGGATTTGATCACCTCCTGCAACAACCTCATTTCATGGGATCCGGCTGTCAAAAAATCTTGTGCTTCTTTGGTCAAATCCCATTTTTCAATTTCAATCTTTGAGAAGTTAATCAACTCTTTGGACCACAACGACGTCAAGTTGGAGTGAAGGTCATTGGCTTCTATGCTTTTCAACTCCGCACATTCAAGAGTGTTCTCAACGACGCCATACTTATCTACAGTCCTTAAGATACTGTGTTGTAAATCAGCCATTTGGGGTACTTTTCAACAAGTGTTTTTTTCATTACTCATTTTTTCGTGAGAAATCTCTGGTCTGAAATAAACTGGGATAAGAGTTTATTTCATACTGCCGAAGGTCAGCAGATAAGCCATGTTCAAAAGAACGAATACAGGGTTGAATCACGGGTTTCGAGGTACCAGTGTGGTTTTGCGTACCTGTACAGTATGTTGCATAGTTTTTTCAACTAGAAAGCAACTACTGGCGAAAATTCGGGGACGTCAAAAATCGGACCTTACTTAAGCTTACATTGTGACACAAAACAATTCGATCGGTTGCAGGTCTGCGGTATCAGTGATTACATTGTATCTCCTTATTTTGTCATAAGGTTGCAAATTCTGTACTTGCTGTGATGTAACACCAAATCAGGCCATAACATGCACTAATCAAACATATCATGGGTTCTATCCCGCAAACTTGTGGCCGTGTAGTGGCACAGCAGCTGCACCCTTAATTAATTTCATGTCTTGACAACAAACACGGCGTTGAGATCTACATCCGTCACTATTGTACCTGTAAAAACGGGCTTGGTTGCTCTTGGCCTCGTTATTTGCTAAAATTACCTTGATTTGGGATCGTCAGTGTTTTTCGAATGACATGCGGCTCGGGCTTAGCAATGAAAGAACTAAATAGGATAAAAAAAATTAAGTATAAATAGCGGGTGAAATGCTCGTACTAAATATACAATTATCATGGCTCTCACTTGTTCCGATATATTTAAGCTAATATTTGCTGTTATTTTACCACCATTGGGTGTTTTCCTTGAACGTGGATGCAGCAGCAGTTTGTTCATTAACATTCTTTTAACTATTCTTGGTTACATTCCGGGTATAATTCATGCTGTTTATGTGATAATGAGATATTAGGGTATATGTGTATGTATATCTCATTTAAGTGAATATAGAATCGTCTTCCAGTCTTGTTTATTACTATATAACTTATTTTATGCCGCTTAAGAGTTGATGGGCTTATCAAAAGTAGCCAAGGCTGCTTCTTTAAATGCTTCCGACAAGGTAGGATGAGCATGACATGTTCTAGCAATGTCTTCAGTAGATGCACCGTACTCCAATGCCAAGCCTCCTTCAGCAATCATTTCACCCGCATTTGGACCAATAATATGAACTCCCAAAACTCTTTGGGTTTCAGCATCAGCTAAGAACTTGACAAATCCGTCTGTGTCCAAGTTAGTCTTAGCTCTGGAATTAGCAGCAAACGAGAATTTACCCACCTTGTATTTAATACCTTGCTCTTTCAATTGTTGTTCATTGGCACCAACCCAAGCAACTTCTGGGTGAGTGTACATGACAGAAGGAATGTTTCCGTAATTGACGTGACCGTAACCAGTTTTTATGATTTCAGCAGCAGCAATACCTTCTTCTTCGGCTTTATGGGCCAACATAGGTCCGAAAGTGACATCTCCAATAACTTGGATATGTTGATGTTTGGTTTTGTATTGAGAGTCAATAACCAATCTACCCTTTTCATCAACTTCTAACCCAACCTTATCAAAGTTTAATCCCTTAGTGTATGGTCTTCTACCAATGGCCACCAATAACACATCACTTTCCAATTCTTCTTTTTCACCGGATTTGACGTTTTCAACTTCAATCTTGACAGTTTCACCTTCTCTAACAGCTTTGGTGACCTTTGTACCTAATTTAAACTGAAGACCTTGTTTGGCCAATAATTTCTGGGTTTGTTTGGCCACTTCGGCATCCATACCTGCACCAATAGCGTCTTGAAATTCGATAATGGTAACTTCAGATCCAACTCTAGACCAAACAGAAGCCATTTCCAATCCAATAATACCACCACCAATAATAGACAATTTCTTGGGAATTTCTGATAAATCCAAAATACCAGTGGAACTGACAATTCTTTCTTCATCGATTTCAATACCTGGGAATGGAGTTACTTCGGAACCAGTGGCAACAATGATGTTTTTGGCATTAACTTGGTATTCTTCGGCCCCATCAATAGGTTTAACGTTAATATTATTTTCATCAGCAAATGAAGCTTCACCCTTCAAGTAGTCTATCTTATTCTTCTTCAATAACAATTCAACTCCACTAGTTAACCCATCAACGGCTTTAACTTTGGCTTTTTGTAAGTTATCAATGTTGACTTTAACATCCCCGGCAATATCAATACCTCTACCCTTGGCTTCGTGTTGGATTTGATGGTACAAATGGGTATTGTTCAACAAGGATTTGGAAGGGATACATCCCACATTAAGACAAGTGCCTCCTAATTTACCTCTTTTCTCAATACAAGCAGTGTTGAAACCTAATTGAGCAGCCTTGATGGCGGCCACGTAACCACCAGGCCCCCCACCAATCACCACGACATCGTAGTTTTTAGTGGATTGGAATCTCACAAATTGATTGGAGAATCTGAATTGATTTGATAACTTGCTTCTTAACATAATCACAGTTGTGTTTGTAGAAATTTGCTTTGAAGAAAAATGGTTGGATATTGTCCGAAGGGAGAATCGGTTCGGCCACGCTCGGAATAATGATTCGGCCATTGACCTGACAAGGAGTCCAAAGGGTCCGACGAAGTCAGTTCCGGGTCTACGAGGGACCATCGGATGTATGATGGCGGACAATGTCAGAGTGACAGATAAACTATTGGTGACTAGTTTTAGCGTATGGACCACATGGGCAATAGTCTAATCTGCAGCCATGATTCGCATAATCACCGGGGTGCAACAAGACGATGGTATGTGGGTAGGTGTTGTGATGGGTGATGGTGAGCGAGTACTCATGGCAAGTGATTGGTGACTCACCGTAGAAAACACTGGTGCTATTTGACCGGGCCATCTCACACATGTGAATCACATACGTGATCGACCGGGTGCAAATGACTGATGTGTCACGATATGGGTTGCATATTGCATGAAGGGTCTTGGGACGACAGCATAAACGTAGAGGGTTGAAGATGTTCCGCTTGAAGGTAGGTTTGTATAATTTGATGGCTGGAAGCACATCACCAGCCTTTGGCACTCTTTTCCTGGCCACAAGTCATATCAGTCAGGCATGAGTGCAAATTGAAGCTTGGTAATGGGTTCAAACTCTCAGAGTTGGACCACAGAGATGAATGCCACTTGTGAAATAGTCGTGTTCCCCCATATGAAAACAGCCTCCTCCACATACAACCGTCTCCCTTAACTCTGATTGCAAATCCCTGTGGAGGATCTCAAGGATTCGACTGTCTCCTTACAGTCTGGTTGCACAGCCTCACCGATTCGACAGTTTAGGTGGGGATCTAGATTTGAGGAGCCTTAATCGTCAATGGTACCAATGGTGGTGGAAGAGCAGCCCTGGCCAGTCAACGGTGATGTTTCAAATGAAAATTATCTGCGGGCTAGAAGTACCTGAACAGGACACTCTTTTATTCTTTGGCCTCAGCCTATTGTTCTCACTGCACTATTTGTTTCTTGGCCCCACTCTTTGTTCTTTTGCCTCACGCTTTGTTCTTCTTCTGCTTGAGAATTACTGAGAGCTACAATAAATGGTTCATGCTTTATGGCTGCAACAAATAATTAAACATTTATCATAAAGGACCACTTTTTGCTCGTCAACACCTGTACACAGTCACACATGCAAACGATCACATATCTCATCTCATTGCTGTGTCTTACATAAAAATGGTGCGCTATTGCGTCCAGGATACAATACTACATTAATCTCGTACGAGTCCACGACATTCTAATTATAACAAAGTTCGTAGCAAGCTTACATTGAGCCACCGCTTATCCTTGTGTGCAACATCTTTCCTTCTATAGCAGGTTCCGGTATAGCAGTTTCCGCATAAAAATGGAGGTGCAGACCACTTCGCAAGACCTTCTGTGTCTGCGTCTGCCGGAGCAATAAACCGGGGTCAACGGCTGCTTTTAAGGTTTACAGACTTTGATACCTCGGAACTAGCTACCATAGTGTTATTGTTTAATTTGTAGAGGGTCTGTATCATTTTCACAATAATCCTTCATTATTTGGAGCCATACGCAATGCGGACTATTTGCAGCCCCTTTCTGAGGTGAAATTACTTTTGCAACTCCTTTAAAAACTGATGCGCTCAACAACCACACGGGCTGATTTAATACACACCCTTCCACCTTAGGGATATGGGTTCTCCCGACTCCCGATGTGCGGCTCAAGACGACATCTAAGTCGTACCCTATCGCCTGATACTCGTAGCTTTTGGTGACATTGCTCAAATTTGTCGACGACACCATCACACCTTAAATACCGAAAGAGTTTAAACATTTGAAATGCCTTGAGAATGTGAGCAATGGGTCCATTCTTCCACACAATCTTGACAAGAGATAACTCATCGAAGTGCCAAGTTGGGAAGACTTTGGAAACATTCTCGATAGGGGTGAGCGATCCGGCAATGCCAGCGTAGACCCAATCGCCTCATTTAGCGACATACGTCCACTATTTTTAACGGAATCAGATGTCTCACCTATATTATTTTATAGATCGCACCGGGTTAAGGCAGGTTATGGGATTCCGTCCAAGCTATCACTAAGGGTTGCTTATTTTGGTTCGCCTCTACTCACCCATCTCCCGACAAACTCTAAACTCTACCGTCGTCACTGTCTACCATCTCATCTACATGTCTCATGAGATAACCTCATCGGTTATAAGCCCATCAAAACCAAGCAAAATGTCGTGCATATCACCCGTTGCCATAGAACAAAATTTGACGTACAATCGCTTGTTAGCAATAGTGCTCGTCCAACGACACCCTGTTTCATCGCCACAGCCAAGGCCGATTCGCTTATCTTCCTGTTAATCTTCTCCCCACAGGGCGTAAGAAATTACTTTTGTCTTCTACACAAATAAAGCCCGTACGGTGTGATCTAATCCGCCTCTGCCCTCTAATGGTATATCTCCTCTTTTCCCGACACCAACCATTAATAGAATGCCCTTGGTAAAGACATTTATCGTGGTGGTCCAATAATTACAGGAGTGCTAATTAATTGGGTTTTACGACAAAGGTTTCCCAAATGGGAATAATTGAATAACTCAATTGTTAAGGGCAAAAGTTCTTAACTCAGGGAATGAGTTTACAAACGTGCTTTCAAACACGCGTTGACAAGATGCTGATGATGGTTCCACACACCCAATCAACCACCATGAACCTTCACCTTCAATTAACTCAACCTGCTCAAATGCAAGTATTTATCCGGTAGGAGTTGAAATAGTGTGAGAACAAAATGTCTGCAAGACATTAATTTTTTTTTGTATTGAAAAGGAAAGCTTAAATTTCAAAATGGTTGGTCCAGGTTGTGTCGACATTGTAAAGGAGGCTCCTGGAAAATATATAAATTTATCAAGGATCCACAAATTCAACATCACCAATTTCACTCTTTCCTTCAGTACTGTCCACACCTCGATCATACGGTTAAATTTGACAGCTGGATCTGAGAACAAATTAAACCATTTGCACAAAATCGAATTCCGAACTACTGGTCAAATTCCTGAATTTTCCCAATTCCTAATATTATTGAACTGGTTGTCTGTTGTACTCCTCATCCATATCCATACTTGATTGCCTTTTAAGTTAAAACCATTTCCCAGTGCTCTTCATCGGCCCACTAAATATCTCGTATTAGAGTCAACGTTCTTTCAGGGTTACTTTATTCCACTGTTTTCCTGTATTGTGGGGTTTTGGGTAACTACTACAAAGAAGTATTAATATTAATCTCCAGAACATTTTGAGACTTTTCACAATTGTCATTGATTTAACTCCTTATGAATATCCATCTAGCCGACTCCCTTGAAGAATTCGATTTGAGGTACATCGAATCTTGTAATCAATGCTTCTCCTCCATCTATTCCGATGGCAGAAATCATAGGAATTTACTTGATTCTAAAAACCAGTTGACGTTGTCGTCCCCTTTACTCAATAATGATGACTATCCTAAGTTCCTGTCTCAAACCACTCGAATTCCCATCTTCAATGATAACAGTCAAATCAAGACGTCCAATTTTAAGTTCAAAAAGCCTCCCTTGAAGCCAAATTTCAAGACTGAGGTATTCAATGGGGCTTTCCTGAAGAATTTGGGTAACCCATTCTACAAACCCACCCCTTCCTTCATAAAATCCAGAGAAGAGAGTCCTACAAAGAAAAGAAAGACTTCTTACAGTCATTCTTCTTTTGAAAGTCTTTTATATTTGGATGCCAAAGCCTTAATCAGAGATTCTGACAGCGAAACCTCGGAAAAATCTGACACTGATAAAGACTCTGAATCGGAAAAAGATTCGGAATCTGATTTGGAACCGGTGACTTTGAATTTAAATTTGGATATTCTTGATGTTCAAGATGCACTCCAAAACAAGCACGAAAACGGTGACACCAAAGAGCATTGAATGTTTTTGTTACTGCATCCACCCTTTTAATGACATTTTACTGCATGAATTTTTTACGAACTGCTTTTATAGACTTTCCCACCCAGGCATTCTTAAATCTTTTTAACTTGTATTTTATGAATATAACTTCCCGATATTTTCCTTTATACATCGCCAATCACTGGCTTTAATGCAATGGAGAGCAATTCGGCCGCATCTCCTTTGAACCCCCAGACGTTTTTCTGGTTCCCACTCATAATGTCTTCATCAATGTCGGTATTGAACACTGCCACTTTACCGCCTTTGAACTTGATCCGATCAACGTAACTGTTGGCGGGGTACACGGTGCCACTGGTGCCCACCACCAACACCAAATCCACAGCATCGGATTCTATATAATTATCAATGCGATTTAATAGACTCAACGACAAGCTTTCTCCAAACCACACGACTCCTGGTCGCAACAACTCATCACAGGCTGGACATCGGGGTAATTCCTCCTCTTTAATCTGCTTCACCGGCGTGAATTGTGGCGATAATATCACATTATCGTCAAGTAGCTTTCGTTTGCGTTTAGAATCAAATTCTTCTTCTGTATCCCCCAATGCCGGCACTAAAGGGTGAGTGAAGTTATCATGGTCCACGTAGTTGCACACAAAGTTCGTACACTTTAAATCAAACAATGAGCCGTGGATTTCGAAGATATTCTGCTTCTTCACTCCACTTCTAATCAGAAGCCCATCTACATTCTGGGTAATAATTATCAGGTCTTTCTTCTCTGTGAGTTTTGTCAAGGCCACGTGACCCTTATTTGGTTTTGCTTGTAACGCGTTGTACCTTCGCCAGCTGTAAAACTGCCACACCAAACCGGGATCAATATAAAAGGCATCGGGTGTAGCCAAATCAATCATATTAAAATTTTTCCATAATCCCTGACTCCCACGAAACGTCGGAAGACCCGATGCTACCGATAACCCGGCCCCCACTAGCATGACTATTCGTTTACTCTCTTTGAGGCACTCTTGGAACTCTAGTAGCGATTTATTCATCTTTTAATGATATTGGTGTTTCTTTGGATGTGCGACAAATACTCAAAATAACACTTTTATTATACATTTAATTTATATACCAGGTCTAGACGTCCTGTTGGGCCTTCCAGGCCAAGTATCTGGCAGAATGACCCAAATCGAATTTGTCACTGACTATCCGGTTAGCCACCACAGCCGGAGGGGATCTAAACCATATTATTTCAGTGTTCTTATCTTTCCTATCTTTGAAGTCCAATTTTTGTCTTTTGATTATCTGGTCACTGATTCCGGCGAGATTTTTCTCGTCCTCGATCAGATATGCCACGGTGCCTCCGGGTAACACCCCGGAATAAGAAGAAGTGGTGGTGTGGAAATTAGAAGCCAACGGTGATGCTTGTTTCTTTTGAGTATCGATTTTGTACTTCTGTTGCATTGATTGATATGGTTTTGGTGTTTGGTATGGTGTTGGTCTGAATCCATATTCCTGTGGAGGAGACTGTGCTGGTACCACTGGGGCGGGGGAAAAAATCCCGGGTGCCATGGCCCCGTATATGCTTCCAGGGTTGCCATAAGCACTGTTGGGAGTACCTGGATGCATCATAGGGTTTCCATATCCTCCCATGGCACTTAACGAAGAGCCCGATCCCATGGTCATAGACATATTGGAAACAGGTGGGAGATAATTGCTGGACTTGGCCTGCGACACCGGGGTGAAAAGATAGGCCTTCCTTCCAGTCACAAGATCATCTGTGTCAGGAGCAGGGGACACATGAGGACTAGTGTAGTACTGGCCCAAATCATCAGTTGTATCGGGTCTTCTCAAGTACACAGAACCTCTTAGTGGAGGGGCGTTATGGTTAGGACCTTCTGTCACAGGAGGTATTGGAGATGATTCACTAGACCCATTCACCAACATTCCCTTGATTGGTGACTCAAATTTGATCAATTTTCTTGGATCGTTCAAAGGAATTATCGGAGGCTCTTGTACATCTCTTACGGCATCAGGCAAACAAGCCTTCCAGGTTCTGATTCTATTAAAAACATGAGTGTTCTCATTATATCTGAACTCACAGATAAACCATGGAGATCCTTCAGGTACCACCCCTCTGTCGAGGTCACCTTTTTGATACCGTGTTACAAACACAACGTAACAAGGACCCACAATCTCACTGACAAAATGGTCTCTGTACTGTCCCGTCTTACACACTTCGTTCATGAAGAACAAACGGTCGAATCTGTGTACTGTCTGTTCGGGTCTATAGTACCAACAGGCGTTGAAGAATTTGGTTCCATCTTTCAAAGACCATAATCTGAAGATTTGACCCACAGTTGGCTTTTCTGGTTCGTTGGGGTTATTGATAAGTACCCAGTCTCCAACTTTGTAGTTGTATCCATTAACGTCAGCCGAATCCAAGGGAATTCTACCATCTCCACCAGGATTAGTCATTTCCATGACTTCTTGTTCAGACCTCAGTAACTCTTGTGCAACCACTTGTCCCACTTCCTGTTCACAGGCCACCACATCATCGTACGATGAAGATCCAATGCCACCATGGAAAGTCTTTAAATTATAGAACAATAAGTTCATATCACCTAAAAACTCATCGACATTCAGGTACTTTTTACTTCTAAGCTTCACTCTGACGTCATTCAAACAAATAGGAGTCTCCACGAATCTGTAGTACTCGGGATAACTGCTTCTCACCGGTAACTTATCGAAACCATCGATATTGAAGAGCATCTCCTTACGACCACTGATTTTTTTAATACCTTTTAAAATCAACTTAATTCTAGACTCATGAGGTCTATCAACAGTAGGAGGTCTACCACGCCTTGTACCACTTTCGAATTGCTGTTGTTGCTTTGGTCTGACGCTTTGTAGCCTTGGCTGAGGCGTATATCCTGGATATTCTTCATACTCTTCATCATCATCCAAATGACGCCATGGCACTGAGAAAGGATGTTGCTCTATTTCATCAGGATACTCATCCTTCATACCAGTATCCTGGGCACTGTGGAAAAAGTCCAAGGCTGCTGCATCTTCATCATCAGGCAAAGCTCCCAAGTCTGGAAAATGTAATTCATTATGGCGTGGAATCACTTTATCTTGCGCCAACTTGGGAAGGATCTTATCTCTTATGTGTTCTTCCAAAATCAACGCATGGTTGTAGACATAACTTCCTTTTTGGTTGTAGAACCGGGCATTCCACACTATTTGGGCGAGATCTCTAATAAATTCTTGTGCTGTAAGATACTCATGTCTTTTTACTTTGAGCCCAATAATGTGCAAAGACACCGGATTTTTGATGGTTTTATAATAGTCGGTTCCGGTTCTCGAGGGTAACCGTTGGAATGTGTCAATCACCGGGTTTCCGGCCGCATCCGCTAAGTACCTTATTCCATCCAATGCATTGGAATACCTCGTAAGAAGTTTTTTACGATCTCTTTCACTTGACATTTCGATAGGTTTTGTCTAGCTTTAGAACTTTGTTTTTTTCGAAGTTGGTTGAAACGCGAAGATTTTTGTGGTTGTGCGGCACACGCTAATTGGAGGGGCCAGTGATTAGTGCGAGAGTGATGCGAAAATGGCCAGAGTGATGAAACAGTAGCGAGCGTATGACAACAAGTATTCAGGGAGTCCTGATGGGTCATGATACTGTTGGCGTCTTGACATGCTGGGCGTGTGTGTACCAAAAATAGTCTGGCCGTAAAGAATATGTACTCTTTCTACGGTTTCTCTGCTACTGAAGGGAATCTCCAAAAAGTTTGCTAAAGACATTAATAGTTGTGGTGGAATTGTTATGTGAAATTTGCAACAATTGCGACCCAAAAAGTAATCCTTAAAGTGGAGCTAGAGATAGTGAAAAACTTATGGCATGGCCACGGATGCGTGAGGTGCGCCAATGTTCATTAATGACACAAAGCCCACGAAGCTCGCATTTACTTCTTGAATCTTTGAGAAAAGGTTTATTTTGCAACACTCATGATCGGCCTTTAATCTGTTGTGTAAGACCCACAAATTTCTTTTACTACCAGGTCAGAAGGGGCTAATGAATACCTGATCCAGTCTTCAATTTAAACGTTAGGGCGAAGTTTGTGGCGAAGTGTGGAGTGTCATTGCATATACTAGTACTTATGTAATCTCTGTAAAAGCCCCTTGTCCTGTATACAATCAAATACAGTGACAAGTCATTACCTAGCTCTATAGTTATTGAGCAGTGATTGGTCAGTGATCAAAGCGTCGTAGTCAGCACCACTCCGCCCTATGCACTGACCTTCTTAACTTTGTGACCTAAAGAAGCTTTTTCGTGATGAAGTATGTCCACACAATACTTCTATACACTACAAACTAGAGCTGTACTAAATCACGTTCAATATGGCGTTTTACCTACAAGAGACCATATGGGTATAAATACAGGCCAATCTCTAACTCTCTGATTTTATTGCAGCCATAAATGTCTTCTTGGTACTACCATTACTATGATGGGGCCTCTTGGGACTTAAATGCCCAAACTAGAGACTATGAATTGATCAAGACCGTGTGGCTTCAGGACTGGCTCATAGTATCAGCGGTGATGTCAGGGTCGTTTTTGCTATTGTACTTTGCTTCCATCTTCATGTATGCATTGAACAATTCTCGACTTAATGGGAACAATTCCACCTTTCTATTCATATTTTTAACAGTGTTCACGTTCTTCCAAGTAGCATCGGGAGTGGTATTAATTTTATTTGACCGGGTCATCTTTGCTTTTGAGTTGCTTCGGGGAAGCACTTTTGCCGAAGTATTTGCAACCTATTGGCTTGGAATTTATATCATGGCAATTAATCATTTTTCTTTACCTAATGCCCACCAGAAATACAGCTATTTCCAGCTGGGGTGCTTGTCGCTATTTGTGGTGGGAGTTACGCTTAGTTCAGTGGGGATTTGGGTGGAAAGACAAAGAGTGATATTTAAGGCCGGTAGTTGCATCATGTTAGCAGCAGGCTTGGGTTTAATCGGGGGCACGTCGTGGTTCTATTCCAGCTTTGTGCGTAGGTATCATAGCGGAGTATTTCTGATAATGATAATCAGTGCTGTTCTACTCCTATTGAATCCCATTTATTACGTGTATTTGGTTTTCAGGTACAAAGTTTATGTGGTACAAGCACATAAAGGGTTTTACATCGGGTTATGCTGGATCCCGAAGTTCTTGGTGTTGGTATTAACTCAGTGGTATCTTATTGCGGTCAAGAAAGTGGACATGTTCAACGAGCAATATAATGGGAACTTGGAGCCGTTATTTGAGGGTGAGGGTAAGGAGCCTTACCAAGGTAAAAGCCAGTTAGGTCCCAGGCCAATGATTAGGAGTGGTATAGGCCGAGGATCTTAGCTATGTCTCTAGGCCGAAGGATCTCCATAGATACCCCAGTACTTTTCCACGCCATAACTTCCTCCATCTTTCCAGTAATCATTATATGTAGTGAACATCAACACATCATCTCCTAACGCATTCACAATACTCTTAATAGCCAACAACTGGTTCAGAATCGAAGGCACACACAGACCGAAGCTGTTTCCTTGAGTGGGCCAACCAGATTCCGTGATCAACACCTTTTTACTGGATCCACAGGTGGCCTTAAGCAGAGCGATTTGAGTCTGCAAAAAAGAACCGGAATTTTGGGGCTGCACTCCTCCGTCCCAGAAGGGGTGACAGTTCACCGCAAGGTAGTCCGAAGCATCACACAACGATGGGTTGTTCAAAACCGCCACAAGGGTGTCCACAGAAACAATTGATCCTGTATAGCCAGAAGCGTTTTGTTGGAACCAAGATTTTGCAGTTTGAACAGCAGTGACGATTTGAGAAGCAGTAGCAGTACCGGCATTAACAAGCTCATTTCCAATCGACACTGTGTCAATGGCTTCCCAGCCTCTGCTGGAGCCTTCAACGGCCGTTTTCAATGTGGATAAGTCAGTGTTGATACTATTTGAATCGATATTATAGATCCCCACAAATAACTTTTGGCTGGAGCTGATGGTTGCCAACGTGTTTTCCACACCGCTGCAATCTACTCCGTATAATCTGATTATCGCATAAGATGACAAAACCTGCATATCATTACCCACTTGTTCTTGCGACTTGCACTGACCACCTTTAGTGTATGGAGAGTAGGCAATACCACCGCCCTGTTGTGCGTACTGTTCTACCGTTGAGCCACCGGTACCGGTCTGGACGGCCCCAGATGAGGAAGTGGACGAAGGTGTGCTTGGGGTATAACTATTGCCAAAACCCGGGGATGAGGAAGTAGAAGTAGTGGATGAGGTGGAACTGGTTTTGGTTCTGGAGGGCCAGGTGAAGTGGGGGAACCACCCGTCATCGCTGGAGGTGGCAGTACTTGGTACGGCGGCGGCAGGAGTGGAAGCAGCGGCGACAATGGGAGCAGCAGTGGTAGCACCGGCAGCAACAGGAGTGGTAGCGGCAGCAGCAGCAGCAGTAGTGGTCGCAGCAGCAGCAGTGGTCGCAGCAGTGGTATCACCACTCGATCCCGTATCGAGCCAACTCACTACCAGCCCGAAAAGACTACTCA
This sequence comes from Yamadazyma trypodendri, assembly GCA_030572515.1. NCBI lineage: Eukaryota > Fungi > Ascomycota > Pichiomycetes > Serinales > Debaryomycetaceae > Yamadazyma > Yamadazyma trypodendri. The sequence continues at coordinate 357,600 of JAJMAI010000003.1, read as the reverse complement.
AGAGCCCCCTCTTTTGCAACTCTCCAGAAGTAGAACCTGCTACTTCTCCAATAAGCTCTCTCTTGAACAGGGGATCTTTGATTGCAGCCCCCGATATACTGGAGGCTAACACCGCCAAAAAAATGGCTCTATCGACTTTCATAAGGAACGAAGCACAGTCACGAAAAATCTATCAAGGTAACAGCACAGTGGTTTGTTAAACTGGGAAACCAATGCCATTTTGTCGAGTTATATACGAAAGCATTGATTGTTTCAGCGTTTGACACATTTTGAAATAAATTACCCGATTAGGAATAGTAATAGAAAAACAACCTAATTTGGGAATGAAGGGAAGATTTACTGGTATCACAACCAGTGAAACTTAACTATTTGAGTTAAGATTTGGATTGGATCATTCACGCTCCTTCAATTTCTAGCCTCTTTAGGAAGTGTTGAAATATTCGTCGTTAATTACAATATCTTAGGTTTGGGGTATATTTTCCTGGTGACAGAACACCACTGTTGCTAGCTAAGCCTTGGGAGTCCCCGCCGATATGGCACTCACGGGCCTGAGGGGGTAGGGGATGCAAATAATATATTGGCTGTGTTGTGGAGTGTGATAAATGAAGTAAACTAAACACCATAGCTCACCGGAATATTTTCAAGATATACCAGAAACAAATCAACATCAACACCACCCCGCCCCAAAAAAGCCATTTGTCTTGTTTGGCTCTACGTTCAATGGTTCGAATGGTGCCCTGACTGACACCCAAGGTCAATAAACTTTGCTCAAAAGTGTTACCGAGCTTTTGCAAAATTTCATTCTGCTGTACTATATCTTCAAATGCATTTTGACCCATTTCAAGAATGTGGTCCAATTGTTCAGTTCCTCTTTGAAGGGAATTTCTTTCGTGGTACAATCCTTCTTGATATGGCATCTGCTGTTGTTGTTGGGGTTGCAGAGATGTGGTTTGATCGTAGGGATTTTCCGATGCTGAATGCGGATGACGACGTCCTAGAAGTTCTTGTCGATTGGCCTCGTACACAGAGTTGTCTCTCTGGCTCTTTAAATCGTCGAACTTGGTGGTGAAATTGGCCAAGTCTTGCTGGAATTTCTCCAATCGGGCGTCATGCTTGGTTATATTGGGGTCTTTTGCATTCTGTTTGATCAAATCACCGTATTCTTTTACCGTTTTCTTAAACGACGTCAAAGACGTGGTTATGGATCCTTGTAACGACAACGGGGATGTAGAGACGTTCTTTTCAAAGCTGGTGAGATCTTTGGTAATCAACTGCGTTTGTTTCAACCCATGGTTGTAGAGGGAATTCATGGCAGATGAAATAAACAAGTGTATTTTTCAACATCGACGCGACATGCGTTTCGGCCCATCTACCGCGAATTCCCCCCAAATTCCTTCCCGGTGTCTACATTGTCTTGCCTATTTACCCAAAAAATCTTACAAACGCTAAAAACAAAGCAAACGTACCGGACCCAACTCCGATCAACCACTGCATCACTTGTGTCTTGACACTTTTGATCTGCATATGGATATTAGCAATCTCCTCGTCAATACGTGTATATGTGTCTTCGATTTTCAGCTCATGAATAGCATTCTCCTCCCTTATTCTACCCTTTTCCAAATTCAAGTCCAACCTGACCCCCGCCAGATTCTTGGTGATTTCTTCCTTGATGCGGTTCTTCAAGTCGGTTAAATCTGTCTTTAATTGCTCTTGGTCTTTTTTCAAATTATTGAACTCAGCTCGATCCATCGTCTGCAATTCCCCCTTCAACTTGGCAAAGTCCACCTTCTGTTCGTACGCGGTGGAGGATAATGTCTCTTTGGTAACCAAATTTCTCGTTATAGAGTAAATTCCGTCATTAATAGCTTTGTTGACTATATTGACTGCCGTCTCGGCTTGCTGCTGACTAAAGCCTCCGTTGGTTTGTAAACTTTGTACAAACTTCTTTGTGTCGAATTTGGTGATTGACGACAACAGTCTCATGTTTCCCAAGGACCTGTGGCCCAAGGGCCCGATCATGTACCTCATTAGCGACATGGTAAATAAATAATTATTTTGGTGCGAATGATGATGTCAACTATGATGAGAAGAATAGCAAGCAAACACATGCCACTGGTGCGTGCAGTAGGCATGAGGGGGCGTGGAACGACTATTGGTGGTCCTCTTTGTGTTGGTACTTTTGGTACTGATGTTTGTGGCATCAGATGGTACTCTAAAAAATACAGCGATATCGATGAGTTCAACAAGACGAAAACAGAGTACAACTTCCACAAGAAGTTCAAGGGCTTGGATATAGATGAGCCCCTCACACCAGGCTCAAACACAGAGAATATTCACGCCAGAGTGGCTCAGCAGATGCAGGACCAGGAAAGACACGATATCAACCTCGTGTTGGAAAGTGATCCTAGATTACAACAGTTGGAGATAGGTTCTCCTGAGTACAAAGAGATGTTGTTTGACATCAACCAGGAGTACAACAACCAGCAAAAGAAGGACCAGAAAAAGCACGAAAGTCGTGAGCGGTGGAAGGCCGTCCTTTTTGGGTTCTCTACCGTGACGTTGATTGCAATTGCACATCAGGTCATATTCCATTACAACTGGTACAAATCGGTATTCAACAAGTCGAACTACAATATCGATGAAGGCACGGTGAAGGCGCCTGTGAAAAGCACGAAATCCTTAGATCATTGGGCGTCGAAATTGGCTGCTATTGTTGATAAAACCTTTTTGAACGGCGTGCTTGATTCCAAGCAAAGCACCGGGTTGTATGTTTTTGGGTCCCATAACTGCAAGAAGTTACCGGCACGAATTAGTTTCTTTGATGATATGATTCTCCAAGACGTGAAGATCTCTGATGGGTTATTGGTGGCAGTCACCGATGATGGTTTGGCGTACCAGTATACTGAGAAAATGAAGAGTCCCCAGCAAATCGGTTTTCCTTCCAAAGTGGTCAAATGTGAAGTCTCTAGTGAGTTCGTGTACGCTTTGGGGAAGAATGGAGATGTTTCGTATGTGCCTAGAGCGGACAAGGGCAAATCTACCCTTTCTAGTTACAGAACATGGTTCGGGCTCAAAAAAGAAAAAGAGTACCGATTGTTGAGCTTTGACAATGGAGACAAACTCTTGGGTCGTGGTGAACGGATTGGAGACATTTCTTCGGGTGAATCTCACACACTCCTCTTAACCAACAAGGGAAGACTTTTCAATATGAGGACCGGAGAAGGTAAAAATATGGGGCAGCTTGGTGTGCCTAAGCTTGCTCCTGTTAATAATCCTCACATCCCCCTTAATGAAGTGTTTGAGATGACTTCATTGAACAATGAGCTTGTAGTAGCTGACGGAACAAAGAAGGTGCAACCAAGAGTCTTCAAGTCGATTTCTGCGGGTGCTTTTCACAATTTAGCTAGTGATTCTTCTGGTAATGTTTGGACATGGGGAAAAAACTCATTTGGCCAGTGTGGCATTGAGGTAGACTTCAATAGTGATATCCAACCGGTGCCGGCCCGAGTACTTGATAAAGCAGCATTAAGTAAGATCGTCAAGAGCCCCGTTTCAGGTATAACTAAGGTGTACGCCAGTAACGACACCAGTTTCATCAACATGAAGCTTAAAGACGACTCTGATGCTTTGGTGAGTTTTGGCAGTGGTATCAAAGGTCAGTTGGGGATCAACCGGTACTTGCACATATCCCATGTTCCCCAAAGGATAAAAGGGTTAACGTTGACGGAATTTGACGAGGTTGCAAATAAAGTAAAAACCATTGGACTCAAAAGCCTCAGTGCTGGAAGTAACCATACGGTCGTGCAACTAGACAATACTGGGAACAGTTCAGACGTGTTGGTATTCGGCGATAATGATTTCGGTCAATTTGGTAATGGTAAAACCATTAGAAGCTCCAAGCCCATATCGGTGCCAAGCTTGATCGAACCTAAAGACGTTCAATTGGATATGAGAAAAATGGCCAAAAAGATCAGTAACCCGGACAACAGATTGTCTTTGGACAAACACTTGAACATCAAGGGAACTGCGGTGGAGCAAGTGATCCAAGCCACTGGTGACAGCACTGTTATATATTATAAGCGTAAATGTTAATCACTGTATATATTATTTATTAAACATCTACAAATTAACACGTATTTGTCTATTGAAACATTGACCAGTATCCTTCAAGTGTATATGATTTATAAACATCGACCAGTATCCTTCAAGTGTATATGGTTTATAAACATTTAGAGTTCCATTAAATTATCTATTATTTATTGGAAACATCAGAAGTTGAATCTTTTAATCTATTGAAATAAACTTTACAAGTTAAAGGTCTCCTTCAAGATGCGAATGGTATCAGCAGGAGAATTTACCGCATGACCAATGGTTCTTTCATCGGTGTAAATCTCGTAATCGTTACCTCCTTTATAAGATTTGTCACCAAAGAAGTGAATGTTTTTAAACCCTTCCTCAGCCACGTGCTGTAAAGCATAGGTTTTATCCCAACCGGTAGGGAACACATCGAAAGAAATTTGACCACCAATGGAGTAAGTCAACCCATAATCAGCGAACTTTTCCTTCAAAGCTTCAACCATTTTAGTTCTGATATTATTCTTCTTGTCAAAAATCTCGTATTCATTTCTTTCCTTAGTGGAAGCATTTCTACCAACAGGAGAGACATTGATCATACCGTTTCTGAATTCAATGAACGTACCTCTTCTGATTGGGATATCAATATCAGATAAGTATCTCAAGATAAACTTCACCAAGTTATTGTACTTTTCTTCACCTAACCAACCGATAAAAGATTGAGAAGCTAATTCCTTACCCAACTTATAAGCAGTTAAACCATTTTCGGAGAAACAGTAATCAAAATCGTCCAAAACAGTAGCACCTAATTGTTCTACTTGTTTACTTAAATCAGAACCACCAACAAATCCGATAACAACCTTCTTTCTTAATTTGGCCAAGATTTCTCTCATCTCATCAGAGACTTCTAATCTGGCTGGGGTTAAGGTACCATCGACATCGAATAAGACTAAAGTCTTTGGGTCTTCTTTAGCACTGAATGACATGTTTATAATTTAGGCTCAATTGACACGTAAAAAGCGAGATGTTCCGCTATTTATACTTTTTCCAGTGTATTTTTTTCGGAGAAAAACATGTCGGGTTTAAACCCAACGTGTGGCTATAACCCATTACCATAGTAGATTTCAGGGCGTTTTGTGTATTTAACCGGTTGTGTTGGGGCAATGGTGTATGGGCGAGGGTATTGGAGAGTTTTGTCACACGAATCCAGAATTACTGCCTTTCGGTGTATGGTGCACCTGAAATTTCAGGTCCATGGTAAAAGAAATTACGAATTTACAAGACGTTTGAGGACAAAACATGTACTAGTTAGTTTACACTATTTAAGCTTCATATTGGTAGTCTGGGAATTGAGCCAAGTTATTAGCTAACTTACCCTTTCTGGATAAGAACTTAACATAAGCACCATCATCCTTAACTTCACCATTTTCCTTTTTAGCGACATATTCGTCTCTGTTCAATGGAGTGAATCCCCATTTCTTAGAGATGATAATCTTTTGTTGACCTGGGAACTTGTATCTAGCTCTTCTTAAACCTTCGATAACAACAGCTTTGTTGGAATCTTTGGTTCTAGCAGACATAATAATTTGACCAATATCAACTCTAGCAGCTAATCCATGAGGCTTACCCCAAGCACCTCTCATACCTTGTTGCAATCTATCGGCACCGGCACACGACAACATCTTGTTAATTCTCAAAACGTGGAATGGGTGAACTCTGACTCTCAAGTGGAAAGAATCTCTACCAGAAACGGTGGTGACATACTTGTTAGCACAAATACGAGCAGCTTCCAAAGCTTCGGAAGATAATTGTTCCAACTCGTTAGAGACTAAGTGGATACATAATGGGAATTCATCGACGGAGGCCTTCTTTCTACCTAAATCGTAGATTCTAATTTTGGCGTCTGGGACAGCTCTATTGTATCTGGATTTTGGGAAAGGCTTGTTCTTACAGTATCTGTAACATCTAGCTGGTCTTCTAGCCATTTCTAATATCTGTTAGTACTGGTTCGGGATAATAAACCCTGGATATTTGGAAACAGTTGAAATATGATGCTTATTAATATCAACTATTCATATTTTATTTGCCACTGATTCTTGACTTGACCCGGTCAAGCCCTGGCCACTCTCTCGCTCACGAAAACATCACAAGTACAACCCACTGTCTGATTACGTCCATAACTCCAATAGTTTCTTCGGTAAAGTATACATACTGTGTTAGTATTGTTTGATAAAAGGTAAAAATCTTTTTTTCCAGGACATTACTAAGTGAGGTGAGGAATATATGGTTTGTGCACGACGAGTGCCACGCCAGTGATCTCGTCACGTGCACCAGGGCTCTGGTCGCGGCCACCCTGGTTTGAAAAAAAACCGCATCTCATCTCTTTAAATATACATCAATGGGTAGATACAGTGTTAAGAGGTACAAAACCAAGAGAAGAACTCGGGATTTGGACTTGATCCACAAAGACATTTCGTCTAAGGAAACCATATATAAGTTGAAAAACCAGCCGCTAGATGAAACCAAACCTGGGTTGGGACAATACTACTGTGTAGAATGTGCAAAGTACTTTGAGAATCAAAGAATGTTAGATCATCACACCAAAGGTAAAAAGCACAAAAGAAGAGCCAAGGAATTAACCGAAAGACCGTACACGCCCTTAGAAGCCGAAGCTGCCAGCGGAGTGAATTTGACCAAGTTTATGGAAACAGTGGAGAAATACAAGCAATTGGAGCAGTATAAGAAAGTGAACCAGCTAGAATTCGATGAATTGAAGAGTCAAAAGAAGCCAGATTTAGATACTATTATTCTTGGGAATGCTCCAGTGGACCCGGAAGCTAATGATGCCAATGATGCTATGACTGATGAATAGACCCTCTACATTTATAATGTGTATGATGTCCTGAAATAAATGATGTTTGCAGATAAGATTTTGTGATTTTTGCGAAGTTTAGAGTAAAGACAATCCCCATGAGAGTTAAGATAAAGAGTGCAAAAGTCACAAAGGTAATGACGATAGACGCTCTGATCACATTTAAAGAGTTTGTGGAAGAATTACAAGCGGATCTGGGGCTTTTTGTTCGAGATGGATCGAGATTGACCATAAAAAAAGGGTTTCCTCCTGCAGTTATTAACTATAATGATAACGACGTTATTTCGAGACATATCACCAACGGAGACCAGTTAATCGTGGAGGATGAGACAGGGCCACAAACTACGCAAGCTAAAGCTGTATCCAAAGCCAAAAATGATATCCCCCTGGTGTATATCCCCCAAAAGGACCAGTACCTTATTTTACGAAATATTGATGATGATAACTCCTGCATGTTTAACGCCATACAATATGCCATGAAACAGGAGCCTGTTTCCCAGCTAAGACAAATCGTGGCCACATGCATCGAGTCAGACCCGGAAAAGTATAATGAAACAGTACTTGGTAAAACCAACCAAGAATACGGCAAATGGATTGTGAAGAAAGATTCATGGGGTGGGGCAATTGAACTTGGTATTTTAAGCCAGTACTATAATATCCGAATCAACTGTATCGATATTGAGCTGGGCAACATCATCAATATTGAAAATGAAGACGCTGAAGTCAGGGCCACTCAATTCATTAACCTCATCTATTCAGGGATTCATTATGATATTTTGAGCACCAATTCAAGACTCACCACTGCTGAGTCCGATAAAAAAGACGATGTGGCCTTGTGGGACACAAGAGACCAGCAGCCCATCATGGCCGCCTCTAAGGAAATATGTCGGTTGCTACAAACCAGAAACTACACCACCAACACAACCAAGTTCCGACTCAGGTGTTTGGAATGCTACGAGATCTTGGTGGGGGAAATGGGAGCGTCCAATCACGCCAATACTACCGGGCACTTCAAGTTCGGGGAAGTTAATTAGGAAATGAACATCGTAACCTCTCCAGAGTCTCTGCTGGGCATAGTCGTGTCCCACACAATCATCAAATGTTGGTGAAAGATGATGGAAAAAAACTGGACGCTACCAGCATAGTTGCAAGAATACCATGTCGTACAACACCCAATTTTACTGTATGTATACCGAAGAAAAAAACACAACCCGGCAAGCCACGCGTCCAATGATGCCTATAGGCCTACCACGTCTTAAAACACGCAAATACTAACATTTTTAGGTCGTCAACCCAAAAGCGTTGATTTGATACAAAACTACAAAGATATCGATACGTTTCCTAAACCAAATAGTGAATGCCGGTCTGCCCTTTATTCCGCCAACGGCAAATATTTTGGTTACACACAGCCTACAGAGGTGGTGATAATTAACACAGAGGTCAATAAACTCTTGCTTAAGATAGAGCTTCCAGATGTGTTTGATATTGAATTTTCTCCCAATGGAACTTATTTGTGCATGTGGTGCAAACCCATCTTAGAAGACCGGGAAAGTGGCAAGTGGAATAAGAATGTGAAGATTTTCAACATCAGTAACAAGAAAATTATAATGGAATGGTCTCATAAACACCAGAATGGATGGAAACCTCAATTTACTCAAGACGAAAAGTTCTTTGTTAAAGGAACTTTCACCAATAAAGAGATTGAATTTTTTGATATTTCCAACTCCAATACGTTAGAACACGTTTACCAAGCCAAATTCAAATTTAAGACGGAAAATCCGTACCAGACTTTTAAAATCAGTCCTGGTTTAAACCCTTCCATTGCTGTTTTTATACCGGAAAAATCAGGCAAACCCGCCAATGTTTCGGTGTATAACCTCCCAAATTTCAGTCAACCGGTTTGTAGCAAGACGTTTTTCAAGGCTGAAAAATGTCAGTTGACGTGGAACTCTTTGGGAACTGCATTATTGGCTTTGGCTTCCACTGATCATGACACCACCAATCAGTCATATTATGGACAAACGAACTTGTATTTATTGGGGATTGCTGGAGCCTATAACTCCAGAATTGCTTTGGATAAAGATGGTCCTATTCATGATATCACTTGGTCTCCAACTGCCAGAGAATTTGCCGTAATTTATGGATACATGCCGAGTGAAACCAGTTTTTTCGACGCTAGAGGGAATTTGATCCATTCACTACCCACAGCTCCAAGAAACACCATATTATATTCTCCCCATGGAAAATATATTTTAGTAGCAGGATTCGGAAATTTACAAGGTAATGTGGAAATTTACGACAGACAAGATAAATTCAGAAAAGTCGTTAGTTTCGAGGCCACCAATACCAGTGTTTGTCAGTGGTCTCCAGATGGAAGATATATTTTGACGGCCACTACGTCCCCAAGGTTGAGAGTGGACAATGGCTTAAAAATCTGGTTTTATACCGGGAAATTGATTTACTACAAGGAATATAATGAATTGTATTCTATCGATTGGAAACCCAGTAAAATTGATCAATTTCCTGGCATCAAGAATAATGAGCCCATTCCAGAACCGGAACCTCTGGCACAAGAGTATTTGGCCAAGAAGCAACAAGCTTCCAATTCTGCTGTCAAGAAACCCAGTGGTGCATACAGACCTCCGCATGCCAGAAATGGTAATGCAGAAGTAAAATCCACCACTTTGTACCAAAGAGAATTGGAATCCAGCAATAGTAGTGCTGGAGCCGGACCTGGTGCAATTAGGAGTGCTCGGATTAGAACTGTACCAGGAGCTCCACCTCCAGAAGCCAAAGAGTCTAAGACTGCTGCCAAAAATAGAAGAAAGAGAGAAGCTAGCAAAAAAGAGGAAGAGTCTCCCCAACCAGAAAAGGCTGCAAGTCCAGCCCCAGTGTCTGATATCGGGAACACCACTGAGCAATTAAGTAATCTTGACGTGGGGTCTGTGGTTGGAGGAGTGTCTTCGATCGAGGAAAAGAGAATTCGGTCGTTGTTGAAGAAATTGAGAGCCATTGAAGCATTAAAGATGAAACAAGCATCAGGCGAAACATTAGAAGAAACGCAAATTTCCAAGATCAACAAGGAAGACGAAATAAGAAAAGAATTGGGAAACTTGGGATGGAGGGAGTAATCCTTGTACACTAGACCATACACAATCATAATATTAATAGTAATAATATAAGTCTTGTCTATAAAACCCTTACACCATTTATTGTCTTCTTTTGACAATTACTATACCCAAAACGGACGCCTTGACGTAAAAAGAAACTTGGTCGCCTAACCTGCAAGATTCAAATTATCATTGCGCCCCTATGATGAACGTGCACGCACCAAATGCGATAAATATAGAACCCTCTATTTGATAAACACAGGCGGTCGGTGTGGGGATAGACCATATACCCGTGGGTTGAACTAGAGACCACATACTCTGGTATTTGTGACAAGTTCACAAACCCATAATTTTGCGGCTATCCCAGTGATAATTTCGTGTTAAGGTTCAAAATAAGAATCGCGTCAGACAACACAAGAGGAACGGGACCAAATCGTGTCGTGGTAGTAAACTGATGATGGACTGGTAAGGGGGGTTTTCACGGATATGAAGGAAGCAGCACACGTCGCTGACGTAAGTCGGTTTTTTCAATCGCCCCAGAAAGGCTTTTCTGGGATCAAATAAAGCAGACTCTTAGGCGTGCTGGATGTCAGTGGCCAATACACTAGCGAACACATTGCGTTCATAGTTTTGTAGAGCTTTAGTACTATATGCCTTATCGCACCTTCAGTATTGATTCCTCACAATGTACCTGACACCCCGCGTATCAGGAATACGGGTTTCCAAAGACTGCGACGTAAAAAACATTTGTTTTTTTTCTTTCACTTGAAACTGTTTGGATTACTCGTTATACTTGTCTATAAGTATTCGACTAAAGGTATGTAGACCCATTACTAAACTATAATCAACTGTGTGTGATAATTGCATATGCGAGGGTGATATGGGAGAATTTCAGAAAGAATGCGGTCAAAACTGACCCAACATTACCCGTTCCTAACAATTGGTGTGGTAAATTTGATCTGATTTTATTGAAGTGATTTGAAACTTTAGGTCTACTTATCGGGAATATTTGTGTGCAATGTTTGTGTGGATGAGGGATTTGATGGGGAAAGCATTTGGAGGTGCTATGATTGTATTGGCGACGAAATTAACAACGTTTTGCTATGCTTCAGAGTGTCTGAAAAATGCAGGATATCGCGTTGCGAATACTGCAAATTGCCACTCATACATCACCAATGCATCAGATGTGATGCTCACTGCACCTCCTGACAGGTCGTTAATGGCTCCGTTAACGGTGCCGCCATGGGTGGTGCTCTGATAGCCCTTGCCTAAAAATAACGAGCCTTGAGATCATTGTGCCATCCACGACCAGCAATGAAAATGTTACCAGTGATTTCCTCGACCTGAAATTGTTTTACATGTTTTCCTAAAACCGATAACTTGCATCAAATCACATTAATCCCTTTGGGCAATTTATTGAATTTGTTACGGTTGTAAATTTTAGGTTAATTTTTTCCTTCGATTTTCCTATTTTTTACAACCGGTTGAATTTTTTCATCTTGCAAATTTTCTTTATTGAACTTTGAAAGCTGATCCCGTCACAAAAGATCATTTCAAAGGAAAAAAGAATCCAAAGTCTCCCACATTCGCTTACACCTTACAGATTGAACTAGTTTAATTATTGACCACCTGTTTGGTATACTAACAAACCCCTGAAGATGTCGTATAACGATCATAATCAAAATAACTATTATGATCCCAATCAACAACCGGGTCAAGATGGTTATTATCAACAACAACCGTATGATAATGTAAACCAACAGGAATACTATGATCAAAATGCTCAATTTCAGCAACCTTATGATATGGATGGTTACCAGGATGCTAATTTTCAACAGCAACCAAATTACCAACAAGATCCTGAAGCCTTTAGTGATTTCAGCTATGGTGGGCAAACTCCTGGTACTCCCGGCTACGATCAATATGGAACTCAATACACTCCTTCTCAAATGAGTTATGGAGGGGGTCCAAGATCTAGTGGTGCTTCCACTCCAATATATGGGGCTAATGGGGGTTATGATCCAACTCAGTTTCAACTTTCCAATAATTTACCTTATCCAGCTTGGAGCGCTGACCCACAAGCTCCAATAAAGATTGAACATATCGAAGATGTTTTCATCGATTTGACCAACAAGTTTGGATTCCAAAGAGATTCTATGAGAAATGTTTTCGATTACTTTATGACTTTATTGGATTCTAGATCGTCAAGAATGTCTCCTGCTCAAGCATTGTTGAGTTTACACGCCGATTACATTGGTGGTGATAATGCCAACTATAAAAGGTGGTTTTTTGCCTGTCAACAAGATTTAGATGATTCTATTGGTTTCGCCAACATGGCTATGGGAAAAATTGGTAGAAAAGCTAGAAAAGCTTCTAAAAAGTCCAAAAAGGCTAGAGCTGCCGTTGAAGAACATGGTCAAGATTTGGATGCTTTAGCTAACGAATTAGAAGGTGACTACTCTTTAGAAGCTGCCGAAGTTAGATGGAAAGCTAAAATGAACAGTTTGACTCCTGAAGAGAGAGTTAGAGACATTGCCTTGTACTTGTTATTATGGGGAGAAGCTAACCAAGTTCGTTTCACTCCAGAATGTTTATGTTACATTTACAAGACTGCTTTCGATTATTTGTTGTCTCCACAATGTCAACAAAGACAAGAACCAGTTCCTGAAGGTGACTATTTGAACCGTGTTATTACTCCTCTTTACAGATACATCAGATCTCAAGTTTACGAAATCTACGATGGTAGATTTGTGAAGAGAGAAAAAGATCACAATAAAGTCATTGGTTACGATGATGTCAATCAATTATTCTGGTACCCAGAAGGTGTCTCTAGAATCATTCTTGAAGATGGTTCAAGATTAGTTGATATTCCTCAGGAAGAGAGATACTTGAAATTAGGTGAAGTTGAATGGAAAAATGTTTTCTTCAAAACCTATAAGGAAATTAGAACCTGGTTACATCTTGTCACCAATTTCAACAGAATCTGGATCCTTCACGGTTGTATCTACTACATGTATTGTGCTTACAACGCCCCAACGATTTATACTTTGCATTACTTCCAAACTGTGAATAACCAACCAGTGGCAAGTTCTAGATGGGCTGCTTCTGCCATTGGTGGTCCCATTGCTTGTCTCATTCAAATCCTTGCTACATTATGTGAATGGTTGTTCGTCCCAAGAGAATGGTCTGGAGCTCAACATTTGAGTCGTCGTTTATTGTTTTTGGTCATTATCTTCATTGTCAATTTGATTCCAATTGTTTTCACTTTCTACTGGGCTGGTTTGGCTGCTAAGTCTAGGGCTGCACTCATCGTATCAATTGTTGGATTCTTTATTTCACTTGCTTCCATTGTGTTCTTTGCTGTTATGCCTTTGGGTGGTTTATTCACCTCCTATATGAACAAACGGTCCAGGAGATATTTGTCTTCACAGACGTTCACAGCCAACTTTTCTAAATTGAGAGGTTTGGACATGTGGTTATCATACCTTTTATGGTTTCTGGTCTTCTTTTTCAAATATCTTGAATCTTACTACTTTTTGATCAAGTCTTTGATTGACCCAATTAGAATTTTATCCACCACCAAAATGAGATGTACAGGAGAAGTTTGGTTTGGTAGTATTTTGTGTCTTCACCAAACTAAGATTGTTTTGGGTTTGATGTTGTTGGTTGATTTATTATTGTTCTTCTTGGATTCTTACATGTGGTACATTATTTTCAACTGTGTGTTTTCCGTCGGTAGATCTTTCTACTTAGGTATCTCAATCTTGACTCCATGGAGAAATATTTTCACCAGATTACCAAAGAGGATTTACTCCAAGATCTTGGCTACTACTGAAATGGAAATTAAATACAAACCAAAGGTTTTGATTTCTCAAATTTGGAATGCTATTGTTATTTCTATGTACAGAGAGCACTTGTTAGCCATTGATCATGTCCAGAAATTATTGTACCATCAAGTGCCTTCTGAAGTTGAGGGTAAGAGAACTTTGAGAGCTCCAACTTTCTTTGTCAGTCAAGATGATAACAACTTTGATACTGAATTTTTCCCCAAAAACTCCGAAGCTGAAAGAAGAATCTCTTTCTTTGCTCAATCTTTGGCCACCCCTATTTTGGAACCATTGCCAGTTGACAACATGCCAACTTTCACTGTTTTCACTCCTCACTACTCCGAAAAAATTTTATTGTCATTAAGAGAGATTATCAGAGAAGATGACCAGTTCTCCAGAGTCACCTTGTTGGAATACTTGAAACAATTACACCCAATTGAATGGGACTGTTTTGTGAAGGACACCAAGATTTTAGCTGAAGAAACTGCTGCATTTGAAAATGGTGATGATCCTGAAAAGGCTGAAGATGGATTAAAATCTAAGATTGATGATTTACCTTTCTACTGTATTGGTTTCAAATCCGCTGCTCCTGAATACACTTTAAGAACAAGAATTTGGGCTTCTTTGAGATCCCAAACCTTGTACAGAACTGTTTCTGGTTTCATGAACTATGCTAGAGCTATTAAGTTGTTATACCGTGTGGAAAACCCTGAATTAGTTCAATACTTTGGTGGTGATCCAGAAGGGTTAGAGGCTGCTTTAGAGAAGATGGCTCGTAGAAAATTCAGATTTGTTGTTTCCATGCAAAGATTGTCCAAGTTCAAAGATGACGAAATGGAGAATGCTGAATTTTTATTGAGAGCTTACCCAGATTTACAAATTGCATACTTAGACGAAGAACCTGCTTTGAATGAAGACGAGGAACCAAGAGTATACTCCGCTTTGATTGATGGTCATTGTGAAATGTTAGAAAATGGTAGAAGACGTCCTAAATTTAGAGTTCAATTGTCTGGTAACCCAATTTTGGGAGATGGTAAATCTGATAATCAAAATCATTCTGTCATTTTCCACCGTGGTGAATACATTCAATTGATTGATGCTAATCAAGATAACTATTTGGAAGAATGTTTGAAGATTAGAAGTGTTTTGGCTGAATTTGAAGAATTAAATGTTGAACATGTTAACCCTTACGCCCCATCTTTAAAGAACAGAGATGAAGATCAAAAATTCCCTGTGGCTATTTTGGGTGCTAGAGAATATATTTTCTCTGAAAATTCAGGTGTTTTAGGTGATGTTGCTGCTGGTAAAGAACAAACTTTTGGTACCTTGTTTGCAAGAACTTTGGCTCAAATCGGTGGTAAATTGCATTATGGTCATCCTGATTTCTTGAATGCTACATTTATGTTAACTAGAGGTGGTGTTTCTAAAGCTCAAAAAGGTTTACATTTGAATGAAGATATCTACGCCGGTATGACTGCTATGTTAAGAGGTGGTAGAATCAAGCATTGTGAATACTATCAATGTGGTAAAGGTAGAGATATGGGTTTCGGTTCTATTTTGAATTTCACCACTAAAATTGGTGCTGGTATGGGAGAACAAATGTTATCTCGTGAATACTACTACTTGTCCACTCAATTACCATTGGATCGTTTCTTGTCTTTTTACTTTGGTCACCCAGGTTTCCATATCAATAACTTGTTTATTCAATTTTCCTTGCAAGCCTTTATGTTGGTCATGGCTAATTTAAATGCTTTAGCCCATGAATCCATTTTCTGTTCTTACAACAGAAACAGTCCAATCACTGATATTTTGTACCCAATCGGTTGTTACAATTTCCATCCTGTGGTGGATTGGATTAGACGTTATACATTGTCTATCTTTATTGTTTTCTGGATTTCTTTTATTCCATTGACTGTTCAAGAGTTAATTGAAAGAGGTGTCTGGAGTGCAACTCAAAGATTCTTTAGACATCTTGTTTCGTTTTCACCAATGTTTGAAGTTTTCGTGGCTCAAATCTATTCTACATCCTTGTTTACTGATTTGACTACTGGTGGTGCTAGATATATCTCAACTGGTAGAGGTTTTGCTACATCCCGTATTCCATTTTCCATTTTGTACTCCAGATTTGCTGATTCGTCCATTTACATGGGTGCTAGATGTATGTTGATTATCTTGTTTGGTTCTGTTGCTCATTGGCAACCAGCTTTATTATGGTTCTGGGCTTCTTTGTCTGCTTTGGTGTTCTCCCCATTCTTGTTCAACCCTCATCAATTCGCTTGGGAAGATTACTTTATTGATTACCGTGACTTTATTAGATGGTTATCTCGTGGTAACACTAAATGGCACAGAAACTCATGGATTGGTTACATTCGTCTTTCCAGATCTAGAATTACTGGTTTCAAACGGAAGTTGACTGGAGATATTTCTGAAAAAGCTGCTGGGGATGCTTCCAGAGCTCATAGAACCAATATTCTTGTTGCTGACTTTTTACCATGTCTTTTCTACACTGCTGGTTTGTTTATGGCTTTCACTTTCATCAACGCTCAAACTGGTGTCACTGATGATGTGTCGAAAGTTAACTCTGTTTTGAGACTTGTGATTTGTGCTTTGGCCCCAGTTGTTATTGATTGTGGTGTTTTGGCTGTTTGTGTAGGATTGGCTTGTTGTGCTGGTCCAATGCTTGGATTATGTTGTAAGAGAACTGGTTCCGTTCTTGCTGGTGTTGCTCATGGTGCTGCTGTAATTATCCACATTGTTTTTTTCATTGTTATGTGGGTTTTAGAAGGTTTCGTTTTTGCCAGAATGTTATTAGGTGTCATCACTATGATTTACATTCAAAGAACCTTGTTCAAGTTTTTGACACTTGCCTTCTTAACCAGAGAATTCAAGCACGATAAAACCAACACTGCTTTCTGGACTGGTAAATGGTATAATACCGGTATGGGATGGATGGCCTTTACTCAACCATCAAGAGAATTCTGTGCTAAAATTATTGAAATGTCAGAATTTGCTGGTGATTTTGTATTAGCCCATATCATCTTATTCTGTCAATTACCAGTCTTAATTGTTCCATTGATTGACAGATGGCATTCCACCATGTTGTTCTGGTTAAAACCCTCTAGATTAATCAGACCACCCATTTATTCCTTGAAGCAAGCTAAATTAAGAAAGAGAATGGTTAGAAAGTACTGCTCATTGTACTTTTTGATTTTGATTATATTTGTGATTTTAATTGCTGCTCCTGCTATTGCTGCCAAATTCGTTCCAGATAACTTACAAGATTCCATTTCCGGACTTGGAAGTATCACCGAAGGTTTATTCCAACCAAGAAAGACCGACAACAATGACACTAAGGACCCATCTCGTGCTTACGAAAGCTCCTGGTCTTTTGCTAGTTACACACCAAAGACCCATGCTTACACTTCCAAAGCTTAAACTTTTGTTGAGAATACAGGAAAGAAGACTAAGTCTTCATATGGATAGGTTAGTTATATACTGTTTGTGTTTTTGTTACATTAAAATATGAGTCTATAAATTATAAATTATTGTTTTATTTCGCGTTCTTTGAATATTATTACACCTATTGTAATTCTTGGTTAAAAGACAATATGGCCATATTGCTTCGCCCTAAACAATTACCCACATCCACAAGGATATTGTTGGGATCACTTGTGATGATTTCTGCTTTACTTTTTCTTATCAAATTGGGTCGGTATAGGTCACCTTTGGTTGGAGAGGACACCAAGTTTCATGATATTCAGGTTCCGTATCTTCAATTAATACCTCGTTTCACAATCATATACCCATGGGCTGTGGTGACGGCTATCTTTGCGGAAATCACCGTGTTTTCCTTCCTTGTGTCCACGGCAATTTTGACGGTTGCAAGTAGGTACGTGGAAAAGTTTTGGGGTTATAAAGAGGTAGTTAAGTTTGTGTTTATAGTTGGAATTATCACAAACTTTTTGACGGTGTTGGTGACCATATTATCAAATATCATCAGAAGAGATGCGTTGGGCATGGATAAGCCATTGGGTGGAGGAATCTCATACTATTTCGGGTTTTTGGTGGTGTTGAAACAATTGATTCCTGAACACAACATTGTGTTGTTTCAAGGCTTGATCAACTTCAGAGTCAAGAGTTTGCTGTTGATTTTTGTGTGTGTTTCATTCTTCTGGTCAGTGGTGATATCCCGGTCTTTATACCCGTTTGTACCTGGGTTTGAAAGCTTTATCATATCCTATACATATTTGAGATTCTTTCAGTCGTTCACGGCTGATCCGTTGTTACCAGTGTCGTCCAGTGATGCCGGAACCATTATCCGAGGCGATGCATCAGATGCTTTTAAATTGGTGGAATTCTTCCCTGAATTCACCAAACCATTCTTGTCGGTTGTGTTTGACAAAGTATATGAGCTTGCAGTGCTATTAGGAGTGGTTACTCCTTTCGATGATGATATTGTTGAGCAAGGAAACATCAGAGCCCAGAAGAGAACACAAAAGATTAACGAGACCCAGAAGTCTGTGGCCAACTCTGTTGCAGAAAGAAGAAGACAAGTGGCACTCCAAGTGATTGAAGATAGAATCAACAGAGAGTCCAGGACCTAGGCGAGGACCAGAGGTTAAGGGCCATAGTACCTGTAGAATAGAGAATATAGTCCCTGTTCTTTGTACGTTCGGTTTTCCGAATTTCTTCTGTTTCTCTTCTCTATCCACCTGTTTCACTTAAACGCGTGGAACAAAAATTGTTTTCGACACAATTACTACACCAAGATGCTTGGTGCCAACACATTTAAACCCAAAGAGAAACACAAGAGTTCACTACCACTACCTGCCACATTCAACAGAATCAAATCCCTCAAAAAAAACAACCTTGCCATATATATACTAACCATTGTTTTGTTGTTTTTATGGTGGAATCCATTTCATTTATCGTTGAGGTTAACTAGCAATGCAGTATCGGCTTATCCGCCACCTCATCCGTACACCAGTACTTCTATTGTCACAACAACTCAGAAGTACATTTTCCCACCCATTGAACATGCCTCTCTACTCAAGGAATTAGGAAGAAACAAAATTGTCAAGGAATCCAGGGTCAGAGATGCTAGTCAACCAGAAATCGATGCAAGTCACATTTATTCTCTCAATGAGTATGATGATCCAAATCCTTCGGTTCAAATGGCCAAGGAGAAATCAGAGAATGCAGCTCTGAACTTATCAAAAGCCAAAAATACGTTCAAGAATCAGGATAAAATTGTGTTCAAGCCTAAATCCATGAAAAATTACCCAGAGATTGTAGTGGTGACAGCTATTAATTATGAAAAGTATTCTGTGGATGCGTTGACCACTATTGTCCAGAACAGAATCGATTACGCCCATAAACATAATTATGGGGTATACATTAAATGGTATCAAGAGTTTTTACCTTGGGTCAGTTCGTTTGCTAACTTTGATGATGTGGAAAAGCGGAAATGGATCCGAATCTTTTGTTTGAGAGCTGCTATGTTTGCATTCCCTCATACTAAGTGGTTCTGGTACCTTGACGAAGATGGGTTAATCATGGAGATGAATATCAATATAAAGGATTACGTGATCGAGCCCGAAGCTTTGGGACCAATAATGATTAGAGAACAACCAATCAACCCTCAAAATGGTATCATTAAAACATACAAGAACAATAAGCCATCACATGTAAAGATGATATTTACCCAATCGGATACAAAAGTAGAAACCAATTCTTTTTTGGTGAAAAATGATGATGTGGGGTTATCACTTCTTGAGCTCTGGTCGGGCGACTTATTCTTTGCTTACCCTTACTTCCCATTTGGCCCTGATTCTGCCGTGACACATATTTTACAGTGGCACCCGTTTTGTTTGAGTAGGGCTGCTATTATACCTGCTAGAACAATTGCTGCCAAGCATGGTACCGGAGGCGCAAGTGATGATGATACTCTTGTTTTTGCCAAGGGTGATTTCACCGTGTCTTGGACTGATTGTACGGGAGACGAATGTGAGGAGATCTTGAAGCATTATAAAGGGATTCTTCACCCCAATAAGCCATAAAGGCTTCCACCCTATAGAACATGATTTGTGTAGTGGAACATGTATGAAACCATCAGTAGACCCATTTCAGTAAGCTCGTGAAGCATGTGTTCATCAAAAGTCATCGATACACAAGTGCTTGATTCGATCATGGACCATCGGATCTACTCTTACATCCTGCTGTTTTCGTAATGACTTGAACTTCTTCCAGAATGTGATGTGATTGTTCATCTTCAACACTGATCGGCCACTTTCAGTGTTAACAGTTGGAATGATTTCCTTCATATTTAAGAATAAGCATAAATACGATAATTCCCTGTAGGAAGAATGCTCACTATAAGGAAGGGAATAAATACGAAGACAATCCTTCTCGGGGTTGGTGGGGGTCTTTGTTTTCTTCGTTTGTGGTAAAATGTTGTTCACATAGGTGAAAGCAGGTTCTTCACAACAGATGTCACAGATCTTACTTAGAACTTGGTTTATAATAATCGGAGGACACATATTGAGATTGGAGAACTCTAACATGTCCAATTCCTGTGTTGTCAGATAACTATTTTCATGAGCCCAACCAGTGGGTCTCAAACCAACGCATTTTTCAAAATGATCAAAGTACTTGTTATGGTAAAAGTAATTCGACATTTCGTCCATTGTATAAACTATGCCCATGGGTACCAAGTGTATAACACATTCACAGTCAGGATCACCCAATTCATTCTCGGTGACGACTTGATCCAAGTGGTCATTACCAAAGGTTCTGACCACATGATATTGATTATCCCTACTCTTTATGTTCAGGATGTAGATAGGACAATTGTTTAATTTCTTCAGAATTGAAATGGCAAGTTTCTCTTTGCCAATGATGTAGGTACCAACAAGTATCAAAAACTTCTTCTTTTTTTTCGTTAGCCTTAGTTTTATGAAATCTGTTATCCGGGATTGCTTTGTTAGGCCAAACCATTCAGCTATCAAAGAGTTGCTAGAGTTATCTTCACACAAATCATTAAACATCTGAGCCGTTTCTGCACACACCCGTTCTTGCTTTGGAAAGTTATAATGGAATGATAGGTAAGTGGTATCCAAGTACACCCTATCGAGCATATCTTTTGACCCTGGGGTATTAAATTTCCTCAAGAAGTCGTTTTCAATCATATCCCTATTGACTCGAAAGTCTCCACAATGTAGATACTTTAGGTCATTTACCATATAACCTCGAGACTCAAATAAAAATATAGCTGATCCTGGACAGTGATTTGCTGTCATTAATGTGACATATAATCCAAACCCCAACACCCCATCGACTTTTTGGGGCTTTCGAAGGGTTGCATTATCAAAGTCTTTAATGAGGTATCTTACTTCGAATTCCAACACTTGAATGAATCTAGGATCTATTCCAAACTTCAACGTTAGTAACTTTGCTGTAACTTCACTACAATAGATTAATGGTTTGTATTTTGACTCATCTTTAAAATCGTCAACCGTTTCAAATAATCTTTCGTAGCACCATTTCTTACTGACCCCACCGTAGTGATCGGAGTGAAAATGACTTAAGAAATACATTTCAATATCTGGATTCGGCAAGAAATTAAAGGCGTCCATGGAGATGGAATACCTTTTCTCGGGGTCCACTGAAAACTCCATGATTTTTAATTTGGGGATAGGTTTTCGGTTTGGGTTACCTTTCAAGCTCTTAGGGGGATTGACCTTCCTCATGGGACTGGGGGTGGACGAGTCTCGATTCTTGTACAGGGGTTTTTGGATCAATACTGGTGGTTTCGATTTCAAGGTGATCTTTGGTTTTGGCAAATTCTTTTCTTCAAGACACGCTTCAATATGTGCTATTTTGAACGGTTCCAGCACTCCTTCCATGTGTAGGTGGCAAGCAGGGCACTTGAGGTTATAAGCGTCCACGTCTACCAAGTCTATGTGATGTAGACCATCGATATCGATGGCTTTGCGGCCTCTCACCACTCGGGGAACCTCATGGTTGATTCTGAAACAGTAATCAGGCTCGTCATCACATTCGTAGTTCAAGTCAATATCTTGCTCTAATTTGTATTCATAATCATCATCTAAATCATCATCTGAGTCCGAGTCGTAAAACCTTAGAAGCTCATTTTCTTCTTCCGAGAACGACTCGTGCCGTCGAAGGATCCGTTCTGGCAGCATTCGGACACGCTCTGGCAGCAAGATATCTGGCACCTGGACAGGCCCTAGCAGCATTTGGGTACTAACAAATTCAGTCTGCTCTTCTATGGGATATAAAAGTGACGTTTCAAACACTTTCACATCAGGTATCTGCACATCTTCCAGGGATACAGTCCCTGCTCCACGCGACACATTCTCTAGTTTAATAGCATCCTTGAAGTCTGTCGCCACCGGTGCAACTGGGTCTGTGAATGGGTTATCCCCAAGCCGCTCGAAACCATTCTCTGTGTCATTTTCTCCTACCGGAATGTGTACAGACGGTTCATTATTCTCTATGTCTTCTTTAACGACGTGTACTTCACGTGATTCAGAGATAACATTACCTGTATCATCTTCACCCGTCAAGTCCACAAACTCCACCGACTTCCGTAGTCGCTTCCTCCCCGGGAGTTCGAAGATCGAAGACTGTCTCATAACAGGTAATAGATCAGATTAGCAAGCTGATTATTTTCGCAGCGACTCAAAAATGACAATTAATGGGCTTGTTAAGTATCATTAAGAAGCAGAAATTGAAGGACAAAGAGGTGCGGGTTTTGATGTTGGGGTTGGATAACGCCGGAAAGACGACGTTGGTGAAACAAATTCTCCACGAGGATATAGCCTCCATTTCTCCTACCATGGGGTTTCAAATCTGCACCGTTCAGTATCACCACTACAATCTAAACATCTGGGATATTGGTGGGCAGACAAGTCTTCGGGCGTTCTGGGGCAATTATTTCGAAAAGACCAACATCGTCGTGTGGGTGATAGACGCCACAGCTCTTGAACGGTTGACGGAGTCGTATAACGAACTTCGAGATAAAATCATCAACCAGGACCGGTTAGTGGGAGTGTCGCTCTTGATTTTGATCAACAAGATAGATTTAGTGGAGGAACCTGCTTTGTTGAGTGCACGGGTGACGGACGTTCTTCGACTTGACCAAGAAATGCCTGGCGACCATTGGAAAGTGTTGGTTGTGAGCGGTAAGACCGGTGAGGGCATTGGGGATGCGTTAGATTGGTGTGTTACCCGGACTTTTTGAACAGACACCAGAGCCAGAGATAAGCCTTGGACCTGGGTGGACACAGAAAGAGTTTTCTATCACCGTGACATAAGCACAGAAGCACAAGACCAGAAGTGCAGACGAGTAAACAGACGAAGTCCATCTCCAAAGAAGACAGACGAAGTTTATCTCCAAAGAAGACAGACGATCTCCAGAGAAGACAGACGATTGACCAAATCTGATGCAAGACAAGGTTCATTGCAAACGATAACACACAGGAACAGAAACGGATACAAAACAAACATCATCCCATTCATGTCTCCGTCGTAAACGCGTATTCTGAAACAACCCATTGCTGCTGCAAATGTACAGGGTCTAAAACCGGAAACGCGACACGCGAGGTTGCAAATATTGAACCTTTTTATAAACATCGCCATTTTTTTGCTCCTTCGTCACCAATTTTTTTGTTCCAGGCCAAAATTCTGCGGCGGCCTTCGCAGTAATGTAAATAACAACATTAAAATCTTGCATTAAGGAAAGCAATTGAAATACAAAACTACACCTGATTCTCCAAATTGCTTAATTAATAATTCATTGCACTTCTTTATTTTTTATCCACCTAATATCCCTTGAAATCCGAAACCTGCGGATCATATAAAGTACATTGTCCGTCCTAAGTACCACCATATTTTGTCTGAACCATGACTTCTCCAACCCCGGCAAAAACAATTTCTCAACTCATAAACGACCTATTAACAGTGGAAAACGATGAGAACAATAACCTTATTCAGATTTTGGGGATCGCCAAACCCATGAAGTCATCACAGACTTCTATCACTGCCTTGATCAGAGGTCTTTTCACCAAAAATAAAGCACTTGTCAAAATTCTTGACCAGTACCACAAGTTGCTAGAGGCTGCTATTGATGTTAACGATGAAAAACAGATATTCAAAAGTTTCATAAACCAGTTTATATTGTGGATGGGAGACGATGTTTTGACCTTGTTCACTAAATTTAAAAACTGTTTGAAAAGTACTGATTTGGCAGAAACTAATATTAATGACGCCACTTATTACGGGAAACCAGTATTACATCTTAAGAATTACGTCCAGTTCATCCAGTCAGCCACCGAAATCATCAGAAACCCATACATAATAGACCAATTAAAAGTGTTTAACAAACAATGTCAAGCTTGTTTTGAAGACTATCTTC
Source organism: Yamadazyma trypodendri (assembly GCA_030572515.1). Lineage (NCBI taxonomy): Eukaryota > Fungi > Ascomycota > Pichiomycetes > Serinales > Debaryomycetaceae > Yamadazyma > Yamadazyma trypodendri. The sequence goes on along the minus strand of JAJMAI010000003.1, from coordinate 333,279 downwards.
AATTCATTGAAAGCTCCAAACTACTTAACATCAACTTCGACAATGTGCAGTTGGTTTCCGAATCAGACAAACACCGAGCTCCTGTAAAGGTGTGCAGCTACTTTAAAGTCACACAAATCACTGAACGGTCTCGAAACACATACTTGACCATTGTTGGCATCAAAACCACCACCCGAGTAGAATTGTTGTTGGTGGACTTGAACCGGATGGTTGGTCAAAATGCCAATTCTTTGGCTGTTTTGTCAGTTCCCGAAGACAGTTCTTCCAGGTCTTTATTGTATCCTCCATTTAGAGTCAATGAGTTGGCTTTAACTTTCAGTAGTTCCCAGTGCCAATTGATCTTAAAATCCATTCCTTTGCCTGGGACAGTGGCTTCTTCCTATAAACTTGTGGTGCAATGTCCAGATGAGGACTTTTTAGTGGAGTGGGTTAAACGCTTATCAACAATCTTTCCCCTTGACAACCCAGACTCTCCCATGAGCCCAAGTTTCCGCCTTAAATTACATGGAGATGCTCCTACAATGACGATGGCAGGACTTGGCATTGACATGTTATCCGATACGTCGAACTCTGAAAGTGAGCTTGACATGAAACACGACACCTCGTCTGCAACCCCGTCACCACCGGCCTCAAATTTGCAACCATTTAAGGAATTGATCAATTCACCAGCCTTGGAGAAAAACCAACTTCAAATACCTGCCGTTACCACCCGATCGAATTCTTATTCTTCCGATGCTTCATCGACGGGTTTCCACCAACCAAGAATCCCCCAATTCACCCGGTCTAATGTTTCTTCGCCGACTTCGTCTTTCCAATCAGTCGAATCCCACGACTCCTTTTCGGTGCCATTGGCAGCCAGCTCAAAAGCCTCGTTAACTCCAACAAGAGATCTCAGATTACAACACAGTTTGAACATTCAAAACATTAGGTCTGGATCTTCTATACAAACTGTGGATTCCCAGGAGAGACCGGTTTCTTCTTCTGCCGAGATTGAGGAAGGGAGCTTATACGATAAGGAGAACGTTGATCCAAAGCAAGAAACTAAGGCAATCAAACTGCCAGCTACACCAAAGATCGATATTTCCAGCTTTGGGCAAAATCATAACCCTTCATTCAGCATTCACCGTGGACTCAATGAAATCACAGTAAACTCGGAAAGGCCAAAGTCTACCTTCTTTGGGTTGTTCAAAAAAGGAAATAAGACTTCCAAAGCTTATCCTTCAGCCACTCCCAAAATCACTTGTAACACTAACACCAAACTGGACAGCAAACCCCGGAATCTATTCATTGATACTCATGGGGCCCCAATGATGCATGCTGATTCCGATTCTGACACAATTCCTTTATCGGCATCTTCTGCCAGATCTGATGGTTCTACTGTATCCCAACACAATTCCACCAGATCATTCACTCAACACCACAACGGTTCGGGCACTGCTTTTGCCTTGCCCTCGTCCACATCAACCTACTTCTTCAAGCAATACAAAAATAATAGCGTTTCCACCACTTCTATCATAGAAGAAGTGGACTTAGAAGTTCCCAGGACTTTAAAAGATACCATTAACGATGAAAACACAATTGATTTTTACATTTCCCCTTCGTCTTCCAAGGGCATGAAGGTTTCTAAATGGAAGGCTAAATACGGAAAATGGGAAATGTTGACGGTCAGTGAAACTGTGTTTATAAAAATTGTCATTAACTACGAGTTGGGTAAATCATGGATGCTTTTATTCAAGGAAGAGTTTGACGTGGAGTACGCACAGGTAGTGGATAAGCCTATTCTAATTTTGGATTTGGGCAAGGACACAGAGATGACACAAGCTTCTGCTTTGGATATACAGGTATGCTCGAAAAACTCCATCACGGGAGAGACGATGTTGATAATGATCAGATCTTCTACTGATGAGATGATCAAGGCAATTATGTCCCATATCAAAAATGTCAAAGGGGTCTTCACACCGGCGGCCTTGAAGAAGAAGTCTTCTTATGGCTCTTCCATGAACGGGTCTAAGCAAACTATTGCTTCGTCTTACATGGATCAAGGAGGACTGGCAAGTAAGTCATCGACATCTAGTAGCCTAACTTCTTCGTTACAAAGCCCTGCCAAAGTTGTCGGACCCTACACTTCCCAACTCACCCGAGATATGTCTATGGCTTCGATAAATTCAGATGATATCAACAATGCAACCATTTTGGGCAATCCAGATAATACTAAATTGTTATTGTTAAGTGATATGAAAGTGAGATTGCAAACACAACTAGAAGGGTATGAGCAAATCAATAATCCTTCTTCATGGAAGATTTTATCGATGTACTCTTTGAGTCTCTACATCATATCTGATAGTTTTTCAGAAAAGAACTACTATAGTTTTGTTTTGCAGTCATTGGACTCAAAAGATGAGGAAGCACACAAATGGTTAATTTGCGAAGAACAGAAGCTCGACCGAATTGAGAGAATTGGCAAAGCGGGATTGTTGGTCAAGGCTTCCAACGATGACTTGTTTATGATTGAATGTAAGGGCAAGAGGGAGTTCAAGGAACTCTATGAGGTATTTTAATAACTGTATGTTAGACATTAATAGATAAGATAACGGACATATTAGGGTGTTTATGAAAGGGATTTAAGTTGAACAGACTCATCAGTGAATATGAGTGCAAAATTAGGGCTCAACACACTCATTGGCAGGTACTTATATGATTGCAAAATTAGGGTGATACGCTCTACTAAATATTTATTGCGAAATTTTCTAGTTTTGCAACCACAAAAATTTAACCACAAAACTTGACCGAATATGTTCTTTATCAAAGAGTTGGTATTTTACCTCTTGATGGCCTTGACTCAGGCAAAGTCCCCCAAAGACGACAAGCCTTCCAAGAGGGCTGGTCCTATCTCGATCTACGGGAATAAGTTTGTTGATTCCAAAGGATACCAGTTTCTGTTTAGGGGGATCGCTTACCAGCGAATGAGAGAGGAAGATGACGATTTCATGAACTATAATGGGTTTGGTCATATCGATTCCATGGCAAATACAGAAGCATGCATGAGGGATTTGGATTATTTGCAACAATTGAACGTCAATGTGGTCAGAGTGTATCAAGTTGACCCTAGTCAAGATCACGACGTTTGTATGAACGCATTTGCATCCAAAGGTATTTACGTCTTATGTGACTTACCAGAGCCTCTGAACTCCATCAACCGGAACCAGCCCAGCTGGGATATTGAGGTTTATGATCGATACAAGTCTGTCATTGATGCTATGCACAAATACACCAATTTACTTGGATTCGTGGCAGGAAATGAGGTGACTAACACTGTCAGTAATGTGGATGCTTCTCCGTTTGTTAAAGCTGCCATAAGAGATAGCAAACGCTATATCCGGACCAAGGGTTACAGAGAAATACCTGTTGGATACACGGGAAATGATGATGCAAGAATCAGAAAAAACTTAGCCAACTACTTTGTCTGTGGAGAAGACGACAGTGCTAAGGCCGACTTTTTCGGAGTCAACATGTACGAATGGTGCGGCTATTCCACCTACTCCACTTCCGGATACAGGGACAGAACCTTGGAATTCTCCGATTATCCCATTCCTATTTTTTTTAGTGAGTTTGGCTGCAATTTAATGACACCACGGCCATTCACTGAGGTAGAAGCACTATATGGCTTGACAATGTCTAAAGTGTGGTCAGGGGGTATTGCTTACGAATATTTCCAGCATCAGAACAACTACGGAGTTGTTAAAGAAAACAAAGATGGAACCGTCACCCCGTTGGAAGACTTCGATACTTTGAGTCTTAGGTATAGCACTAATTATCCCAAAGTGACAAAAATCAAAGCAATACAAAAAAGCAATACCACTATCAGATGCGAGACAAGTGAGCACTGGATTGTTGCAGAACGTCTACCACAAACACCAGATCGGGGCAAATGTGAATGCCTCCAGTCAACGTTATCCTGTATCAAAACCCCATACAACGACGTGCATGAGTCAGAGTTACTCACACAGGTGTGCACGCAAGTGGACTGCAGTGAACTCACGGCCGATGGAGCCTCAGGAGTGTTTGGAGACTTCTCTGATTGCAGTCCTAATCAAAAAGTATCGTTTGCACTTGACAAATATTATAAAATCAATGGCCAAAAAGAACTGGATTGTGACTTTAACAACAAAGCCATTTTGGTGACAAATAACGATGCAGTGGATTTGGATAGCATTATTCTCGAAGATGGCAGAACTTGTAAGGAAACATTACACCTGTATGGGGGAGTTAACAACAAAATGCAAGTTGACAAATTAGAGAAGAATGACAAATGGGCATACACTCATGGCCATGAATCACGAAACGGTACCAGAGCCATGAAATCAAATACGTCTCCTGCGTACCATAAGCATGCAGTTGAGAATATTCTGTCGTTATTGGCAGTGTTATTAGTCTGGTATATATTCCAGCTTAATTAGGTTGAATAAGTCTATTTACAAAGTAGGTGTTAGTCTTTCTTAGGGCCCCATTTGACTCCCAAGAAACTGGAGTCTTTGTAAAGTTTGGGAACATAGTTCTTGGCTTGAAATTTAGGCTCAATGATGTAGATTCTCTTGGATTTGGGAATATCAAGGGCAATATAAGCAAATTCTGAACTCCAGAATGATTGGTCAATTTGTTCAAGCGACACGGTTCCATGTTTTCCAGCATTAGACTCCACATGGAATTGCATAACCATTCTGTCTTTACCATCTTTTCCTTTCATTCTAACACTTTGGACGGGTCTATTTCTCACCCATTTACCAGCAGGTCCTTCACCATAAGCTCTCATTCTTTCGTGCTTTTCAAGCTGTAAGAGCGACCTGGCTTGCTCATTGTGCTCCACCAACTTGATGGCTTTATTGAATGTTTTGGTATCACCTGATGGTAAGAATAACTCCGAAAATAATAGGTATATAACCAATATAGCCACACCTGCTGCACCTACTACCAATACCCCTGACAAAGAGAAGGTCACAGCGCGGGTGATCTTATCAAGAAGAGCCTTTCCTTTGGTGTTTTTGTCTTGTGGAGGAGGAGGAGGCGGAGGGGGAGCAGTGTTGGTTGAATATCGTCTGTGGTAGTGGTTTAAGATCAGAATTCCACCGATTTTTGATGCATATAAGCCAGAGTTCGTCATGATGGCCGATCTCGTGATTCTGGGTATCATTAGTGACAGTACGCGAGGAAACAAGACGCGGGGGGCCTTAATGGCCATTTGCAATGCTCTAAAACTGCTCATTTGAGTCTACTGCTGAAAGATCCTCTGCAAAATTTTATGCTCATTTTTCAGAGACTAAGACATAGCACAAAATGAAATGTTGCGGGTTCACTAACTTGAAAAAGTGGAACGAGAGGTGTGGATATACGTTTCTTTTCGACCTTGGTTACTAGCCATCCTATGTGGTACCAGTACAATTGAACGTTTTCTACGTGCAGTATACGAATACCAAACCCAACATTTTCGCTGGATTAGCCGGTCTAGTATAGTGGTCAGTACAGTTCTTTGTGGCAGAACAAACCCAGGTTCGATTCCTGGGACCGGCACTTCTACTTTATTTTTACCATCCGCATCTTTGCAATCTATCATACTCCCTCATTTTCTTCCACCTAACACTGGTACTTCCCCTTCGTCATGGTTGCAGAACCCGTGCAGGCGACAATTGAAACACTTAACTATTTCTACAACCATGCTGCCTCGTTTGTGGCTGATCAAGTAAAGCAACTCCCAGCGTTTGATCCTTATAAATTGAATCCCAGTTTGGCTAATGATGTATCACAGCCTCCACAATCGATACTAGAACGCATAGGAAACCACAAAATGAAATTGACAATGTTATCTGTTGGAATAGGTGCAGGATGCTATTACTATGGGACCAAATATTATAAGTCACGTAACAAAGGCAGAGTATCTCGGCCCGTGATTCCCAAGAGAAGAGTACCCAAATTACCCAATGGAGCCAGACAAGATGTGGTGCTTGTGGTTGGGTCGCCCACAGAACCGTTGACGCGGTTGATAGTTCTAGATTTTGAGAGAAGAGGGTTTATTGTTTATTTGACGATACTTGATGAAAAAGATCTGAAATATACTGAGACCAACACCATCACAGATGATATTAATTATTTGAACTTGGCCAACTCCTACACATTTGAAGGGCAGTTGAATGAGTTCAATAGATTGCTCCAGATCCCCGTGGTACCATTTTCTGGTGCTGTTGCTCACAGATTGAAACTAGTGGGGGTGGTCTTCACTCCTAGTTTATACTACCCTATAGGACCTTTTGAGAATATCACCATTGCTTCATGGACAAAAGTTATTGACCGGTTGACGATATATCCCAAACTTCTTTCCTCTGGGTTGATCCAGTTGATCAGATTACAAAGAGCCAAAACAATCGTGATCTCACCTAACATCACCAGCACTTTAAATCTCCCATATCATGGCCCTGAGTCGTTGTTGCAAAATTCGATACAAAGCTTATTTTCCACCCTTTCCAAGGAAATCAGGCATCATAACCTATCTGTGACCCAAATAAGACTCGGTAATATCTCGGTGCTGTCCAATTGGAATTCTACCTTGAAAACTAACAGTGTGATCAATTCGGAAATTAAATGTTGGAACGAAGACATGAAATCTCTTTACTCAGAAGATTTCACAAAGTCGCAATACAAGGCCATTCCCATCAAACCATTTCGTAAGGGGACGCATTTGCGAGAACTATACCATGTTTTATTTGACTTGATATACTCGAAATCGTTGAATCCCCCAGTAGTATATTGTGGTAGCGGAGCCCGGGTCTACGAGTGGATATGTAACCTTGTGCCCCACTCTCTCTTGCAGTGGATATTGGCATAGGTGGTTCAGTTGTATTATTTTGGCCCTGTTGCTAAGACATAAAATATCTTTTGTTGTAGCTGGTTGCAACAGATATCGTGGTGTTCGGCGAATCCAATGCATTCAGTAGACGTCGTGTACGTACCAACAAACTTTCAACACTTCCCTCGCATCACAAAAATTTTTCTGTTTTCTCTTCTTTACGTCCATGGTCAAAGAATTGTTTTCGAAGCTTACAAAAGGACTTTGGGTCTTCAATGCTTTGGGGAAAGTCTCCTACCAAATACGCGGAAACGTAACGAATTAGTCCATTCGTTTACCGAGACATTGAGTTTGCAATTCTGGGACATTATTAGGATTGTGGAAGCTGGTACAAACTCATTCATCCCTTTTAGGGTTCTGGATGCTTTTGCACATCATGTTTTACTTTCTGAAGTTGCAGAATGGTTCACCCAAAGTCTCGGTATAAAAAGTTTTTTCGGTGATGGGATCTTGGGATCCTAAACGATAGTTATAACAATTGGTCAAAAGTCTTCTGACTTGTGGCTAACTCAATGGAGCTCACTCTTGGTCCATGGACGTCCCTCTCAAAACTTGTACCTGGTGTTACCACTGAGGTATTGCATAGTCAAACATGCCAAGTTTTAAACATTCTATCAAGATTAAGAGGTTTAATTGAGTTCTTATGATGAAACATCAAGCAAACAGAGTCAAGCTCCGAGATTTGTTTCACTTTCTGGAAAGATGACTGGTCTCAAATCGGGGACGAGAGTTGCGTAATTCTGATGATACTTAAATGCCTTTTAATATTGATAGAACGTTAGAAATATAGTAGAATTGACAGAAGGTTTATATTACAAATATATAATAGGTGTCATAGACAGAATTAAAAGATAATAGTACAAAAATCTAATCAAGGATATCATGGGATAATCAATCTACTTTCCAATGGTTGGTTAAAGCATTATGGCCATCAATATGGTTAGTATTACCCAATAACTCAAGTAAGTAAAGCACCAATGTAGTACTCATATTAACCCAATTCCAGAACTTGATGGGGTGAATGGGTAACTGGGTATCTTGGTTCGAAGAAAACACATTCCATATCTGGACTTGTGTAGCCAATTGACCATTATACAGCATCAATAAGTGAGTATACACCGGTATTATAATACATGGGGAATAAGAATAAATCAATCTTACAATAGTTGAAGGTGGTTCACTTGAAGCAAATTGGTTGAGCATATCTTTGGATTTAGATTTAGAAGAATTGGAGTGGTTGGAGGTGGTGGAATGAAGGGACGTCAGGGAGTTGGTGGATTCCGATCTTGCCAAGGAAATGGAGTTTATGGAAGTCATTGAAGTTTCTCTCGATCTTATTGAGGGTGGGGTCCTTGGAGGAGTATTTGATGGGTATAGCGTAGAATGGTATAATGCCGGAATGATTTTGGTAGCCCCGAAAAACACCGTTATCCTGTAAGAAAAGTTGAACAACACCGGTAAGGGTAACTTTGGTATTGAGACATTAAGGAAATCATACAAGGTTCTCACTGAACCTGGCAAATTTGAAGCTAAAAATGGCACAATCGTCAGAATTGTGTTGATTAGATGGGGGGACAATATCGGTATATCCATGGCAAGGTTTGTACTGGTAAACATATCATTCAAAGCCTGACTAGCACTTTCGCTAAGCTGAGGAAATGTTTCATAAATACATCTCACAATATATGCAAATAAGAAAGAACTTTCGATAATTGAACCTCTTCCACTGGTGATACCAAACACCCCCAAGCCAATAGTTAAGGTCAAAAGAGATCCCAACAAAGAGCTACCTAGCACATCGATGGTTATTGGTAGCACATAGATCCTGTATAAAAAGTATAATCCTCCGGTAATAGTGGTTCCACTAGTTACTAAAGAAACAATTAACCAACTATCGGATTTGTAAGTTGTCAACCAACTTATTGTTTGACCCACTGCTTGAATAGCCAATAATGAACAGAGCCCCTCGAGAATAGTAAATATGGGGGTCGAATTTATGATAAACAACTTCCATATTTCCACCACATAAAACTCTTTTGGTTCGAAGCTGCCGTTGTAATAGGATAAGAACAACGTAAGAATTGAAGGTATGGCAATATACTGGAAGTAATAAAACACCGAGAACCACTTGAGATGTTTTGTTCTCCCTGTTAATAACTTGACGGTGGTGGATATGAAGTATAGTATGAAAATTGTCAAGGAAAATGATAATCCACAATCAATGCCTCCCACATCAAACGCCAAAGGTATAGATAGGATAATAAGAACTAGGTATACCACCGACAATAGCAGTCTGACAAATCGTATTATCAGCAGATTCATTGTATTAATTCAAGCTTACCGAATCTTATTGAAGTTGATAATAAAATTCGTGTCCTTAGATGAATAAATATGGTTTGAGAAATAACCGGGGATCTGGAGTATATCAGTTTTATCTCAATACCAGGACCGAATTATTTTGTGCGTTTGTGTTGCAATAAACTCGGGATTTTTATTCAGGATGTTTTACAACAGCACCAGTAGCAGTGTATGATATCAAGTGATGCACTTTTTGATACTGGTATGATAGTAGTTTCAGTTGGTTTCCCCTTTTAAAAATTTTTTGTTATTCTCTGCGGAAAATGTGTCCTGGCTATTAACGCGTTGATTTTTTAGGTCGGCAGATGGGTGCTAGAGTCGTACGAGTGTTAGCTCAAGAGGGTAGAGGAAGGGTGTTGGTAGAGGGTACGTAAAAAAAGTGTTTGTGGAAGGAGAAGGAAAAACAGCGGAGAGCAACCATAGCAACAGAGACAAGTCACTCGGTTACCATGAACTACTGAAATTCTCAAGTAACTGAAATGATGGAGACGAAAAGGAGGTAACCAGGTGTGTGAGGGTCGTATTTGACCTAAAACAACGAAAAATAGAAAAGTGAAAAACAAAACCTTTCTGGAACTGTCGTACTACGTCTGCTGAGCTGGGGCCTTCCGAAACGGTGTACTTCTCTGGTGTATGTTGAAACTGTGGAGACGCTTAATCTAAGTAATCAGAAAAAGTGTGCAGGAACGCGCAGATGTGGTTACCTATACTGCAAACTGGTGTAAGGGTCAACCAAATTCGGTGATTTTACAATCGAGTGGGTATACCTGTGACATTAGAGTCGATTGTTCCAAAGTAGTAATAGCTATATATTTACGTACAAATGTCGGTTTTCTTGATTGGTGCCAAAGCGTATAGCCCGCGATAGATTATTTGCGATGAGACAAAAAAAGTATAAAGCGATGCCACTGAAGCGTAAGAACGACGGGAAACAAGGGCGACAAGACTTAAGAAAGATCACCCGCACATCTAGGCGGCCAGATCCTAATGCTTATGATGAGCCACACAGAGCAACCACAGAATCCCAAGAACAGGTAGTTTCTGATAGTAATTCCGAATCGAATGTACAGGAGCCTGTGGATACCGATGGTAAAGCCTACAACGCATTGCTTACGTTGATCAGTGCCGAACATCCTACGGTCCCCAAAGCCAAAAGGCAGAAACGGGCCGTACAAGAGCCGGAAGAGGAAGAAGGCGAAATAGTAGGATACAACGTGGACGAAGAAGAAGAGGAAGAGGAGCTGTTGGATGAAAGTGATGAGGAAGATACCACCGATCCGTACCAGATTCATTTCAACCACACTACTGAGGAAGATGTTGAGGAGATGGAGGAGGTCGTAGCGAATAAATGGGTCGTGGCTGCAAAGAAGACGATAAGCAGCTACAACTTCTTATACCAAGTACCTGCCAACGCCAAGGACCTCAATACGAAGGAGAGTAATACAAAGGACCTCAGTCTTAAAAAGTCGTTGGCAGAACTCCCCATAAAACAAAGAGCGTTAAAACAGTTTATTTCATCAGAGGGAGACCAGTTGGATGAGCTTGATACGGCGTTATTGAACGCCATGACCCAATATAAAGACATTAATTTCCCATACGCCGACTACAAAAACCAATCCTATAAGAAGTTGTACGCCTTACATGCTGTGAACCATATTTATAAGACCAGAGATACGGTGTTGAAAAATAACGGGAAACTCCATAACTATGAGGAACAATTGAAGCTAGGTAAAACTCCTAAGGAAGTGGAGTATAGAGACCAGGGATTTACTCGGCCAAAGGTGTTAATCTTGTTGCCCACTAGAGATGCCTGTTATGAAGTGATTAACTTGATCATCAAATATTCCGGCACAGAACAGCAAGAAAACCGGAAACGGTTCAATGGTCAATTCTATATGGATGCACAACCTCCTGCGACAAAACCAGATGACTTTAGGCACAACTTCAAGGGAAACACCAATGATTACTTCACAATGGGCTTGAAATTCACCAGAAAAACCTTGAAGATATATTCTTCCTTTTATACGTCTGATATAATAGTTGCATCTCCAATAGGTTTATCAATGATATTGGAACACTCTGAAAAGAAGAAGAGAGATTATGACTTTTTGTCGTCTATTGAAATGGTTATTGTTGATCGGGCCAATCAGATTGAGATGCAAAATTGGGACCATGTAAATACCGTGTTCAGGTATTTGAATGCCGTGCCCAAGCAGTTCCATGATGCCGACTTCTCAAGAGTCAGAATGTGGTCTATTAATGATAAGGCTAAATATTTCACCCAAAGGATGATCTTTGCCGAAAACCTTACACCCAATATTGCTAATGTTGTGAATAAGTCCTTGAATATAGCCGGGAAGTTGAAATTCAAGAAGATAGTTACATCAGATACCTGTATCATGAATTCTGTGGGACTTAAAGTCAAGCAGATATTCCAAAGATTTGAATCTTCTAGTCCAATGGACGATCCCGACTCCAGGTTCAAGTTTTTTTCTAATAGTGTGATTAACTCAGTCTCAAACTCCACTAGTTATGATGATGGGCTTTTGGTAGTGATTCCTTCGTACTTTGACTACGTAAGAGTGAAAGAGTATATGACAAGAACATCAAAACTTACTTTTGGTGCTATTGATGAATACACCACCCCATCAAAACTCACAAAGATCAGACAACAGTTTCTTGATGGAAGAATTAAAGTCTTACTTTACACCGAAAGATTGCATCATTTCAGAAGATTTGAAATAAACGGGGTGAAGAACATCTTATTGTATGGAATTCCATCCAATCCACTTTTCTATCGAGAATACTTGAAGTTCATAGGAAAGTCAGTTTTTAATGGATCTGTGGACCGCAACTTGTCGTTCATCAAGGTGATATTTTCGAAGTGGGATGCTGTTGCGTTAGAGAGAATAGTGGGTAATGAGAGAGCACCTATATTGTGCAATTCGATGAACGAGTTGTTTGAGTTCAAGTAGTGATATGTAGAATGTAAGACTAGAATGTAGGACGTGAATGGGAGGAGAGGACGTGAATGGGAGGAGAGGAGTTCAGAAATGTAGGCTTTATATCAGTTAAACTAACCCCATGAAGAGAATACATAAAACAGTTACTATTTCAGGCAGAGATTAATAGCATTGATTCAGAACTATATTACCCTATAAAGTTATAGAATCGTCCTCCTATGATAAAAGCTGATTCCCCACCATAATGAGCAACCCGATCGACACATATGGACTCATTCTTTCACCTATTCTGGCAAATTTCCAAAATATTCCCAACACCCCCGTCTTGTTACGGTCTAATATGCTTGGCCACGTAGCATGGATATAAGTACAAGTACATATCAAAAGCAATATCACTTGTAAAAGAGACTGAAAATTGAATAATGCAGACTTCTCTGTTAGTACAAAATGGATGGTAATGAGCCACGAAGAAGCCGACGCATAAAGCGTACCAGTTACAAGACACTACCACGCGGTTTCTTACTCAAAGCTCTGGTTATCATGATACATACCATCTTATGGAACAACAAAAATAGTGCTAAAAATGCGACCCGCTCTTTTTGAACCTGCAAGTTATCTTCAACGGAAACATACATCTCAAATAGCAGTACCCCTGCACCAATAAAGTATTGTTGGGACCCGCAGCAGATCCCGAGGCTGCAGTAAACTAATATGACTGATTTTTCTGAGGATCCGTTCCAAATGGACGATGATTTCACCTCCTATGATAAAATTAATGATGAGATAACTCCTAATTATGAGTCAATAGACGAATACAGCTGCACAATTGACCAGGAAAAAATACGATCGGGGATAGCTGAGCTAGATCTACAACGAGAAACCCCCCAATATGAAGAGGATATTGACGATATCTATGATCCGGAACAACACAAATTAGCAAATGCTAAAGCCCTTCACTCGGTCGACCCCGAATCATTGACACCACCAGAAAACTTTGCACCTGTGATCAACAACATCTACAGGTCTTCATTCCCCCAGTCCCACAATTTTGCATTTTTAAAAAGGCTAAATTTCAAAACCATACTATGCTTGATACCAGAAGAATACCCCCTGGAACATGAAAAGTTTTTCAAGGAACAAAACATACGCTTATTTCAGCTAGGACTTTCTGGTAACAAAGAGCCGTTTGTGGTGATTTCTGACGACTTGATCACGCAAGCTCTTAAAATCGTATTAAATCCTGCCAATCAGCCTATCCTCATTCACTGCAATAGGGGCAAACATAGGACAGGGTGTTTGGTCGGGGTGTTACGAAAACTTCAAAAATGGTCCTTGACGATTATCTTTGATGAGTACCGAAGATTTGCAGCCCCTAAAGAAAGGCCTATGGATCAGCAATTTATTGAGTTATATGACGAAGCAGAGATAGTTAAATACTGTCAGGAGAACAGGTTTCTACCGTTGTCATGGGACTAGGCCTGCAAGCTCATCTCATCCCCGGTTAGATAATGGTTCATGAAATAGACAATTGATACAAAATGCTGATTACTTTCTTGGGCTATATTCATACTACTTTCTTTGGCCAGAAAAACTTTTTCCCGTAGATGACAGCATTACCAAGGGCCAAAACACTAAGCCCCACAGGTGCCACTCTTCCCCTGATAACACTCTTTAAACTAGCACCTCCATTCACTATCAAATACAATGTTGACCATGCAAAGGTAAAACCGGCACCGTTGTCCATATCATTGTCGTAAATCATGTAGCTTCCAATCAAATTAGTAGCACCAAAAGTAAAGCAAGAAGCTTTTGTAGGTTTGGCAATGGCCATTGACCTGGCAAACTTAGCAGAAGCACCAGAGCTGCCCGCAATTACATCGATGGGTCTTGTTGCGGTAAAGCCCCGGAGAATCAATAATGAACCAAACACAAGCGGAGGAAAAGGCGTGTTTGCCACTTGGTCTGCAAGTTCGAAAGGAGAGTCCATGGCCTATTTCAGTGTCACGAAGCAATTGTGTTTTTCAGTGTTCGATATGCGCGAGATTGTGGTATATGGGTCGATTCTGGTGTAAGGGTCTTTTTTGCTTGTCGTACTACCATTAGATAATTAATTTAAATTTAATTGATACACAATTTCTAATATACAAAGAATTAAAGAATTCATTAATCGCTTAAGCTCTTTCACCTCTCAATCTTCTGGCTAATTGGATATCCTTCTTTTGGATAGTAACTCTCTTGGCGTGGATAGCACACAAGTTAGTATCTTCAAATAAGGAAACCAAGTAAGCTTCAACAGATTCTTGTAAAGCACCAATAGCAGAAGATTGAAATCTCAAATCAGTCTTGAAATCTTGAGCGATTTCTCTCACTAATCTTTGGAAAGGTAATTTTCTGATCAATAATTCAGTAGATTTTTGAAATCTTCTGATTTCTCTCAAAGCAACGGTACCTGGCTTATATCTGTGAGGCTTTTTAACCCCACCAGTAGATGGAGCAGATTTTCTAGCAGCCTTAGAGGCTAATTGTTTTCTTGGTGCCTTACCACCGGTAGACTTTCTAGCAGTTTGTTTAGTTCTAGCCATTGTAAAATATAGATGATAACAAAATAAAAGGTGGTGATTTTCTTGTGTTTAAATACAACGAGAAATAAATCATAACAAAACAACCCGTCACGCTATTAGCAGGAAAACTTCCACTGCTAGGGGAAGTTGCAAAATACTGCCAAAATTGCGGCCATGTGTCAACAACACGCTTTTCCCGGTGCCAACAATGGTATAAACTAGACCGCCAGAGCTTTCCTGCGCACACGGTGGGTCCTAAAGTCACATAAACACAAGACAAGTCAAGAGAAATGGTTGCAACATTTGACTCGGTCCTATATTTACTGTGAAACGTAGCGTAAACCTCAGTCGCGCACCAAAATCGTTCCTCAAAACAAACAAGCATCGCATCTAGCGAATCGTACTTTCGGGTACTTTTAGTCCTTTTGGGCATCGGAATTGGAATTTCTCGTGGTGGAACCGTGACGTTTGTTTTGAAGTTTTGAAACTGGGGCTCACGGGTTTGTTTACAAGTTTGTTAGTAAACATCAGATTATCAAGTATAAATAAAGTGCCAGACCCCAAGATTATATTTTATTATCAACTCATACATTAATTAATCATGTCTGGAAGAGGAAAAGGAGGAAAAGGTTTAGGAAAAGGTGGTGCTAAGAGACACAGAAAGATCCTTAGAGATAACATTCAAGGAATCACCAAGCCAGCTATCAGAAGATTGGCTAGAAGAGGTGGTGTTAAGCGTATTTCTGCTTTGATCTACGAAGAAGTTAGAGCTGTCTTGAAATCTTTCTTAGAAAATGTTATCAGAGATGCTGTTACTTACACTGAGCACGCCAAGAGAAAGACTGTTACTTCTTTAGATGTTGTTTATGCTTTAAAGAGACAAGGAAGAACCTTATATGGTTTCGGTGGTTAAACCGGTTTGTCTATTGTATTTCTATTTCTGCTATGTATATTAGAATATAAGTTAATCTTGAATTTGTAAAGGATTTCTTCACTAACTTGTCATTTACTGCACAATAGTTTAACTCTCTTTCGGAATTCACGTCAATTTCTTTGTACTTACCCTCTTGCTTTCACTATACTCTACTCTTTCAGTATACTCTACTCTTTCAGTATACTCTACTCTTTCATTATACTCTACTCTTTCAGTATACTCTTCTCTTTCAGTATACTCTACTCTTTCACTATACTCTACTTCTATTACTAGTTAGACTCGTTATCATATCATTCGTTATCATTCAGGCAATCGCTTCTGCTATCCTGCTCTCTCCAAGTTTCCCTTTGTTTTTGACAAATCTGTCGACCTTTTTGGCCATCTTCCGACGGTACACGTCAAGATTTAATGGTTTATAAGGAACATAGTTGTCTCGAGTAGTCCGTAACCACTGATTCACACAGGAAGATCCCGAATCTTCAACCTCTTTGTGGAACAATGGACATTTGCATCTGCAACCTACTCCATTAATTTCAGGCCGGTCAGGTTTATACAGTTTGAAATACCGGTTATTCAGATTGGCTTCCGCTGGTTTATATTGTAGCTGATTGAGTTTGGAATTATTAGGACAATGGCCTAGTGTGGAATGCTTGTACCCAATATCTCTAAAATAGTGCACTTCATCGATATCCAAAAGCATGGCCAACCCCAAAGAATGCACCGGTGCATCCCCCCATCTTTCCTTATAGAACCCACCACTGTTTTCCAACTGCTGGAAATATTCCATGTATAATTCAGACGTGAATAAGTCAGTCCTGGCTATCTCAAAATTGGACCAGAAATGACATAGATTGTATTCCTCATAATCAAACCTGTCTTCGTGCAACATGGGAGGTTCTGTAGACCATCTGATCAACTTCCGGACCAACGACTCATCTATTTGACTAAGATCAGTTTTACCTTTGGTATCAAGAAACTTGCGTAATGATACTTCGTGTTCAACTCTTTGCAAAATCTGTCGCCGTTCCTTGATTGAGTCGTATTTTTCATCGTTGGTACCCTGACTGTACCGGAAATTCTTCACCAACATTCTCCAAAGCTTTGTGGGTTTGATATCTCTCTGTTTGGCAAATGCTTTGGTTTCTCTAAATAAACCAGGTACTGTGTAGTATAACTCACGGATCATGATGTTGAACCCATACTTCTTGTTGTGTTTTTCCATCTCGATAAATGGGTCGTATGTTATGTCACAGAAGAACTCCACATCCGGTTCTACTCTCCAGTACCAATCTCGACTCTTGACGAGTTCATGTCTAAAGAAAGCCCCAGAAAAGTACCGACACATTTTATGGTAGGACTCTTTGTTTCCATAATAGACTCTCCGGTCACCTTGACTTTCCACAGACTCGTGGAACACTTCTTTATCCATGTCAGGTGGGAACTCCCATTCGGTTTTAGAAATTTGACCAAACTCCACCCTGCCTTGGGTATATTGACCCACAGTCTTCTTGAAATTATCGTCGAACTCCTCTTCATTCAAGAATACCCAGGGGTAATCGAACCATTGATTAAAGTGTCTCTCCAACGACACAATGGACTTGATTACCTCATCTAATTCTGAATTTCGACATAGCATCACTAACGCAGCATTTGCTCGAGGACCCGAACTGTCGATTTCTCTGCAACCTACTTGAAACGGGAAATCCGCCTTGGAGTCAAGCTTTCTCTCGCTGAAGTTCAACTGGTCCAACAAGGTAGCTCCCTTTCTTCTCATCAATTCCTCATCAGATAGTTCGATAATGTCGTTATCCACATGAGATCTCATCCATAGTACTGTCAGTACGAAAGCCACCGAGGTCAATATTAAGAACCGGAGCTTTTTGGACAGAATCCAGGATACCAATAGTCGAGGACTACCAATGTGAGTTACTTTGGTTTTGTACGGGCTATTTGACTCACTGGGCAGACGTAAAAGCATTATGGCAGTAGAAACGCGACGCAAATGCAAAAAGATTCAGACTATATGTCGGCACAAGCGTTTTTAATGCTTACGTAATGATAAGTCTTTAGATAGTTATGCAGCCTTGGGCCTAAAACTTAGTAACAAAACTTGACTTTGAAGGCAACTCTTGGTATTCTCTTCTGGCCTGAAGGATTCCTGAGTATTTATACTAGAAGCCAGTATGCTATTTATACTAGAAGCCAATATGCTATTTATAATCGATCTAAGGCGCGGTGGACAATACGAGGTAACTGCCACTCTTCGCCCCACTTAATGCAGAATTCCCGTTTCAGGTGTATGGTTGTTACACTATGCACATAAGGTCGTTACACAGGTTACTGCGGTGCCGTATGCACTAGTCCTGAATCTAGACAATATAATAGAAAACATACGCATGTCAATATCAGTTGTTATAATACATAGTCTACAGAACTCCCTACTTCCGACCGATGGCACTCCGAAGCAAGTTAAGATCATCGTTCAACTCTTCGGTTTTTAGACCCTGTAATGGCACGAATTGCTTGGTTTGTCCCCTGGTGTTGGGTCGATTGGAAGTCTTATCAGATAATATTAACGAGGCCCCGCCATTTTCGTTGTTCATGATGAAGGAATTCAAAGCATCGTAGTCCTTATCGCTCAAATTACTGTCATTGCCACTACCAATACTTGAGTTTTGCTGCTGGCTCAACTTCAGATGCGAATGGTTGGAATTGTGATTGTGATTGGTGGTGGATGATTCATCATTGGATGAATACCGGGTAGCGTAATGTCTCCTCCTCTTTCCACTGGCGGATATGTAACCGGTTGTGGCCCCATCAGAAAGATCATCATGGTCTCCAGGAGTAAACCGTGAATTAAACTCTCTTTTCCGAAGTGATCTTCGGTCGTTCAATGCATGGCCAGCAATAGCATTCAACGCCACAGTATTGGCATCATTACTCAAGGAACTCCAGGAATTGGCATTCACGAGGTTTAAAAGTAGTTTGTCCTCCTTCAACTGCTTAATTTCCTTTTGTAACTTGTCGTATAGTTTCTCCTTCAAGAGTTTAATCATCTTATCGTGGTTTTCTTTGGCCCGAGACAAATCTGTCTTGTATTCGTCCTCACACCGTTTGACCTGGTATTCCTCCCACAATCGAAGCTTGGTGAGTTCAAAGTCCCGCTCCACTTCCATCTCTTTTTTGACCCCTACAAATTCCTCATTGCTGCCCTGTTGGAGAGTGGCCAAGCTGTTTTGGAGATTATGGAGCAGAACCCGATAGAAGTTGTCTCGGTCGATATGGAAACTACTTTCAAGTTTTCCGAGTCTGGAAATGATCTGGTGTCGTTTTCTGTCCTTTTTATTCGCCCCTGCTGCTGTTAGTAACTTGTTGATGGGCTGTAGAAACACGTTAAAGTGACGTGCACACAAACATCTGGTGTATGGGGAACAGTGAGCATATTTGTGGGACATGTAGCGCTAACATACCATCATTCATCACTCGTGGCCTCTTGCTGTCGTCGATATTGTACGACATCATTGTAAGTTATGGTGAACAGGAAAGAGATGTGTCTGCGATTTTGGTGCCGACACATGGGGGAAAATCCGGGTAATTTTTATCTTCGGAAAACCAGCTATCAAATTCCTTTCCAAATATACCTACCACACTCAATGGATAAGTACGCCAGTGTCAAGGATTTACCTTTTGCGGAACACAAATCCGCGGTGGCGATGCTGCCAATTGTCTTTAATTTGGCAAAAGATAATACAGTAGTTACGTTGTTTCCAGTCCATGATGCCAAACTAGTTCCGGAAACCTTAATGAAGGTACTTCATGAGGAATTTGAGTTCGTGGTAGAAGAGGGCCAAACATACCCTCATCATAAGGGGTTCAGCTACAATGATTTTGTCGAGTACTGGTTCCATCATTTTGTAGGGATTTTACTTGAAGGAGAATTCAGTAGCCTCCCACAAGAATCATATAAATACTGGAAACAGAGGTTTTTGGGCGATTTCTATGTCAAGCCGAATTACATTGGCCGGTGCTCACACGTGTGTAATGGTGGCTTCATTGTCAACCACGAGAAAAGAGGACTTGGTTTAGGAAAAGAAATGGGTAAGAAATATCTTGAAATTGCACCCAAATTAGGGTTCACGTATTCTGTGTTCAATTTGGTATTTGAGACCAATGGTGCAAGTCTTAGAATCTGGGACAGTTTGGGGTTCGAGAGAATCGGCTATGTAAAGGGAGTGGCGGTATTGAAGGGGCACGAACGGTTGGTGGGAGCACATATGTTTGGAAAAGACCTTTGAAAACCTTCAGAAGACGTTTAAAGACTCATGGTGGTTGATGTGTGACATGTGGCCGGCTCTGGTGTATGCGACCTCGCTGGGCCTCTCAAGTCCGTCTGATGTTGACAAGTCGTCTGCTGTTTCTCGTCCTGCTATTCTCGTCCTGCTACTGTGCGGAATTCTCCTCCCGAATCCTTCCAGGTGCGCACTCTCTGTTAAATGTTTATTCTTAAATATACCCAACAGTATACATTTTACGTCGGCTGCAAACATGCAAAAATATCAGGACCCCAACTTTGCCCTGTTCAAGTCGTCCATGGACTACGAATCGGAACATTTGGACCCATACACCGTGCTTTTAAGAGACGGGGAAACCACCGCTACGATTTACCCTATTCACTCCCCCAGTGAGTTGCCAGAAGGACTATTAGCGTTTCTATGTGATGAACTCAACATGGAGATCGAAAGGGGTGAGACGTGTCCGTTCTTTGAACCGTTGGACCTCGAGAGTTTCCAGCAGTACTGGTTTAGTAACTTTGCTGGAGTGATGATTTTAGGTGATGCTCCCACTTTAGAAGGTCCTAAACAATGGGAAAAAGAATGTTTGGGGACCTTTGTAATCAAGCCCAACTACCCCGGCAGATCTGGACACATTTGTACTTCTGGGTTTTTGGTGAATGCTGGGATCAGAGGCAAAGGAATCGGCAAAACATTGGTGGAATGCTTCTTACTGTGGGCTCCCAGGTTAGGATACACTTACGTGTTACTTGGTCTAGTATTTGAGACGCTTGTGGCCTTGAGAAAGATCCTTGAAGGGTTGAACTTCAAGAGGATCGGTCGGATCAAGGCTTCTGTTATTTTAAAAGGCCATGATAATCCTGTGGATTCCATCATATATGGAAAAGAGTTGGTAACTAATGCGGATCCTACAATCGGGGCCTACAGATTTGACAAAATCAGGTACTACTTGGAGACAGGGAAATATCCAGCCATGGCAGACCGGTCTGAAAAGTCGAGATTACGGTCAGCTTCTTCTCATTATCGTTTAGATAATGGCAAATTAATGTTAAGAGATAAAGAAGTCATTAGTGATCCTGTGAGACAGATCCAAATATGCCTGGAATGTCATATTATCAACCACCATGGAGGTATTAATAAGACCACGTCAATGGTGGCAGAAAAGTATCATTGGGCCAGAATAAAGGATACTGTTTCTGCTGCTATAAAAGGGTGTACGGAATGCAGAGATCAAACGAGAGAGCCAACCCCCGTGAGAAGACACACCAGTGTTCGAAGATTCCACCCACTTATCAAGAATAAGAAAATGCTCCACAGTCAACCCAATAATCCTAATGCCAAACATATCATCAAATCCCGGCTACCCAATCATTCGGTTGACGATATTGTGCAGTTAGGTCGTGGAGATGAATCTCTTTTATCGCATGATTTGACGTCGCTAGATGACAATATCATGGCAGCAGTGGAGGCGGCCCAGAGGTCGGAGATGGGTGGGCATGCTTCGTACGCAGAGGCAGCTGCTTCTGGTGCAGCTGCAGATTATCTGACTTACCAGCAACATTACCATCAGTACGAAGAGAGAAAAGACCGGCCTCAGCAAGATATACCAGTGGATCCAGATGTTCAGAATTACCATCAGAAGTTTGATGATAATAGAGATGAGATTGAGATTGCAAGGGCTTTAATTCAGGCCAGTGAAGATAATGAGGAAACGAACGAGGAAGTCAAAAAGAGTGATGAAGCCAACATGTTTTTGAAGGATTGAGGGGTGAAGAGCTGAAGAGGGCTCAAGAGAGAGCTTTGAGCTTTGGCGTAATCTAGGTATCAGGATCCTGCTACGTCTCTGGTACATTAATGTATTAACTATTTAGTCTAATCATTCCCCCAAACGATCATCTAAAAGTCTACTCCAATAACCATGGCTAACAAAGCCATTCTAACAAACAATCCATATCTCATCTGCCTAAAGTAAGCAGCTCTTTGGTCAAAGTCGACTTCTTCTCTAATTTCATTGGTTCTTGGTAATGGGTGCATAACACACATGTGTTGTTTAGCATGAGTTAAAAGCTTGTTATCAACAATGTATGTGTCCTTTAATCTGTTGTATTGTTCAATGTCGGTAAATCTCTCCGATTGCACTCTTGTACAGTACAATACGTCGGATTTTGCAACCAATTCCGGTGTTAATTCTTCCGATTCTGTCACCAACATATTATTGTCAGCCAACATTTGCTTAATACTTTCGGGTAAGGACAATTCCTTTGGAGATATCAACTGCACTCTAACTTGATACAACCGTAACAAATGACATAAAGAGTGAACTGGTCTACCATATTTCAAGTCACCCATGAAAGTAACAGTGATCCCGTTAACAGTTCCCAATTCTTCTCTAATAGTGAACAAATCCAACAATGCTTGAGTAGGATGTTCTCTTGATCCATTACCCCCATTGATAATTGGAACTGGTGAGTATTTGGCCGCAATATCAGCACTAGATGAGTCTGGGTGTCTTAAAACCACAGCATCAGCGTAACAAGCCAAGGTACGAATGGTATCCTGTAAAGTTTCCCCTTTTTTGATGGAGGATGAACCCGCAGACACAGCAACCACTCTGCCACCTAACCTTTGCATAGCTGCATCGAAAGATGACGAGGTTCTGGTGGATGGTTCATAGAACATAGTGGCTAACACTCTACCTCTCAAAATATCCAAAACTCCCTGTCTTTCTACAGCCAATCTCATTTCTTGTGCAACTGTGAATAAGGAGTGCAAATCGGACCGAGTGAAGTCTTTAACAGAAAGAACTGAGTTCCTTAAGAAACTGTTGTTTTGTCTAATGTAGTTCATTAAAGCATTAGCTTCTCCCAATGCACTTGGTGGTTTGGACACCAATTCCTTACCCAATTTTTCAAATGCTGCAGGTAATGGATCCTTGCTGATGGTGGGTCTAGCACCATCGGCGAAGGACATTCTTGCTTTCCGGTTCAACACTGGTGATTGAGGTTGAGTAACCACAGAACCAAATCTAGCTCTAGAGGTCTCGACTTCATTTTTACCAGAAGCTTCACTGGTGACAATATTACCGTCCAAGCACAAGGTCTCGTTATGAACGCTGACACGGTTAATGGACCCAAAGGCTGGTTTACCTCCGAAGACCTTACTCACAATTGCAGATTTGAACTTTCTGTCCAAGTCAATCTCAATTTTAGCATCTTGTTTAGGTAAGTTGAAAATTCTAACAGGAGCGTCGTGGAAATGTTCCACAATAGATTTGATGGTCAATTTTCCTTGGTTGACGGCTGTGGTCAATAAAGGCAAAGCTTCTTCGAACCCTAATCCAGCAGTAATCTCAGCTCCGGTGGCCTTGGCTACTAAGTAAGGAACAACCCCAATGGAGAAACAATCGATGTTATCTAAGTTATCCCATAAGGCGAGCTGGTCTTCAGTGGTTGGTAAAAAGTCCAAATCAGGATATTCTGCTTGTGACAAGAATAATGAGTAAACTGAAACATCACAAGTAACAGACAATTTCTTATCCTTGGCCATGTTGATCAAGTCCAAATCTTCCTTAGAAGAAACACCGGTGACGTGAATAGACCTATTGTGTAAAGCAGCCAATAACAAGACCGATGCCAAATCTGTAGTTTTAGCATCGGTGATAATTGGCTTGGTTTCAGGCCACGAAGCAAAATGAGCTGAAATGGAAGAAACCTTGGAGCTGGCGTATTCATTGAAGGGTAAGAAAAGAGCCCCTGCTTCTCTTGAAGCATCAGCAGCTTCCTGAGAGTTATCCTCGGATCCAGCAATGGAGATTGAGAAATCAGTGTATGCTTCTTCAGAAGCAATATCAATAGCTTCTGTTAAACTATTAAAGTCAACCACACTTGAACCTTCTAAAGTTTGGGGTAAGAACGCATTATATGTGAACCCAGCCGACAAAGAAGCTTTGGTAGTGGCTTCAAAGTCATCAAAAGATGGCACAAATGAATTAATACTCACAAGCCCGGGTAATTCAACGGTATTGTGGAAGGTTTGAGCATCGAGATTAGAAACTTCTAACTTGATGTCTCTGGCAATAGCTTCTACCAACAATTTCGCACATTTAACATTGGTAACCAATGGAACCGAATAATCAACAGCCATACGACGAGATTCGTAACCCTTGGACATGTATGAAGCCGGTCTTCTGAATCTGTTTGCAGATGGTAAATTGACGTACAAATCGATCAAATTGTTAGCCAAGTGCTCGGTCAAGGAGTATTCAGATTTCTGATCTTCTTCCTTACTCAACACTTCCAAATAGTGAACAGGAACCCCATGTTCTTTGATGAAATCAGCAGTCCCAGCAGTGGCAAAGATTTTGTAGCCCAATTCGTGCAATTTTTTGATAGAAGGTTGCAATTCTTGTTTTTCCTTAAAGGAACCAATGGAGAACAAAATGCTCTTCTTTGGCAATACAAAACCAGTAGAAATCAACGATTTCAAGTATGCTTCGTATTTGTTCTTACCAAAGGTAGCAACTTCACCGGTAGAGGCCATTTCCACCCCCAAGACAGGATCAGCACCAGCCAATCTGGAGAAGGAGAATTGGGGCACTTTAACGGCACAATAATCCTCTGGTAATTCCTTTCCTGGATATGGAGTAAGTGGGAAGTCCATAATAGCTTTAGTGGCCATCTCAATCAAATCAGTTCCCACCACCTTGGAAATAAATGGGAAAGATCTTGAAGCTCTAACATTACATTCAATAACTTTGATATCATTATCTTTAGCAATGAATTGAATGTTATAAGGACCAGTAATATCTAAAGCCTTACCAATCTTGGCCGTGGCCTCAACGATTCTTCTAACAGTCTCTGGGTCTAAATCTTGGGGTGGAACAATCAAGGTAGCATCACCGGAGTGAACACCAGCATTTTCAACGTGTTCTGACACCACGTGCATAATCATTTTACCGTCCTTAGCCACAGCGTCCATTTCAATTTCTTTGGCATTTTCGATGTATTTGGTGATAACAACAGGATAATCTGGAGACACATCCACGGCCTGAGACAAATACGATGCCAAATCATCTTTGGAGTAAACAGTATTCATAGCTGCACCAGACAAGACATAAGATGGCCGGACCAACACGGGGTATGTGACTGCATCTGCAAATTCTTCTGCTTCATCAATCGAAGTTAATTCTTTCCATGCTGGTTGATCAACACCAATTTTGTCCAACATTCTGGAGAATTTGTATCTATTTTCAGCAGAGTCGATCATTTCGGGTGAAGTACCCAAGATCTTGACGTTTTGTCTGTGTAATGGCAAGGCAATATTATTAGAAGTTTGACCTCCCATAGAAATAATAACTCCAGAAGATTGTTCCAAATCGTAAATATCCAATACTCTTTCCAAGTTAATTGTCTCGAAATACAATCTGTCTGCTTCATCGTAATCGGTAGACACGGTTTCTGGGTTATAATTGATCATGATTGTCTTTGTACCATTGTCTCTTAAGGTTCTAATGGCTCTCACAGCACACCAATCGAATTCAACCGAAGAACCAATTCTGTAAACACCTGAACCCAAAACAATAACTCCATGTTCATCAAACTTGACGTCGGAACTGTCAGCATTGTAAGTGAGGTACAAATAGTTGGTGTGGGCAGGGAATTCGGCTGCAACAGTATCAATTTGTTTAACAAATGGAATAATGTTGTTTTCCTTTCTTAATCTTCTAATAGCAACCTCATTGGAGTTAAGGAACTTGGCAATCTGTCTATCTTCGAACCCCAATTGTTTGGCTTGTTTCAAAAGTTTCATGGGTAAGTTTTCTTTAGATCCATACGAAGCAATCTTATCGCCAAAAGTAATCAAACGGTGCAATTTGTTCAAGAACCATTTATCGATGTTAGTTAATTTCCATACTTTTTCAACCGAGTAACCATCAGAAAAGGCATTGGCAATAGCAAATAATCTCTGGTCCGAAGGAGTTTGTAATTCATTATCAATATCAATGGACATTAAAGCAGCAGTTTTGTTGAACCCCAAATTATGGTAGTCCGTAGATCTGATGGCTTTTTGAATAGCCTCTTCAAAAGTTCTACCAATAGACATGACTTCTCCCACAGATTTCATGGAAGAAGATAACAAGGAAGAAACTCTGGTGAACTTCTTCAAATCCCATCTTGGAATCTTAACCACCACGTAATCCAAGGATGGTTCAAAACAAGCACAAGTGGATTTAGTGACGGAGTTTTTCACTTCGTTCAATGGAATGTTCAAACCTAATTTGGCAGCTGTATAAGCTAATGGGTAGCCAGTGGCCTTGGAAGCTAAAGCTGAAGATCTAGATAATCTGGCATTGACTTCAATAATACAGTATTCCTTGGAGAAGGGGTTCAAAGCATACTGGATGTTACATTCACCAACAACACCCAAGTGTCTAATGACATTCACAGCAGTAGTTCTTAACATATTATAATCTTCGTCAGATAAGGTTTGGGATGGAGCCACCACAATGGAATCTCCAGTATGGATACCCAAAGGATCGAAATTTTCCATATTACAAACAGTAATACAGTTATCGAAAGCATCTCTAACAACCTCATATTCCACTTCTTTCCAACCTTTCATGGATCTCTCCACCAACACTTGAGAAGAAGTAGCAAAAGCCTTTTGACATAAAGCCGTTAATTCTTCTTCGTTATCAGCAAAACCCGATCCCAATCCTCCCAAAGCAAAAGCAGCTCTGATAATCAAGGGATATCCAATATCATTGGCTGCATCCACAGCTTCAGCAATGGAAGTACAAGCAGCAGATTTAGCACACTTTTCATTGATTTCTTCCATAGCTTGTGCAAACAATTCTCTATCTTCAGTGGTGATAACAGTATCGATTGGAGTACCTAATACTCTGACACCCAAACCAGTAAATTCATCCTTTAACTTGATTCCAACGTTCAAGGCGGTTTGTCCACCAAAAGTACAGTAGATACCGTCTGGTTTTTCGAACTCAATAACCTTTCTAACAAATTCTGGGGTAACTGGTAAGAAATATACCTTATCTGCCAAACCTTTAGAAGTTTGGATAGTAGCGATATTTGGGTTAATTAAAACGGTGTAAATACCTTCTTCCTTCAAAGCCTTAATGGCTTGGGAACCAGAATAATCAAATTCACCAGCCTGTCCAATGGACAACCCACCGGATCCCAAAACCAACACTTTCTTGACATTTTCTCTGGGGTGAGCAGCCAAATTATCGGCCAATTTCCCACCAGGAAACTTAACAGGCTTCAAAACACCGGTGTGGTTGTGTTGAATAACAGTGTCAATAAAGACATCGAACAAGAACTCTGTATCTCTTGGACCCGGAGTGGATTCTGGGTGGAATTGCACGGAAAACAATGGTAAGGATTCGTGGTAGATACCTTCATTGGACCCGTCGTTGGCGTTGACAAACAACTCTTTCCAGCCCGTAGCCAAGGTGTTAGTGTCCACAGCGAACCCGTGATTCTGGGAGGTGATGTAACATCTTCCACTGATGGTGGAGGTACAAGGAATATTGTGACCTCTGTTACCGAACTTCAATTTCAAAGTGGAAGCACCCGAAGCTCTGGCCATCAATTGGTGACCCAAACAAATACCAAAAACTGGAGCTTTGACATTAGTTAAAGCATCTTTGATATGTTCCACAGTCTTATCCATGACCTGAGGATCTCCAGGACCATTAGAGATAAACAAACCATCATATTCTTCTGCAGCAATGTCGTGGTCCCAAGGAACAACTTTTAACTCAACTCCTCTTCTAACAAAACATCTGATTTGGTTATATTTCAACCCTACATCAATAGCCAAGATTCTGATGGGTTTACCGTTTTTACCCAACTTAATATCCTTGGTGGGAGAGTAGATTTTAGGGTGTTTGGTGGAGACTTTTGCAACCAAGTTTTCAGCGTTTGGATCGTGCCATTTAGGGATGTCAAAATGTTTGATCCATTCAGAGTCGTTCAAAATAACATCATGGGCAAGTTCAGGTTTTTGGTAGCACAATCTTCCCAAAGTAGAACCTCCCTCTCTCAACCGTTTTGTCAAAGTTCTGGTATCAACCGCATAAATGGCAGGAATGTTTTGTTCCTTCAACCATTGGCCCAAAGAAGATTTCGCCAAAAAGTGACTATATTCCTCGGTATAATGAGCAACGACCAAACCAGCAATGTGGATTTTGGAAGACTCAAAGTACTTTGGTAATTCTGGAACATCATCATCCTTTAATTCCCGGTCTGGAACCCCGTAATTACCAACCAAAGGATAAGTAATTACCAAGATTTGACCTTCATAAGAGGGATCAGTGATGG
Source organism: Yamadazyma trypodendri (assembly GCA_030572515.1). NCBI lineage: Eukaryota > Fungi > Ascomycota > Pichiomycetes > Serinales > Debaryomycetaceae > Yamadazyma > Yamadazyma trypodendri. The sequence continues at coordinate 304,934 of JAJMAI010000003.1, read as the reverse complement.
ACTCAGGATATCCAACCATTCCGGTCTGGAAAACAACTTCACCAGCAACAGAAACAGGAGCACCAAATGAGTACCCTTGTAAAGCTGTCCCATCATGGGTTTGCAAGGTCATCATTTTATCACCGGTAGACTCCATGGGTGGGGAAATGGGGGACGATAATCTAGTCATCATGGCAAGTTATCAGGCGACAAAGAATTTCAATCAAGGATTCTTTTCAACAGCAGTTATTGGGGGGTATAACTGGTGTGGATAGTAGATGATAATTTACTAAGATGTTAGTAGTTAAAAAAAAAAGAACGCGATGCCTTTAGAGATGAGATATAACCACAGTAGGCGGGAGATTCCGAGTCCTAGGCCTAGGGATATGCGATGACACAAGGATGATGTACTTCAAGGTTTGGCGTTTGAACCACAATGTCACCGCTAAATCCGTACCACTAAATTTGACAGTGGTTGGTACCATGAAAAGTACACAACACAGGTGAAAACTATTGTGAAGATCCACCACGAATTATCGCATATGCCTAGCTTGGGAGGAACCTCCTATGTCTCTCTCTTAAAGCAGTAAATAACACATACGCTGCCAAGTGTTTGAACAGATGATAAATTAGATCCTGACTTAAGAGAAAGAGAGAGAGAGAGAGAAAGGAGAAATAAAATAACAAAATTTTTGCAGGAACAGGCGTTCTTTTTATATTGGAGCGAATATGCATAATTTTTCGGGTTGGTGCACGACGGCATCGAAAAAACTTCTGTCATCGGATAACGTCACCTCTTCTACATGATGACACTGCACATACGAGTTTGAAAGAACATGTATGTTGGTGTGAAGCACAGTGTAAACCGACTGTGTGAAATCTGAGATTGTATGGATATGAATCGGATAGAAATGGGACAGTATTCTCACGTAATAATATCTTCGCTTTTCTCACACTTCATTTTGTAGAACTCACAAAATATATCCAGAGACATTTATCCAAAAGTCCATAAACATTATCTACGAAATTCAGCAAAGCCTGGGATCCTTGTTTTGTGATCAGTTCTGTTAGGGCAGCCAAGGAATGTTGAGTTTGCTGTGGGCAACTGGTGAATATATACTGAGTGGTGTATTTGTATTGACGAATTCCTACAACTATTTTGCAGCCACATAATTATGGGCTAAGGTTTAGATATTTGTAGACTCTTAAGGCGACGAAACTTGGTAATAGCCAATGCAGTATGATAAGATGTACCAGTTATCTGTTCTCAGTGCAAAGACATATTTGGAAGTGCTTTTTGAAGATAACCTTCAGTAAGCAATTCAGCGATTGAGTAATCGGCAAGTTCCATTCAACTAGTCGTAGGGTGAAACGTAATCTTTGTTGGTAATGTCTTAAAGTTGTTGATTTGGTGAAATAAGGGAATACCCATCATGATCAGCGGTCTAAGAGATAATACCAGTACAAAAAGTATCACAAAACCACCAGCACTGAGCCTAGTACTAAGCCACCAGCACAAAGTCGCCAGTACCAAAAGTATCACTAAAGCAGTACAAAACAAGTGTCACAAGAGCAGCGTCACAAAAGATGTGTAAAAACCACCATCCATCCCCATGCCCTTTAATTACCTCGTGTTTCGTCTTGGTCCTATGCCCGCACATTTTGACAGAATTTCGTATGAAAAAGCATCTCAAATTAAGAATCTGTGGGTCTAGCATGCTTGAAAGTCTCAGAGACTTGAAACGCAGGGGATGGGGCTCGGTAGCAAGAAATCGTGTCGACAAATTCTTCCGATTCGTTCACCCCTATGTGTCCATTGTTATCCCGAATTTCAAAGCTGCTCATTATTCCTATGTTTTAACATGGGCCATCATCGGGTCAATACTTATTTTCCCTGTCAGAAACATCCCATACATAGATGCATTGTATTTTGCTGCAGGAGCATCCACTCAATCAGGTTTAAATACTGTGGATGTCAACGAGTTGCGGTTATGGCAACAAATGTGTTTATACATCATCGGTACTTTTACCACGCCAATTTTCATCCATGGCTCATTGTTATTTATTAGATTGTACTCGTTTGAGCGATATTTTGACGACATAAAGGAGACGTCAAAGCTCAACAGTAAGATGAGACGAACTGCAACGCTTGGGTCCCGAACCCGGTCTGTGGATTCGGTGGGGGTGAATACCATGGCTAATACCGGGTATAATTTGAATCTAGGCAACTACGATATGACTGCCTCAAACAGGGCAGACCAGAACCCCCTGATACCGTTGATGGTATTTACACTGAGGGCAGACGATCCCAAAGCATCGCTTCCTTCTTCTTCCACCAAGAATAACAGCTTGGAAGCTGAACCCCAGATGGAATTCGAGCATATGGGCGTGGAGCACATAAGTGAGCCCAGCGATGAGGAGCCTAGTCCCCGAAGCTTTACGAAAGAAACGTCACCCAGTGATCTTCGGGATCTCCGCCCCCATATCCAGTTTCCTATGAACCTTGAGCATCCAGCACATCCCCACTCCACCCAAATTCGTCATGGACCACATGCACTCGAGTCACCATCGCCTACACACGACCACACACCCATAGGGGGAGGTGGAATACGATTCCAACAACTCCCGGTACCGAAGCCCAAGAAACGAGATTACGAAATAGCACCTTCGGAAATGTACCGATCCATTGAGTTACTTCAACAGTCCAAAAACCATGCCGATGATGACGACGAAGTGTTGATCATCAAATCACCCAATCAGATCGAAAACGAAGACGAATCTCATCCTATTTATACCAGATTGAAGTCTTCTCATCCAATCAGAAAGAAGTTTAGTCGAAAAGTGAGATCAAAGCTCAAGAAGATGAGAACAATGTCTACAAACAGCATAGAGGACGAAACAAACTCCATCGACAGTAATGATATAGTGGAGGGCAGTAGGGACGCTGCCAAAAGGTTATCTGGCTCATTTGACGAGGGAAGCTCTGTATTTGATGATGATTCTGAAGAGGAAGACGACTACGATTCAGACCATGCAGATACTACCAACCTTGCGGTGCCAGGACACGCCACCGGTCATAGGCCTGAGGGTCGGACTGCGAAATTTAGAGAACCAACAGACAAACCTCCTAAGAACCGGAGGACAAAATTTAACTTGACACCAAAAGGCACCAGAAATAGTGTAGATGAAGAGAATTCCATCTTCCAGACATTATCTCGGGGCATGTCCGGGACATTAACCAATCAGTTAACTTGGTCGAAAACCACCAATTATTTGAGTTGGGCTCCCACCATAGGAAGAAACTCCAACTTTGTGCACTTAACCGATGAACAAAAGGAAGAATTAGGAGGGGTGGAGTATCGGGCCATTAAACTACTCATTAAGGTGGTGTGGATGTATTATGTGGGGTGGCATGTACTTGCCATGGTCGTGTATTTGGGGTGGATTTTGGCCAGACCAGACCATCTAGAACAGCTCAAGTCGTATGGAGTATCACCCGTGTGGTGGGGGATCTTCACGGGCCAAACGATGTTCAACGATGTAGGCTTCACTTTGACCCCCAATTCCATGATAGACTATAACCAGTCGCTTTATGTGTTATTATGGGGAGCTTTTTTCATTGTCATAGGAAACACAGGATTCCCGGTATTCTTGCGGTTCATTATTTGGATTTTATACAAGTTTGCCAAACCGTTATCGTTGTACGAAGAAAGTCTTGCATTTTTACTCGATCATCCTAGAAGATGTTTCACCTTGCTTTTCCCTAGCGGTCCTACATGGTGGTTATTTGCCATCTTGATCATTCTTAACGGAATAGATTTGATCTTTTTTATCATTCTCGATTTACACAATGCTTACTTGGAAAATATTCCTACAGGATACCGAGTAATGTGTGGACTTTTCAATGCTGTTAGTACCAGAACTGCAGGGTTGAGTGCGATAGATCTCAGCGAACTTCATACGGCAGTGCAAGTGAGTTATGTCATCATGATGTATATCCTGGTGTTGCCAGTTGCCATTTCCATCAGAAGGACCAATGTGTACGAAGAACAATCCATTGGGGTGTATATCAAGGACACAAACTTGAACCACGAAGACGATGTGAACGAAAAGTCCCCCACCAATTTCATCGGCAACCATTTACGGAATCAGTTATCCTTCGACTTGTGGTTTGTGTTTTTGGGTTTATTTATTATTTGCATAGCAGAAAATTCCAAGCTTGATAAAGAAGATACCCGGTTCAATGCTTTTACAATCTTGTTTGAATGTGTTAGTGCTTATGGGACTGTGGGGTTATCATTGGGATACCCATCGATCAATTCTTCATTATCTGGAAAATTTACCGTTGTTAGTAAGTTGGTTATGATTGCAATGATGATTAGAGGAAGACATAGAGGGTTACCCTACTCTTTGGATAGAGCCATTCTTCTTCCTAATGACGATATGGCCAAACGTGACAAGGTTCAGGAAAACCATGCTTTGAGAAGACACGAGACGTTGGAAAGAAGTCAGACCAGCGCCAGTGGGACGGGTTTGTTCAAGGCATTTAGTAGGAGGGGACAGGAGGTTCTCCGGAGAAGGTCTACTGTTGCCAGTCGGTACCAGTCTTCGGTATAGGGAAATGAAGTGTATGATAGAATAGAAGGAGTATAAGCTATGGGCTAAACGTCTGTAGTTGATACAATGTAACAGACGACACGACAAATGGCGCGACACGACATCGCGACATGTTTAACCTCTTTTTCACATCTCATCTCATTTTTATTTATACCACAATGATCAGAAAACAAGCAAGAGAAAGAAGAGAATACTTGTACAGAAAAGCCGTAGATCTCCAGGAGGCAAAGCTCACGGAGAAAAGACAGCAGTTGAAAGCGGCTTTGGCCTCAGGCAAACCCTTATCTAAAGAACTCAGTGAAGATGCAGAATTACAGAAAAACTTCATTTATGACGAAAGTGAACAGGTGAATGTAGATGACGAATATGCCAGTACCAGCGGAATACTGGAACCCAGAATCATTGTGACTACGTCCAGAAACCCCAGTGTCAAGCTTTTGCAATTCAGTAAAGAAGTGAAATTAATGTTTCCAAACTCCATTAAATTGAACAGAGGAACATATATTATTCCTGAATTGATTGAATCGTGTACAAGGCTGGCCATCAACGACATGATAGTATTACATGAGCACAGAGGGGTGCCCACATCCTTGACAATAAATCATTTCCCCCACGGACCCAGTTGTATTTTTACATTGCATAATGTCAAATTAAGACATGATTTACCAGATATGGGCAATGTCAGTGAAAGTTATCCTCATTTAATATTTGACGGGTTCACTTCGCTGTTGGGACAGAGAGTGGTGACGGTGTTGAAGCATTTGTTTCCCCCAGGAGAGAAAAAAAATAGTAGCCGGGTAATTTCTTTCATTAACAAGAACGATTATATTTCTGTGAGACACCATATTTTTGTGAAGACCAAGGACTCAGTGGAAATGAGTGAAATAGGTCCACGATTTGAAATGAAATTATTTGAAATGAGATTAGGTAATATCGATAACAAGGACAGTGATGTGGAATGGCAATTAAAACGGTTTATCCGGACGGGGAACAGGAAGAATTATTTATAGTACTTTTGAAACACGTAGGCATTCACATCACTTCATTTTCATCATATATTTTAATTTCTCCATCCAATTTTATTACATAGTATACACGACAATCAAGTATCTCAAAAATCTCGTAGCATAAACTAGGCAGTTGACTGCTTTGCTGACGACCCAAATATAAAAATCATTATTAGCCTCAATCTCCTAAGTGCTGCCGTTAAGCTCGCTCTTGGTTTGCCTCAAACATTCTCCGATAGACGATGAGACAAGACTTTCATTATCAACAGACTTGTTTCTCAGACTCATATCTTCTTCCGAATCACTAGATTCAGGACTGATAAGAAACCGGTTCAAGTTCGAGTTGAATTTCTTCGTCAACAAACTGGCCGGCTGAGTGGCTTTTATAGAATTGACAGAATTCTTTCTGCTGGGGATGATCCCTTGACTATAACTCAGTTTAAATGAAGGTCTTTTAGTATACTCGTCATTGCACAACAAATCTGCATACGAATAAAAAGAAATGGAGGATTTTGAGCTTCTCAATTTTGGAGGTGATGTTGGAGAACTGGGATGGTTCAAGCTGGTGGTTTGCCCCAAAGCAACAGATTCAGTAAGGATTGAATTCAGATTGGGAGATCCCAACACTGGAAATTGACTTGGACCAGGGCCCTGGGGTGACTGAGCCAGTAAACTAGGACTTTGTTGATGCAATTGGCTCATTGAGTAAACAGAGTTTTTTCTTGAAGAAGATCTTCCCAAGGCCATATTAAGACCAATAACACTGCTATTTCTTCTGGAATAGATGATATCAATATCATCCAAGTTGGTTTTAGAATCGTTCAACACAGATGTGGTGGCGTCCAATGAGGGAGGAATATAATCTTCACTTTTGAAGTTTGATAACGATACTTGACTGCCAAAATCGTTGGCAGAGTTTGTACCGTTAGATCTTAATCTGGTCAAAGTAGGTCTTCTGGAAGGAGGATGTGCTTCAAACACAGGAGTACTATCCTGCACAGACCGCTCAAAGATATTCATATCGTTCATACTTGCAGTAGATTCAGAGCTCACAGGACTGAAACTGGAAGTATTTTGATGACTGGCCAAATTCAGATTAACCGAGAGTTTTCTGGTGGCGGCACTACCGGTATTTTGTCTCGAGATATTCAACGACGACAAGTTAGCATTTGAGTTTGACCTAGAGTTGGTGTTGGAGCCACGGGGTCTGATGGTGGGACTGGTGGATGTGGGAGGAGTAAGAATATGGCTGGTGGATGTGGGGGGAGTGAGGCTATGGCTAGGATTTGAGCGGGTCAGGGCGGTGGCTGGGTCTTTATGTGGCGGAGTAGCCGATAATGTTTTCTTATCGGTTGGAGAAGACCCAGGGGCAGAAGTAGTTGTAGATGGGGTGTTTGAGCCAGCGGAATTGGAACCGAATGAAAACAAAGATAATCTTCTTTTGGCAATTTGGGTCATTTTAAGAATACGCTTGTTGACGGTAGGTTGATACAAACAGGATAGGTGATCAGGAAGGGACACAAACAGTAACGGCGGTGATAGAAGCAGTAGCAAAAGCTTTGAAAACTATCAGAAATTAGTGGTGTAAAAATAACCAAGATAACACAGGAATTGGACCACGATTGAGCTGGATAAGATGATTGCAGGCAACGAGATTATGATGGTACAATCAGGGCACAGGGGACAAATGTGTAGCAAATGAGCAGGAGTTTTCACAAAATCAGTGGATTTAGGAATCGATTTAACGTTTTAATACAATTATTTCAATCTAAGGGAGGACTGACAATTTTATAAAAAATTATTGGCAGAAAATAAGGAAAAAGAAAGATACGACATTTTTGCCAGGGCACAATGGTGAGGCACGATATGAGTGTGCGCGAACCAAACACCACTGCGATAGTGGGGAAAGACACTACTGAGCGTAACAGGAAACAGGGACGTTTGATTGGTGCATAGTAGCGAGGCAGCAAGGGAAGAAGAAGTACATAAAAACAGCAGTAGAAGTGCTGGGTCACGTAGAAAAGGGACAAAGTACAGACGGACAGAGTCTGGGGCCAAACATCCCGTCAAACATACCTCCCCCAAACCCGTAACAAGTTTATCTATCGCTCGAATTAGGAATAGATGAATATTATTCCGACAGAACGCAGGCTTACATAAGCAGGCCTCAACCTCCACCAAACTTTAAATTTTGTGTGTGAAGTAATACTCCTCTCAGAAGTTGTTGGGTGAGATTTGGGGTTCGTGAGGGTCAGGTTTGGGTGATGGTATTTTGGTGGTGGTGGTTGGTTTTGTGGTTTTATGGGTGTTGCATTTATTTTTAGCGCGGACAATCGGTCACGTATTAATTGTTTATCGCAACCAGCAAGATCTGGTCAGCGAAGCAAGTTTGGTAACCAATTGGTCTGGTAACGATAGGCCAGTGGTTCGCGGGGGGTAGGGCCACTGGGAAAAAATGTCGCGAGACTGCCTCCAAGCGGAATCGGATATGTCGGCAACTGATGCATCCGGTGCCGCATACATATATATTTTGGAACTTCTCGCTAAGAAAACTACGACATTGTTTCTGCATTCCCAGATGGAGGAGTAGTGGGGATGTCGCAGAAGGTGTACGGGGTTGTGGGAATGTGTACGGGTGCAGTGAGATCTACGAGTGTTTAGGTATGGGGGTGGTAGTTTTGAGTTCGAGAAATTGAGCCCTACATGCGTGTCGTGCAAAAACCAACTCTGTATTCTGTCCGGGTAATGGCTCCAAATTTGTTTTTGAATGTAGTCAATGGTTGGAAGGATGGTTTCTGGGACAAACCGTGTTCCATAGCCTATGTTGCTTCTTTTTGTGCGTGTGCTGACAGTTCGTCGTTCGACATGTGGTAATTGGTGCAAAAGTTTATCTCTTTCCTGCTTGCTAACAAGTTTGGAAGCCACATTGCATGTGATGGATATGTGGATGTTGATGGATGTTTACTGTGCCGTAACTTTAAACGTCATTTTCGGAAGTAGGACCCTTTGGACCGGTTTTAAACTTCTATTTAAGGTTATGATTAAGCTTCTAGAAAGGATGTTGCATACACGAAACAAGTTGTGAGACGTGTGAGATTTAGCTTAGTATGTACAATCGTGTTCAGAGGAAAGTTTAAACCGATGTTTCATATCTGATATCTCCATTCTGCAAAGTGCAGTTTCGACACTTGCACTTTTACCTTGCACGTTTTCATCTCATTTCGATCGTCCCAGTTTTCATCCACCTCTGAACTCGCCATCTACTCTAAACCCTTCAATTTTTTGCACAACAGGCTTCCTCTTAACGCCATCGATTATTCTTCAACGCTTTTCCGGCCATTAGCTCACACTCCATCAACTCAAACTTAAATTGCCATTTGCACACTTTCAAAGAATTTTTCGTCACCGTTTCTCTTTACTTCTCCACTAACATCAATTCGGCTTCCACAGTCGGCCTAATACAAGCAACCCTGACGGTTGGTGGTGGCTTGGTTATTTGACGCTTTAATGGTGGTGCCTTATTCGCACCATAATTCTCTCGCACTTAGCACATATGGAGAACCGAATCAGATCAATATCCATCTCCTCTCTCAACCACGATCATTCCGATCTGGAATTGATGCCTGCCGCAGAGTCATCACCGTCGTGGCTTCTAGGTGATATTCTCCAGGCATTTCCCCCTCAAAAAACCGATGATTTGATAGAGTTCAAAACAATCATCACGTCCAACACAAATCGATTAGTGGAGCTTCTACGAGAAAATCCCGATATCAAACTTAACTTGGTGATCCAGAACATCATCAACAAAGTCAGCTTCATGCTTTACAACGAAGACTCAACCATCAAAGCGTGTGGCTATAAAATTCTCAAAGCCTGTATCATAAACGAAGATTCGTTATATGTATTGATTCAAAATAAGGTGTTGATCTACTTGATAATTAGTCTATCGGTTGATAAGTCCAATGACTTGGAGAAATTATACGCCATTAAGTTGATTCAGAAGTTTTTGGCCATAAAAAACGGATGCAATTATCTTTCTATTGGCATCATCAAGAGCTTGGTTCATCTTCTTGATGACGAGTTGTTTATTATTTCCAATAATCTTAAGGCATTGATTGTTGAGGTGATATTGGAGATCTCTGTGCTCAATCCCAAACTCATCTACCACTCCAATGGATTCAATCTAGTCACAAAAAACTTGGTTAATAACACTAATATCGTCATTTCCATCAACAGTTTGTTAATAATCATAAATCTCCTCAATGTCAGAGAATTCAATGTGAAATTCTTCCGAAATGGCTACAATCTCAACAGCTTGATGAGTGTGTTTGATGAGGAGCAGTTGATAGAGCCGCTGAAGTCGAAAATTATTCGACTTCAAAAAGTATCATTTCTCATAACGGTATTTGTCAAGAACTGGAACGGATTTCTCTGCTGCTCCTTGGATAAATTCCAAATTCTTGGAGACTTGATCAATAACTTAATTAACCACGACGATTGGAGGTTGAAAGAGTTTATTTTGGATATCTTACTTGATGTGTTAAATATCAAATCATTGCCGTGGCTCCGAAACTCAGTTATTGGAGAATTTCTCCTTAAATTCAACCCAAATGCTCGATTTTTGTTCAACCACAATGAAATCATAGATGCTTCCATGAACGGAAACGACTCTAAAGATTTTGAAGATGAAATAAATAACGAAATAATCAACCATTATGTCAATCATTATGTGGGTCTTGTCACATTTATTCTTATAAAGTTGAACTTAATTGACCTTCTACTTATGAATCTCCACAATGTGCATTTGAATGATAAAGTCGTTCTTCTTTTATCCAATCTATTCAAGTTCCTGAAACTTTACTTGCCCAATGAATTCAACTTGCATTTATCATATAAAATAGACTTAAATTCCTTGATCAAAATTTCAAACTACAATTTGAATTCCCACGCTTCAGATAACACCAGCAGCTGCTTAACTGACTTGAAGACATTAACCGGTCAGAACACAGATGTCCAACATGCAAATATGGATGATGGAGAATTCCGGGCCATGGTAAATGCCACTAAAGTCCTCACAATAAAGGAATTCATTAATTGGGACTGGACATTGATTCTTACACTTCTCCAGGGCCCTTTAAAACAGGAGAAAAAGTTCAATGAACTATTAGATAAGCAGCCAAAGTTTTTCAAGAGGCTTTTAAGTTTCTATCGCCCTTTCAAATTCCGGTTTTGCAACTTGCCGTTAAAAACAACCAGACATTACAAAAGAATCATCCAGGTGGGGGTGTTGATATTCGAATTACTCACAGGTGACGTCAATGGTCTTCGATATATATACAAGAACAAGATCATCATTCAAATGGCAGAGGTTTTGGCACAAATTGATCCATATAGTGGAATAAAAGCTCGAAACCCAATTTTGAAAGCACACAACTTGGTGAACACCGTGAATATTGGGTACTTGAAGTTTTTTGGTAAACTCACAGAAACTGACAACGGGATGCATATACTAAACCACTGGCAGATTTTCCAGCTTCTCAATAACATTATTGATGGTAGTAAGTTTACAGAAAACAATAACTACTTCATTTTGAGCTTGTTCAAGTCCATTAGTTTGACCCACTCCAAACAACTGATTAATCTCCTATCCAAGTGCTTGAATGTGAGCAATGTCAACTTGAAACTAAAGCTCATTGAGTATTTACCACTTTTCAAACTCGATAAATGGACAGAAACCAAAATTATAATGAATAACGTTTATCAGAAACAATTATCCGTCAAATTAATCAACTTGATGTATGATAATTACCTCGACCAGCACAAGGATCCGGACTATTTGAAGCTTTTGTTGAGTTTCAATCCACCTATCTATATGTTTACTAAGTCCACAAAAGGAGGCATTATCCTACACCAATTCCTCCTACTTCCTGAAGGATTTGAGTACTTGTCAAGGTTCAACTATATCGAGACAAATTTCCAAAAGTGGCTACAAAGTAAGAACCTGTTTGACATACTAAAGTATTATGAGTCCAAACTCAACGAGAAACTATTTCCCTATTTCAAGTTCCAAAAAAGTGTCGGATACAATTACTTTTTGAAGCACTTACTTGACACAAAGGAAGGATTGAACTACTTCCAGAGCTTTGATGTGGCCGAAAACTTCATAGATCAACTACTTAAAGATGTGGAAGCCAGTTTGACCAAACTCCAAGAAATTGAATCAGAAGAAAAGCAAAAGGAAACTAAGCTGGACGACGATAGGGAAAGAGTATTAGATGGTGTTGGGGTCAGTGAGCTTGAGATTCGAAACTTGAAGCAGAATTTATGGATTTTGGGAGAGATTAACTGTTCAAATTACGGGATTCAGCTCATATCATTTGAATTCTTTGAGTCATTAATCCAATTCTATGAAAAGTGCACTAATTGGAACATCAAGTCACTTTTATTCTATCAAATAGGTAAATTGGCTATCAACAATACTGGAGTTGAAATCTTGGATGAAAAGAACTGGATTGTCAGGTACAACCGGTTTAGCAAGTTTGAGAACTTTGGGTACCCAGCTGCTCTTGATCTTGATTACTTCCACAACGAGCTGCAGTTTGTGGTCAACTTTGAAAAATTCGACAAGTACCAAATGTACAACATTGAGGAGTTGACGGAGGAGGAGACGGTTGTTATTGAATTGATATTCAAGTTTCCATCGAACTTGATGAAACTTGATAAGCAGCCCATCAAAGAATTGATGTACTTGAAGAAAAACTTTGGCTATATGTTCAATGTGGATTTTTTCTTGAAGGTGATCAAGTTTATCGACAATTCCAACTTCAATTTCATTAAACGAAACTTCATTTTTGATTTATTCATGGAGGACACCAATCTCTTGGAGATGTTGATCAAGAAGAAGAAGTAGTTTTTCTACGTGTTCTTCTTCCTTTTTTTGGCACTGGTGCCCACATCGGCCTCACTGTCCACTTTTATCAACTGGTTGTCTTTAAACTGTATAGCCTGGAACTTTCCCAATACAAGCTCGCCGTAGTTCCGCCTCAACCACATTTCCACGTCCTGCGGGTTCTTTTGAAGTTTTATTGGATCGTCTATCTCCAATTCTGGTATTGACTCTTGTAGTAGCAATAAGAGCTTCAAATTTACCGAAGTGTTACCATTGGCCAATTCCTTTATATGGTTCAAATCCTTCAAATTCGGGTTCATTTGCACCAAATTACCAATTCGACTGTAAAGTTCAGCATCATCTATTTCCCGCACCTCGTCTTTGCCACTGTTATTAATCAAATCGAGTACGGCGGTGTTTCGTCTCTGATAAAAAGCCAAAGTTTGACGTAACTCTCGCTCCTGTTCAAACAACACCACCAGCTCACTGTGCGCCACATTAAACTCTTCTTGAAGGGCAGCGTACGCCTTACTTATATCACCATCGTTTTCCGCCATAGATCTATCCAACTGTTGGTCAAAGTCCATTTTATTTTTGAGTCTTAAGCTCAAAATCTCATTCTAGACTGAAAAAGCTCATTTTTTACAGAGTGAAAATTCGCAAAACAACTACGCGTCCTAAACATCACAATATGTCAATCGTCTCGTTATTGGGAATCGAAGTGTTGAACAACCCCGCCAAGTTTGGCGACCCGTACGAGTTTGAAATCACCTTTGAGTGTTTGGAACCATTAAAAGAAGATTTGGAGTGGAAATTGACATACGTGGGATCATCAAGGTCTTTAGATCACGACCAGGAATTGGACTCCATATTAGTGGGCCCTGTGCCTGTAGGTGTCAATAAGTTCATATTCCAGGCGGACCCGCCGTCGCCGGAGCTTATTCCCGCCAGTGAGTTGGTGAGTGTGACGGTTATTTTGTTGAGTTGTTCGTATGCTGATCGAGAGTTTGTGAGAGTGGGATATTACGTGAATAATGAATACGATACAGAAGAATTGAGAGAAAATCCTCCCGCAAAGGTTCCAGTGGACCATGTTGTGCGGAACATATTGGCTGAGAAGCCCAGGGTCACGAGGTTCAATATTGTGTGGGATAATGAAGGTGCTGCTGATGAGTATCCACCAGAACAGCAAGTGGATGAAGAAGAAGAGGAGGAGGAGGAGGAAGAAGATGAAGAAGAGGACGGGGAAGAAGACGGAGAGGAGGACGGAGAGGAGGATGACGATGCCGATACTGTCAATGACCGCAATGAAGACGAGGACGAGAATCTTGAGGAAGATCTTGAGGAGGATGAAGATGGTGAAGACGGTGAAGAGGAAGTAGAAGGGGACGAAGTAGTTGAGGTTGAGGGCAAAGCACTAGTCGGAGACGAAGGGGACATGGCCGTGGACGCTAAAAGGGAAGATACCCCTCTTGATGTTTAGTCTTTTGATGTATAATATTCAATAAATAGAAAGAAAGAAAGAAAGGAGGTGGAGTATGAGCAGATATTATGGGATAATGGGATTTAAATACAAGGTAACGTGAAATATTCGTTCGTTATATACAAGAGAGTGCAGAAAAGTCGTACCTAAGTACAAGATAATAATGCAATAGTCATATCGCCATATATACGAGATAACATGTACATAATATTTCCATAAATACAGATGGTTTTGGAAGTCATAAGGTCGTTAGGTGTCCGGGTGTACTTTTGTTTTCCACCCCTATCACACCACTCTATAAGTTGTCGATGATGGAGTTAAGGCTTTGGGATACAGCATTTGCTATGTCTATGTCGAGAATGGGGGAAACAGCAGTGGCCCATTTGTCAGGATGCCACTTGATCCGTTCTGTTTTCAAAAGTTCCACTAAGGACTCGTCAACTAAAAGGATTTCCTTGTAGAACTTGAGAATGTTCTCGGGAGTGATTGCCTCAAGCATCTGAGACTTGCTCATCTGCTGCCGATGTTGTAATAGTGGGAGTTTGTCTTGGCCGTTCATGTACGAAAGCCTAGTGTTCAAATTCAGGATGATTTTTGGCTCTGTTAAGTACGGATCATTAATTCGGGCATTTAAAATGGTGGAGCTAGACTTGGTGTCTATATTGTCTTCATCGCTAGCATTTTCGGGTATTCTTTGATCGGCTATGTGAACATCTTCCTCAATTTCCCGGTTGATGAGTGTGTATCCATTGATGGTCTTTGTGGATTCAAAAGTCGGGGTGACATAACTATTGGGGTAAGGAACATATTTGTCTTGCGGCTCAATATTCGAGGAATTGTGGTCCATATCTTCTTCTTCAGTGCACATAGATTCTGGCTTCGCCGTCTCCGTTTCATTAGCATCACTATCATGCATCAGCAGGTCAAGAAACGGCGACGACGCCAGCACAGGAGTCGATTTTCTCGACAGCGACGGCGAAGGAATTCTCGAGTTTGAAGGCGTGGACTGCGAGATCGGCGTCGACTGGTTGTGTAAGTCTATGTCATTTTCATTCCGATTATAATTGTCATTATCGTTGCTGTCATCGCTATAGTGATCGATATCACCTTCATAGTTGCGATCTCCGACATCGTTGGCATTTTGTGCGCCATCAATATAAATATTCGTTCCTGAATGGTGTAGGCCATATGTCAAGTCATTAATATTGGTCTTGATTGAATGGGAAAAGTTCAATAACTTCTTCTTATTAATAGGAGTGTTTTGATCACTGAATCGGAGTTTCTTTTTAGCAGGAACGGGGCACGGAGTAGTATCTGAATTGGAAAAGCTGAGCTTAATTTGCGATAACGATGTTGACGTGATGTTGGAGCAGATAGACATGTTGTTTTGGTAGTTCGAAGAATGATAAGAACTGGATACCGAATTCGATACAGGCGTTAGCACCATCTCTATGTCTGATACGTTGGCTCTTTTCCGCTTGTTGACATAAACTGGTTTCACAGGAAGAATCTCATCTGTATGTGACTCCTGGTGTGAGTCTTCATCACTGCTTTCTTCGATGGTTTTGTTGCCAATATTATAGTCATTCTCACTTATATCTGATAGGTTATTGAGGTTCAAGTTGTCGAGTTTCTTCAAAGGGGATAGGAACGAGGAGTTCATTGGTGTGGAACTGCCGCCGTTACCCATACTTATATTCAAGTCGAACGATGATGTGTCATCGTTACTTGTGTCTTCCATTTGGGAATTAGTTTGTGGTAGAAGGGATTGCTCACAGACGAGGGGAGGTAATGGGCGATACGGGGATGAATGATTCGAGTAGTTGGCTGCTGTATGTACAGTGTGTGCAGTTGAAAGAAAAGGGATGTATTGTAAATGTGTTTCATACAATTTTTTATTTGTTTTGGTAGAAGGTCGCGGTACAGGGGGAAGAGACAGAGATAGAAGCTTGTTTACAGAAGGAAAGTTTACAAACGCGGTTTGTCATGCTTTTGTGGAACATTGGCGTGCTTTTACCAGGTTTCTGGATAATATTTTGCAGTCGTTTTCAGTCGTTATATTCGAATATTATGAATAGACACTATTACTGACACACACTCTTATGTACAGACACTATTACTGACACGCACTCTCATGAATAGCATAATCACCCTTCCAACGAAGTATCACCGAGAGTCCAGATTTGCCTCAATTCTGAATGTCTCCAACGTCCATCGTCTTTGGAATTGACCTTCAATAGCAGCAGGTTAAGAGGACTGGTTGACGGCCTAAAGAACTCCTAGGCTGGAATAATGGCATTGCTTGTCAAAAAAGCAGATCTCTCTTCTCGAACTCAACTTTGTGCTGTGGTCCGGTAATAGAGAGGCAACTCCATGCCGTAGAGGTTTTGTGAGGTGACGATGTAGAAAGTACTGCTTATTGTGCCGCGTAACTGAATAGCCCACTACTTCTTCTTCTCTTAAAGGTAAGTGTCCTAGTCTCTTAGTGGGATGACGATGGTTAGCGCACGTCGTTTTCACATTGCTTGACGGCACGTGTGCTCCATCTCTGCCCACATATCACAGATTCGTGACAAAGGCTTAGCTTAAACAAAATTGTGACAATGGGGCCAAGGGACGAGAGACGGGGAGGAAGAGGCTGACGGTATGCCACACATCGTGCTCTTTTGTCTGTATCTGTGGTTGTAGTAAATGACCCTTACGAATGACATCTTTTATCTCGCATTCCTTATCTTTTTTTATGCCCCTATCGTCTTTAAAATAGTGTCAGACGCCGCGATTATACAGCCACAAATTAAATATCTGAAATAATCGCTTACTTATTTACAGGTGAAATATTACTTGTTTTGTATTGCTTATAATTTAGTGCATGATATTTCTGACAGCTGCTACCACTGATCTATCGTATATCGATATCACTCGATTGACGTTTGAAGCCGTTCTTCAAGTGGTGATTATTTGTCTAGCCGGATTCTTTGCTGCCAAAACTGGTTTATTGAACACAAACGGACAAAGGGTCATAAGTTCGTTGAATGTGGACTTGTTCACTCCATGCTTGGTGTTTAGCAAGTTGGCGGCCTCGTTGTCGTTCAAAAAGATGCTTGACATCTTTGTGATTCCAATATTTTTTGTGGTCTCTACCGGTATTTCATTCACATCTTCCAAGATTATGGGGAAAGTATTGGCGTTAAATGAACCCGAAACAGACTTTGTCACAGCCATGGCGGTATTTGGGAACTCCAATAGTTTGCCTGTGTCTTTGACATTGTCTTTAGCATACACCTTGCCTGATTTATTTTGGGACGACATTGAAGGTGATACCAAGGATAATGTTGCTTCTAGAGGTATCCTTTACTTGTTAATTTTCCAACAATTGGGCCAAATACTAAGATGGTCGTGGGGTTACAACAAGTTGTTGAGGAAAAGACTGGTAGAAGAAATGACCAGCTATCAAATCATTAAGAATGATGATCTTGAAACAGGAATCAGCAATTCTGACATTGTTGACGATGATTCTAATGCCAATAAGAGGTCTTGTGACCACCAGCATGAGGACGAGTCCACATCATTAATCCCTTCTGCCAGAAACTCCAATGTGTACATATTCACCGAAGGTAATGTGGAAGACTCAGACACCTTGGACTCATTTGAAGAAGATCAGACTTTCTGGCGAAAGGTGGTGAATAACCGGTTTGTCAGTGCTTTTTTCGGATTCATGAATCCTCCATTGTATGCTATGTTCATATCTGTGATTGTGGCATCGGTGCCGCAGCTCCAATCACTTTTCTTCACCAAGGGAACTTTTGTGTCTAATACCGTCACCAAAGCCATTCACCAGTTAGGATCCGTTTCTATCCCATTGATTTTGATCGTGTTGGGTTCTAACTTATACCCTTCTAATGATATTCCTCCTCCTTCCAAGCACTACAAGAAGATAATTGTGGGATCATTACTTTCAAGAATGATATTACCCTCGATGATTCTTTTGCCAATTATCACCTTGACAGTCAAATTCTTCAAAATCAGTATTCTTGATGATCCCATTTTTCTCCTAGTGGCTTTCATTTTGACCACATCACCCCCAGCCATCCAATTGAGTCAAATCACCCAACTTAACGGGATTTACCAGAAAGAGATGTCAGGAGTGCTATTTTGGGGGTACGTGGTATTTTCGTTACCCTCGACCATTTTGATTGTGGTGTTGAGTCTCGAGGTGTTGAAGTGGGCTAATCCATAGGGTTAAAGCACTAATACATAGGCGGGATGGAGTCAATAGTATATATGTCACTGTACTTCCCAATCTAGTTATGATTTCCACATGCGGGTTAGTACACGACCAATGATTATATTTAAAGCGTACTTGATTGGAACCCTCACCCGAATCTACTGAGAAAAACATTTCACTCCCAACAAATCATGTCTGAAGAAACCACATTGCAAGTGTACAATATTGAGCAAGTCGCCGAACACAAAACCGCAGATGATTTGTGGATGGTTTATAATGGATTGGTTTATGATGTCACACAGTTTCTTGATGAGCACCCGGGAGGAGAAGAGGTAGTTTTGGATTGTGCTGGAATAGATGCTACAGAAGAATTTGATGATATTGGCCACAGTGACGATGCTCACGACATTTTGAAGGGCTTGTTGATTGGGAAATTGGAGGGAGGTGTTACCAGAGATATCAAGAGTCAGTTGGACTTTGAAGAGGCCGGTAGTAACTTGCCCTTAATCGCTGCGGGAGTGGTGGTTTTGGCAGTAGTAGCATACTTTGCCTTGAATAAGTAAGGACAAATATACATTAATAGAAGGGTTGGAGTAGGGGTGTTTGTGGTGTTTTGGTAGGTTTTGGTACGATTTTGGTAGGTGGTAGTTATTTGGTGGTACGATCTCGCATCCAAAATCACAGGCAAGATCATGAGAAACACATGCAATTACCTTAGACCTGCGTTCTTGACGTCTCTTTAATTCTCTGTCCATCTGTTCATACTTGCTCTACTCTGTTACCCTAGCTCCGTTGCCTTCAACACCTTCGGGCTCGTATTGTATAGCATCCCTATTGGTACAACACTGTTATTTACAAGACCAGATTTCTCTAGCAGATTCGAAGGCCCCCCACTTCCTGGGTAGCCCGCTTTTCAATGATATCGACGTCCTCAATTGTGTGCACGACGATATTGGTGTTGTCTTCATTGAGCTCAAATATGAAAAGACCACTAATCACTCTTTCCAAGCTATCATCGCTTTTAACCAACCCCACAAACCCCTTGGTTATCTGAGACAATGCTTGCAGAAGCGACTTGGCCTTGGGGGTCGTAAGGGCTTCACCATGGTACTGGTAAAACGACTTGGGGTCAATATCTGACCACGTATGAGACCCCAACTTGGCGTAGGAGGTGGAATTCAAATTCGAGTCAAACAGTGTCCTGGGAGCCTGCTTGTGTTGCAAATTCTCCTGTTTTTCTTCTGTCAAATGGTGGCAGCCCTCACTACAAGTAGACCATCGGATTTGAATCTTGGTGGTGTGGGGGAAAACACATAAATACTCTACTGACGACTCTTGTGGGTTCATCACCTTGATGTTCAGGAGATGGAGCTTGACATTGGGGTTCAATATCAATGATGTCAACACGAATTGCAAACTTTTGAGGGTGGTGTAATAGGACACATGGCCTTTGATATTTGGTAAAAGTGCATTAAAGTCGTCAAAATGGGTGGGACAAATGCGTAAAAGCACGTCTCGTGATACTAGTTGTTTGGGAAGCGAGGTGGTCAATAGATTGGGCACTAAGAGCTTGAGTTGTTCAATCATTTTGCCTAGATTCGCTTTTCTTTCTAGCGCCTGCGTTTCTTCTGGTGACATCTTACTTGGTGGCGACGAGCCGTGGAAAGACAAGAAGGGGGATTGTGACCATGGTGTATGGAAGGAGTTGGGGGGACAGTGGACAGCACCTTTCAAGGAGGCAGTCTTATACTGGCGCAAGCGGTGTGTGATCAGCCGATTGATCATAAGTGTTTTTCTGATTGCAAATAGTGAGAACTAAGAGAAGAGAAAGTGATAGAGAAAGGGGAAAGGGAAAAGAGAGGGGGGGAAAGCGAAAGAGGAAAGAGAAAGAGACGTGACGGACGCAAAGAGAAGTCCACAAAGAAACACAGAAACAAACAGTACACTATCTCATTACTTTTCTAAAGACGTCAAACGCAAGTATGGCTTGATGATTCTGAAGTCCTTGAACTTCTGCTTGGCTTCCTCGTTCGAGACAGTGATTGGAATAATCACATCGTCAGATGGAATCCAGTTGATTGGGGTGGCAATCTTGTGCTTGTCACCGGTTTGCAAAGCATCAACCACTCTCAACACTTCAGCAGTGTTTCTACCAACAGATGCTGGGTAAGTCAACACCAATCTGACAGTTTTCTTTGGGTCAATGATAAACACGGATCTTATGGTCAATTGCACTCCCTTGTTGTCAACATTGGTGGCATCTTGGTAGTCAATCATGTCGTACAAGTTGGCCACTTTTCTTTCTGGATCAGCCACAATTGGGAAGGTCAATTTGGATCCGGTAACTTCATCAATATCCTTAATCCAGGCCTGGTGACTTTCAGTACCGTTGGCAGATAAACCAATTAGCTTAACGTTTCTTTTGGTGAATTCAGGTTCTAATTTGGCAAAAGCCCCTAATTCGGTGGTACAGACTGGGGTAAAGTCATCGGGGTGACTGAATAAGATACCCCAGCTGTCGCCGAGGTATTCGTGGAAGGAAATTGGACCGCTGGAGGTGTCGGACTTGAAATCTGGAGCAGTGGAACCTAAACGTAAGGAAGACATGTTAAAGATGGTGTAAAAAAAACGTGGGAATCAAGTGGTATAAATACTGCCACTGGTGGATCATTCAATCGCACGTGACTTGGGGAAATCTTCATACGTAGATACATCATTTTTAAGGGCAGGGAGTGTGGTGGATGTGGAGTAGGTGATAGTAAAAACACTAAGCCCCCACCATTCACATTTGTCTTGATGTTTGTGATGCATCGTCGGCCGTAACTCTTCGGTGGAGGTAATCGCACTTGGAAAATATCTACAATTCCAATCACCATGTTGGCACGAGATAAACATATTTCCTACATCAAAACGCTTGACGACACGTTGAGTAAGCAGAGCTACGAGCATTGGCTCTCGGAGCATCTCAAAATGAACGGGTTGTACTGGGCAGTGATGGCTTCAATGACGCTAAAAAGTGATATTCTACCAAAAGATGAGGTGGTGCAATTCATCATGTCGTGCTACGATAATAAGACCGGGGGGTTTGGTGCGTACCCTGAGCACGACGCACACATCTTATCGACGCTTTCGGCGTTGCAGATGCTTTTCATGTACGATTCCATGCATTTGATTCAAGACAAACGGCCTCAAATCGTGGCCTTCATAAAACATCTTCAATTGCCAGACGGCAGTTTCCAAGGCGATGAGTTTGGCGAGGTCGATACTCGTTTTGTGTATAACGGAGTGTCATGTTTGTCGATTTTAGGGGAGTTGACCGAAGACGTGGTGTCAAGGGCCTGTCAGTACCTCAAAAAATGTGAAAACTTTGATGGTGCATATGGAATGAAACCAGGGGCCGAAAGTCACGTGGCCCAGGTGTTTACGGTACTAGGAGCCTTGAAAATCATGAACAGACTTGATTTAGTTAATGTCCACAAACTCAGTGTTTGGTTGAGTGAACGACAAGTGACAAATGGAGGGTTAAACGGACGACCAGAAAAACTCCCCGATGTATGCTACAGTTGGTGGGTATTGAGCCCTTTGAAAATATTACAAAAACACCACTGGATAGATTTGGACAAACTAGCCGAATTTATTTTGGAATGTCAAGACTACGAAAATGGCGGCTTTAGCGATCGAAAAGACAACCAAACTGATATTTATCATACATGTTTTTCCATATGCGGTCTCAGTCTTCTTAATAAGGACGCATATGACTTGGAACCAGTGGATCCCGTGTATTGCATGCCCCTCAAATTCACCCAACACATTCAGAGCTGGCCTTATTAGGCTGGTGTTCATAAAACCTTGTCCGTATTAGTGTACCCTTGCATGGTTATGACCTTTGGTCCCTGTATATGCAATGCGGGTTATATGACTTCAGCTTTTGGTACTACATATTATGCAATCCGCATTACGTCTGAATCTGAAAAATATTATTTTCTATGCAAAGAATCGGTAAAAAGTCAATCTTGTTGTAGGGTGGTTAATAGGAGAAGAAATCGGCTAGGCATGGCACAATGGTTTTTTGCACAAGGAAACAACTATGATCGGTGCTGATAATCATTGGTCACTGTGGAGTTTAGGCTGATATGTCCAGATACTCAGATTTTTGCCAATTCGGTTAATTGACACCTACTCTTTAATTAGAAGTAGCGATTTCCTGTGGGTAGCGCGCAGGGATAAGACACCGTGTAAAAGTGAATCACATATAAGTATACTCAATTTATTACCCAATACTATAAACAACCAGTCTAACTAAAATACAATAAGAACTAAATAACAGCAATATCCCCTGTTGATAGGTGGTGAATAAGCCCGAACATCACCATTTTAAAAACGAAATCCTTTGCAGGAAAATGGAATAATAATTTTCTTTGTTCCGTCTCAAACAATTATGGAACCTAAAACCATCTATTGTTTGATTTTGAAATGCCCATTAAATTTCACCACATGCATGAAAATCTAGTTCAAGATATAGTTGATAGAATGATGGCTCTTCTTATTAATTTTCCCTCCAATTGATGTCAATGAAGATATAGACGAAGAATTGGATTGTGAGGAGCTGATACTGCTGATGGAAGAAGATCTCGAATCCGAATTATCTTGAGTTTTGGTGATTGAAGAAATGATCCTCCTCCACCTAAACTGACAAGCATTGGGAGTTCTATCGTTAAAAAACGTTGAGATATCTCTCCAACCCAACTTTTGGTGCTCTTTTAATTCTCTTAACAACTTATCCTCTTTAGAAGTCCACGTCGTAGACAGCTTGGGCTTCTTCTCGCTAAGATTGTTATAATAATATATGGGTAAGGAATTGGTAGATGGCACCAGGACTTGTGGTGTAGGGATGTGATTGGGAAGACCAGGAGATACTTGGGGTACCATCTGGCCATAATAATGGGGATATGGTACTTGTGGAGGTTGTTGATTGGTAGGTACTTGATAATATACCGGGTATCGGTAGTTGTAAGCATATTGATGTGGATAAACACTCATGATCGATAATCGATTAACTATAATTGATTAAAAACAAAAATTAGGGATATTTTAATCATTTTATATCGGGGTGCTAAACCCTGTAATCCCTTTGAAAATCCTAAAAGGATTGCTTGAACATTATGGAATGCTACATCAAAAACTCGGTTTCAACAAGCTTTAAAAAAAAACCGTTTAAAAGGTTAAGCTACTGCAGATTTACAATAATTGGAAAAAGCCTGCAGGTGCGTAAATTCCATTATAAAACAGGCTCTTTTATGCTTGAAATATCCCCTTAATACAAACGAGAAAGGAACCCCGTTTAAACGGAATGTCGCAATCTAGAATTCGTTTTGCTAATTCGCTATCGCTAACGCTTCCGTAAGACTGAATCATATTTGAATGCTTGGTGCCTGATATAAAATTTACCACCTTCTACACAAGCTTGTTTTGATACAAGACAATTGGCGGTATTCTTCCTTTTTTGTACGGGACAAGGTTTTTGGTTACAAAAATCAATAAGACAATTTTGTAGTGACAATAGTCAATAACATAGGGATTCTCAGCTGTTGCAAAAGAGCTCTTACAACAGGGGTGTTACACTAGTCCAGCAAATCTCTCCCTAATAGCATTCAATGCTCCTCATCGATAAGAGTCAGTTAGATAGCTTACATCTGTTTCCAGATAACATAATCAAATCCTTGTTGATCTTCTAATTTCGCAGCCGAAGTAGGAAAGCTTTCGTAGACTATTCCGAACATTCTCTGTTCAACTCAGTCTGGTTTCTCTATCTAGTCTCTTCACCTGAGACACCGCGTCGTCTGATCGACTTCTTCCAACGTTAAAGTAGCAGGAATTGAGATTGCGAGCTTGAGTAGATCTGAATCCATTAGCTGGGAAATGCTTGGTACCAGGTATAAATTAGAGCTCAAGCAACCTCGTACGAGATATCAACGTTTCAGCAGGGGATGTGGTTGTACTCAGCTGTCTTAAATTAACTCTAGATGTTTTGAGACAGCCAATGGCAGCACGAGAGTGGGGATTGTCGCAATACTTGTATTTCTGCTCCATTCATTGAAGAAGCTTATGAATCAGGTCACAGGCAATAAGTAAAGCCCGCCACTTTGTGTCATAAAGAGTTCAACACATTTTCCTGGCCACGAAGATTAGTGAAGATTTTGAAGGTATACAGACTGTAGTGCAATTATAACAAGAAATTAGCTCCAAGGATAGGGTTTTGCCGACATGCCGACATAATCCCGATTGTACAGGTGCGCATTCTTGGACACAAAGCAAGTAAACCCGCAAATTCTATTTTTTAATGGAGAATCTTGTTACGAACTAGGATCCAACAATAATAGAACAAATCAAATGCCGTTCCAATTATTAGACCTAATCTATTGTATTAAACTATAAAGTTTGGGGTCTTCAGGTAAGACCCTGTGATTGTTAAGTCATGCTATACGGAGACCAAATAGCAAAGCGTATCTGTAACTGATATCCCGTGCATACGGCTTCATCAAATCGTACGACAATTCAAAATAAACTTTAATATTTTCCACGCTTTTTATACATAGAAGATGGGACAGAGACACTGCAGGGGGATCAAAATAGAAAACGTATTATAAAATATTTTGCGGGCAGACTAAATAGTATTCAATCGCATAGCAATGACCTGTATTTGCCTAATCCAGAGAAATTATTTCAGTTATTTCTATTGTTTATTTTGTTTCGTAAATGGCATCAAATCGTTGAAACTCAAAAAAAATCTTGGAGTGGGAGAACAATAGGAATACTCCCATGAAACTAAAAATTAAAAGGTGACACATCATCACAATCAAAAGGCATTGGCATTCTGTTACCACATTTCATAGTGATGCCATTAGACGATCACTTTGTCGGGCACAAAAACCTGGTACGGACACGTTGTCATCGCCCATATGCTAGCGGTAGTCGACAAGCCCTGTAAGTAAGCTTCTTCTCCTCGAGGCGATTTTTATCCTTTTCGGCATCCCTTAAAATAAACTTCGTTTCTAGCCTCATAAATTAGATTTAGCCGCAACGCTTACGGCGGAAAACATGAAACAATATCTGGTGATAAAACAATAAGCTCTTTTCAAACATCCACAATAACTGACAGGCGAGCACCAGTAAGCGAGTAACGCTTGTAGATTTCACAGGACAACCTGGCCCACTGCTAGACCAATTCTTGGCCTGCAATGACAATCCATGAACCCCATAATAGGCAATTCTAAGCTGCAACCTTAATTTGGAAAACCTTGAACATCGGCAATTTTGGCAAGTTTACCATTTAGTTGGAAAGTTTGCTTCCATTCCCCCACCTCTGTTGAAGCCCCAGACTCCTAACGCATCTTTCATATAAACTTAACGAATTGACGATCTTAATTTATTTTTGTAGTTGCATATGCTTTGTGATGGAATGCAGCCGATCTGGCAGATAAAGTACAAGCGGGACAGGAAAATATGGTGCCAACAATTCTGAACGTATCTATCTTGCAGGGCCCGGACTCGACGCGTAACTACGGAATCTGATTATTTTTGACTGATTCCGTCTTTTTTAGTTGTTACAACAGGAGCCTAACAACTCCGGTCCGAAGCAGCTTCGATTTATGATTTACGAGCCGCGAAGTTTAAAGTTACTCGATTGGGCCGCAGGGTTAGATGCCATTGATACCCCAACACAATCTATGGGCCCCTGTTACTTGAACCAGAATAAACTACCAAACTTAATCCTTGGCTACCCATATTAAGACCATTACGGGGACTCGAGCTCTGATGAGGAACTTGTAGTCATATAAACCCTATTCTTGCTGTGGCTGAAGGTTTTCAAACCCCCAGGGACCCAAATTTCTTGGCCCAATCTTCATACTTGCCCAAACTCTCTGTCAGGACACTTGGCTTGATAAACTTCAAGCTGTTTTTAAAATCCTCAATATTCATGGGTCGAATCTCTTCCGTCGGAGTGGACAATAAAAGCTCTCCTAGAGACCGCAACGGTCCCATAGCACTATCCTTACATAATGCCGTAATATCACTTCCACTGAACTTTTCTGTGAGTTTGATGATGGTGTTAAAATCTCTATCGGTCATTGTATGCTTTTGATACTTCAATAATCGTTTAATTTGATTTAATCGAGTTTCTTCTTCCGGAAGTGGAATGTACTGTCTCTTTACAAACCGTCTTCTAGCGGCCTCGTCAATTGACCAGGGCAAGTTTGTAGCCCCCAAAATCAAAACCTGATGTTTTAATTCATCTTTATCATTTTCTTTGGTAGTGGAGGAACTTAGTTCACTCCATTGAATAAGAAATTCGTTTTTGATTCTTCTTATACTTTCAATTTCCCCTTCACTCCGGGACCCCAACAACGAGTCGATCTCATCGATAAACACAATGGACGGGGATAGTTTTTTGGCCAATAAAAAGAGAGACCTCACCAACTTTTCAGACTCTCCTAGGTACTTTGATGTGATGGAAGATGAGGTGATGGAAAAGAAGATCGAGTTACTCTCTGTGGCCACAGCACGAGCCAACATAGTTTTCCCCGTCCCGGGAGGCCCAAACAACAACATTCCTCTGGTGGGTTCCCTTAAGCCTTTGAACAAATCGGGCCGTAAGAACGGATACACCACTGCTTCTTTCAAAGAACTTTTGGCACTATCTAACCCCACAATATCTTCCCAGTACACCTTATCCCCAAGCACAATTATATCATTGAAGATTTGTTTGGCACTGATCACGTCGATGCCCCTGATTTCCGAGATAATCTTGTCTTGTACTTTAGGGTTCAATAAATCTGACATGTCGAGATCCTCGTCCGAATCCAGCGTTGAGGAGGTTATAACTGGCGAGCTTGTTGGCTGAGGCGCTGTTCGTTTTGCAACAGACACAGCAGATTTTGTCTTTTCGATGGTTTTTGGCTTCACCACGTACTTATAGGCGATATTAGCCTTTTTCACCGTGGGAATAGATGTCGTACTCTTCGACTGGACGGGGACCGGTTTGGGTTTTGGTAACGATCGAGGCAGGGCATTGGTTTTTTTCATCAAATTATTGATGTTCATGGGTTTTGGTTTGGTGTACACGTACTTCTTTTTCTCTGGCACCTTTTCCTTAGCTGTGTTGATCGAGGGGTCGAGTTTGGGCTCGAAGCTGTTGGTGCTTTGGAAATGTTTGGCCTCGGGCCCGTTGTTCTGGTGGTTGGACTCCATGCTGGACTGGCGAGTTGATAGATTTTCCAACAGTTCATTGAACTTCGGCTTCAACGACACATTCTCCATGCTGCGACTGATATGCGTCGTATCTAAGTCGATCAAGTTCTCGGGCAGGTCACTTTCTTCGTAGTACTCCAAGAAATCATCGTCCTCTTGTTCATCTTTCTCAATGCGGTCCCATTCGACCTGCAAATCCTGATCAAAGTCGCCAAATATCTCTTCCTCCACCTGGATCTGGGGTACCGGTTTCTGCCACGACAAATTGGCCGCCATGCTGGCCTGTGCCTGGTCCTGTTTCGAGGATAGCTTTTTTGGCAGGGGCCGCAACGACTTCAAAAGCTTCTTCTTATTATTGCCATTAAGACTTCGGATACCCCCGGTGCTTCGAAGCGAGGGCACAGACATCGACTTGCCATTATTGAAACTATTGCTGGGACTGCTGTTGGGGGCAGTGTTGAGGGCAGTGTTTGTGGATTGTGTGGTCTGGTTCCCCTTACGACGACTGATCTCGTCCATTCGAAGTTGCACGCGGTACAAATGCTTGACATTCTGATCCCGGATGGCCTTGAGCTCGTTGAACACATCTATTTCCTCCAGATTCATTTTCGTCAAGCTCTTGGCAAACAATTCGAGTTTATAAAGTAAAGATGTGTGCAACGACTTCCAGCCTTTGAGAGCATCTTCCATTTTATTTTCCTCTTCCAACGTCAAATTCTTGATGCTTAGGTCACAGCTGTCGGTATATGTCTGTTGCAACTCATCGTGCACCGTTAATTGTGGCGGCCGTCTTCTTTGGAACATAGGAGTGTTTGTTGCTGCTGAACCGAAATTACTGCGAGTCACAAGGGCATACGCGGTGCGAAGATATTTAATTTCATTACATATTTATTCTTCATTTTATGGTACATGGTAAATGCTAAAAGCTGGGAATATTCAAGTCTAGCTGCTCTCTTTCGTCATCCGGTACCGGCTCCCCGCCCTCAAAAATACACTTGAAATCAATCAAAATCAAACTCAACACATCAAGTGAAATATTGAGGGTGGGAACAAACACTATGCACATATTCCGGAGGTTCATCTTGTTTGTTTCTTTATTGTTGATGATTTCCTTCAAGAATTTGAAGATGATGAAACTGAGGTCGTAATATACCTTATTAACATTCTCGGGGTTTTTCAAATAGTCTCGAAACAACAAAGATGTCTGGCTTTGGTTACCTCGTTCCACCACAAATTGCCGTAAATCGTTGTAACACCGGTCCCCGAGAATGGGACTGGGCAATCCTCTTAAATATGTCTTGAATAACCCAGCCACCGTGTGGATATCGAGTTTTAGTTCCGTGTCGAAAAGATCCACGTCGAATTTCTTGTTGAATAATTCCTTCAATTGTCTGATGGAAGAAGCAGATCCGCTTAATCGGAAGATTCCTTCTTCGTAAATGGCACCAGTTTTCAAAAGAAACTCAAGACACCGGAAGCACACACTGGGAATGTTTCTTCCAAGGAACACATGATGCGAGATATTAAACACCTGTTCTAATTCCCGATCAAAAATCTGCTTACTGGGCTCATCGAGTCCCATTTTGTCAAGGTACAGCTGCATCGAGTCATCTCTTATTTCGTTCTTACTGGTCTTGTGCAGAAGTATGGGTCCGTCTGGTTTAAGCTCATCTGCCGTGTGGTCGAAAATCTGGTTGTTGGAAGAATGGCCTTTATTTCGGAAAGGAAATAAGCTTCTTTTACCCTTCTTTCTGCCATCACTTACATCTGTTTGGAATGTGTTGGTGCTAACGGGTGATTTGAACGACCGGTTACTCTCTGTTTCGTCCTGCGAATCTGAAACATGGCTTTGAGGCGTCTGGGGTATATCTTCATTGAAAGAATTGACGGTCGACGTCAGAAATCCAAAATGACTATATTCAATCAAAACATCCACCCATTCGTCTCTTTCATAGTCACTTTCAGCACAGAAAAAGTGCTTGGGGACCGAAGACGAAAGTTTGGAGCTCTTTTGTGTCTCCATCACCAAAAAAGCATGTCTGTAGCCCTTATCTTCCGCAACTGAATCATTACTCTGTCTTCCAATTTGACATCCTACTAGATTTATTGTTTCCAATAAAGAACCACCCGGACTGTCGTACATCTCCAACACAGTCCCGTCAACCTGACACCATCTGATTCTCCAACTAGTTCCCAATCCCTTGAATTTTCTCACCAAATACCCTTCTTTTCGGGCCCCGATCTTATCGTCCAAAGGATTTATAAAGTCCAAAGATAAGTACTTGCATATTCGAAACAAAATCAAATGGGGGATATGTGGCATGATGAACAAGGTGTTGAAGTAGTTTTGTAACCCATTGAGTCTGAGGTCGATCTTATTTGGCGTTGTAGACACAAATAATGATTTATCTGGTAGTACCGGCAAGCCAAAGTATTCAATAGTGGGTCTAATCTCGTTATCAAAGGCTACGATTTGCATATACGATTTCCTGATTCTCCACATTTCTTTACCAGTATTCCGATCATTAATGGCCAAAGTGATCATAATATCATCGAGCTTCTTACTGATGGCCTGGCCCAAGTTTCCCGGACTGATAGTGCTAACCACGTGAATGGCTATGGTTTGAAATTCTTCCGGTTTGATGAAAAGAACTTCTTCTTCCTCGGGTCTAGCAGCAAAAGAATTTTCACTGTGGCTCATGTCCCCGTTTAAGCCCAGGTGTTTGCTCCAGTTCCTGGTGGAAGACCCGTTTTTAGTGTTGTACAAATCATACTCGGTTGTGGTGGGGGTACGGATCGAATCGTTATAGCTGTACCCAGGAGATAGCTGTGAAGCCTGGGAATATTGAGCCACAGAAACGTTACCCAGTTCTCCGAGTTTATGCAGGGTGTTGTTGAACGCTTCGGGCGTCATGGGGACTTCTCTGTACTCGGCAGAATTTGGGGGAACACCCAATGGCTGCGAAAGCAGTTGGTCTTGGAAGTGATTTTGGGACTGGAAGTGGTCTTGAGAGGCCGGTAAATGACTTCCCTGGCCCTGACTCGAGCTAATGACCGCAGGCGACCGGATACTGAGCTCAGAAATCCCTGCAATAGGAACATCCAACTTCAAACTCTGAATATTCAAGTCTCGAAGTGTTTTGCTGTGAGGAATACTCTTCAAGGATGGCGATCTTAGAACGCTGTTTTTGATTTCTGTAGGAGATACCGGTAACGGTGACTTTGGGGGTTCGTGATTTTGTGATTGGCGAGAAGTAAAAGCTGTTGTTGGCGTTTTTGTGTCCACAAATTGGGGGGACGAATACTGATTGGATTGTGGAGATAGCTGAAGTGGCGATCCCGTGGAATGCGAGGTGTATGGCTGGCTTGCTGCAGCCTGCACCTGTGAGTGATGTTGCAACGTTGAAGGAAGTTTGATTCTTGATCGATATGATTGGAAACTACTGGAACTGTAGTTGATGTGCTGGAACAATTCAGTCTGGTTCCCACTGTTTTGAGTATCGGTCGACGTGGACGGTCTCAAAGTGTGTCTGTCTGTGGTGTCGATGGTGTTCATCGTAGTGTCATTGTTAGAATCATCGATTTCTTCCAGATTATTGGGTTCAAACTTATCAATTGATGCCACAAGTGGAAATTGCGGCGTGGCTTGTTTTGGCGTGCTGGGCACCGTGTTTCTTCTGGTGTCTTCGGAGTACACTGACGACCTGTTGGAATCAATTTCTCGGGACATTGGGGAGTCCAAGGCCGGTGGCTCTGTCTGCTCTGCTTCTGTTGCCTCGACTGGTGCTTCTGCCTGCTCCACCGTGGTTGATGTGGAGAAGTTCCGGGTGGGCTCCAAGGGCACGTCTCTGCCGACTCTTCGGGTGTGGGGAAAGTCCAAATCGTTGAAGTTGTGCTGGACGTCTATGCTGTCTAGCTTCGACTCAATGGCCTTGAGAACTTCATCGTCCGATTGCTGCTTTCTATGGCTCTTGGGCACTTCAAGAGACTCTAGCGGTTCTGTGACTGGCATCTGAGTTTCAGGCGATTTTGTAGGCAGCTCAATACCTCGTCTGTTCTCCAATTCATCTGTCTCCTTCTGTTGCTTCTCGGGAGACTGAGAAGGATTTTCAACTCTTCTTCTGGCAGACCTCTGAGGTATTTCGGTAACGGGCACAGGCTCCAGGGCAACTT
The DNA here is from genome assembly GCA_030572515.1 of Yamadazyma trypodendri. NCBI lineage: Eukaryota > Fungi > Ascomycota > Pichiomycetes > Serinales > Debaryomycetaceae > Yamadazyma > Yamadazyma trypodendri. The sequence goes on along the minus strand of JAJMAI010000003.1, from coordinate 273,312 downwards.
TGGTGTCTCCCTGTGGTTTCAACACTGTTTTGGACTCAAATTCTTCGATTATCTGGTCCTTTCTTTTCATTACCGCCTTCAATTCTTTGATCTCGAATAACAATTGTTCTATGTATTCCTGGTCCGTAAGACAGGATCTGTCAAAGTGGGTGTGTGAAGGAGTGATCTCATCCGGCGTAGGACCGGTTCTGGGGCTTTTATTCATGGCGCCAAAGAACTGAGATTATTTGTTTATGCTAGACGTTTTTTGGTGGCGGTGGCGGATTGAGTTGTTTTGAGACTTATTAGATTGTATGGTTTTGTGGCACAACTGTTGTGGTATCAGGCTTAGACTCGCTGCCTTGATCAAAGTAGTGAGGTGTTTCCTTGAGTGGTTGAGTCGAAAATTTTTACGCGTTTTTCTGCTGGCGCGGCTGGGCCTAGGACCTGGGCCGGGGCGACGGAGAGTGATGTGTATGCATATGTAGTGTGGTAATGGTTGTAAATATTTCTTTGACTTGTGTGTCTTATGTGTACCTGTGTGTACTTGCTTGAAATTGTATGCACTTGTGTACTTGCTTGTACTTGTTTGTACTACCCTTGTACTTCTCTTTGTACTCTTCATTTGCACTCCTTTGATCTTACACTCTTCTGTTATCTCTGCTCTCCCTCATTCTGCATGGCTAACTTCTTGAAATACGACCGGGTGTGTCGCCCAGCATCGTCGTACTTCTCCCCCTCAATAAGATCTTTCGTCATCCGGTTCTCCACAATCGACTCATCTTTGTACTCATAAACAAAATTTTTGGGTAGTATGGCATTGGGCATCATGGCTCTACCCAACTTTATAACTTCATTGGCCCAAATAGTGATATCCGACTTGGGAGTCTTGTAGGGAGCCCATTTGACTTTGCACCCCTTGATTAACTCTTTCATTACCACTTCCGACCCCCAGGAATCATTCCAAAGGTTGGTATCCAGGTTCCTATGCTCTTTACTGGTAGTTAGCCGATTGGTGAGACCAATAAGATGGGAAAAGATTCCAGTGGATAACGCTCCGTCGGAGTATCCTCCTTCAAGAAACGACATGACTTTGGAATGGTGAATTTTCGATAATTTAACCACATCATTAGTGAATTTGGAGTAAAAGGACGTGGGCACATTGATGCCGTGTCGTTGCATTTGAGGGTTTTCGTATTCTGAAGCATCGAATCCGGCTGATATGATGATCAAAGGCTTAAAGCTCTTGGGGGGGCGGGCTTTGGTGGTGCCATTGAGGTTATTATTCTTTTTATTCATCAAATATTGTTGGACTTCGAGATCGTACTGTTTCTTGGATTGGTGTAAAAATTGGTTCACTCGGTTCAAAATTGAAACATATTTTGTTTGGTAATGTTTGTAGAATTCATCCTCTGTTTCCCATACTTGAAGATGTACATTCCAGATATTCAAATCATGGTCCATAATACAGGTGGAAGCATTTTTAATGTTCTCTCTCGAGGCGTAGCCCAATTCCGTGGGATATGATTTGATATCATGTAGGGAAAAGTATCCTACCTTAGGGTACCTAGCAAACCGTTTCCCATACTCGTCTCGAGGTTCGAATCCCAACTCAACATCCTCCTGTTCATCTTTGCCAAAGTCCCCCACGAAACCGGCCCTTTCCCAGCAAATATCCTGGGATCCGTCTCCATGATGAAGGTCGATATCTAATATAGCCACATGACTCACATCGTAGTTTTCAAAAGCATATTCAATTCCAATATGCACGTTGTTTAGTAAGCAGAACCCACTGGGAAGACAGGCATGCGAATGGTGTCCAGGGGGTCTTATTACCACAAAAGATAGACTGTAGTTCAAAGTGTATAAGGAGTCTACTCCTGTCTCTATTGTGCCAATGACCCCTTCTATGGCATTGATGGTTTTGGGCACCAAATAGATATCGCCGGTGTTCCAGTCTTCTGGGACCTCTAGGGCCTTGGCGTCCAATTTCTCCTGACTTTGAAGGCACAACTCATAGAGTTTGCGAGGCCAGTTCTTTCCATGCACTTTTAATACATGTGATGAGAATATGGATCCTCTTTTTGTGGAGTTGATGATCTTGTAGAAAAACGGGTACATGGTGACGGCCGCCGCTATACCAATACAAGATGCAAGTAATCTTTGGGGTCTTTCGAATATCGTGGCCAAATACGATTTCCCGAGCCATTTTCGGCCAAAAGAGTGCTCGGCTGAATATGGCGACAAGATCACTAGGGTTCGATCCGATTCCTTCAAGAACTTGGGCGATTCTCGCTCTATTTGTGGATTTGACTTCAAGAACTCCAGGAATGTTTTCGTGTACCTAGTTAACGATTCATCGATTAAAGGTGATGGTTTCAAGTACTTCTCATACTTCTTAATCTCGTCGCGTATAGCTTCAGGAGTAGGGCTACGACTTTGCAGGCTCGACTGTGAATGTGATCGACTGCGCGAACGGGCGGAGTTGGACCTCGATCTCGTCTCCTTGCTGTCGTCCCGGTCTTTTGCGTCATCCTCTTTTTTGGACCGAATTCCTCGTAACTCGTCCTCTTTTTTAACCCTCACAGCACCGCTGGTTCGCAAACTCGACGGCAACTTGCTAAATGACATGTGTCTGGGCTTGTCGCGTGCCGGCTCCTCGTCATCGTCATCATCTTCTTCGTATAAGGCATCTGCAGCAGTTTGATTCGCATAGCTGTGATTGTAGAAGGTGGAATGCGCCATTGATACGTCGTCATCATAGTCGTTGTTTGTGGATCGGAAAGTCAACGTGGTCTCGAACTGCGAGATGAGAGACTCATTGCTGTCGGACCGCGAAAGGCCTGGTTCTTGGGCCATGTTTTGGTGGATCAAACTTTCTATTGTTATTCTGGTACGAATGTTCGCGCGCATGGAACAGATCATGTCCGGGTAACAGAGTCTCGATGTGTTATTTTACCCATGGGGTAGTTTGACTGTTGCATTAAATTTGTATGTGTTTGTATTTGTATTTGTATTTGTATTTGTATTTGTATTTGTATTTGTGTTTGTATTTGTGTTTGTATTTGTGCTTGTATTTGTATTCGTATCTGTTATGTATGTTTGTCAAAATGCGTTGGTTCTTCAAATGCTCCTCTCTTCTTAGTGTCTTCTTTCTTTCACTCCACTCCTTCTATATCCCTAGCCCTTCACCTCTAACTTTGAAACCTTCACCTGCGCCAACCGTGGCGCCTCACCCACATTGTGTCTTCTCTTCCGAATCACATTCTCAATAAATGCCTCTCCGGCCTTATACGAGGACCTCACCAAAGGCCCACTGGCCACATACAAAAAGCCCATCTCCAATGCCTTGCTTTTCCAGTAATCAAACTTTTCTGGCGTCACATAATCCACCACCTTCATGTGCCTCTTAGTGGGTCTCATATACTGGCCAAACGTCACCACATCACAGTTGATGGCTCTCAAATCCCTCATGGCTTGAAGAATCTGTTCATCTGTTTCCCCCAAGCCCAACATCATCGACGTTTTAGTCACAAGGGAAGGCTTGGCTTGTTTGGCTCTTTCCAACACCGCCAAACTCTGTCTATAAGTAGCTCTTCTATCTCTCACATGGGGCGTCAAAGCTTCTACTGTCTCCATGTTGTGAGCGTACACATCCATGCCGCTAGTGGCTAACACATTCACCTGATCCAAATCGCCTCGGAAATCTCCTGCCAACACCTCCACCAAAATCTGAGGGGCTTTTTGCTTGATCTTCCGGACCGTTTCTGCCAAATGGTGCGATCCCCCGTCCACCAAGTCATCTCTATCAACAGTGGTCAACACCACGTACCCTAATCCCCATCTACTGATGGCTTCTGCAGTGTTTTCCGGCTCCATCGCATCTGGGGCTGCGGGTGCTCTATTGGTCTTGACAGAACAGAACCGACATCCTCTGGTACAGGTATCCCCCAATAACATGATGGTGGCCGTAGCTTCCGACTTTTTTCCACCCCAACACTCACCAATATTGGGACACTTGGCTTCTTCGCACACAGTAGCAAGTTTTAATTCTCTCACGTCCTCTTTTAATTTATGGAACGACAGACCTTTAGGAATGGGCACCTTCAACCACTTGGGCAACCGCTGGTCGGGGTCTTTCCTGGCAGCCTCTAACGGATCCACCGTCATCTTTGCCGCGTTTCCGCTCACAAAATCTTCAAAAGAAGGCCCCTTGTTTAATTTGTCAGAAAACATGGTGGGTTTTCTTCTCCTGGGCTTTTTGGTGTCATCGACTTGAGGTTTGGTTAAATCAACCTTGTCGCTGTTGACCTCTGTCGCGAAACACCGTATGGGGGTCCGGACCATTTTTATGGGCTTTGTTTTTACGACTAATTTTAACATGTATAAGACTGATCGGGTGAGTTTAGGCCATAAAAAAGGTGGTGCTGTGAAGTCGCACTTTTACGCAGGCTATATATTTGACTCTGCCCTGTGGTGCGACTCCTTGTGACTCCGGAAACCCCTGGTTTCTTCTTCAAAGTTTCTACATCTTTTACTGATAATGATATCTTATACGTCTCAAGTGTGGTTGAAAGGTATGCAACGTTGGTTTAATGTTTGAAAATGGTCGAGTAACTCGAAAAAGAGTTGATCTTACTAATCCTGCCGTAGCATTGCTGAGTTACGTTACAACCACTGCAATTGGATAAACTATTCTTACAGATCTCTAACCAACTCACACCCTTCTGATCCTGGATTTTCTCCGACAACTCCGCATGACGACACGAAGCTGCATCCTCTCCTGAGGTCGTACAAAGATTTCAAGCATGAGTAACCTTTGCATGGTCTTCCAGTTATGAGCACCATTAAAGTCTAATACTTTACTGCAACCTGGGCATTTCGTTTCAATTTTTGTTCTTGTCTAGGCAATTTTTCGTTCTCCTCTTCACATTCACTTCACTAATGGAATTCGTCAACCTTCAAAATCTATCAGGCGTGTGTCAGCCGCAATTGAATCGCTAGAATCTACCAGTGAGGTGCGTATGTAAGGTTTGAATGTTGAAGAGATGCCGGATAAGGAAGAGCTGGAATCATCCCACTGGAACAATGGAGTGCTGATGGTAATATAAAACCTAGTAATAATAATATGGGTAATAACATTTAAAGACTACTTTAAGATACGTAAAATGTTTCCATATATCAGTCACTTAGCCATTTGTCACTTATTATAGAATTGGATCCCAATAACATTTTTGATTTTCATGCACAGCTTAAATATTTTTGTGAAGGTTTTAGAGGTTTTTGGTTGCGAAAATCACGAAGAAAGAAGAAAGAGGGGAATGAAGATAAAGGAAGAGCACACAAAAGGGGACCAAAAAGAGAAGAGCACAAGAAGAGCACACAAAAGGGGACCAAATGGAGAGAAGTGATGACAAATGAAGACACAAGAAGATGAAAAACACCGTTCTTTGATCTATATTGATAATACAGCGTAGTAACAAATGCTGCTTACATCGTCAAACGTAACTACGTCTACGCCAAAATATTAATGTTCACAGGGCAAGGTCTCTGCAGTTCTAGGGCTAATGCTTATTTCTCACAACAACCGGTGCACCTTATTATCTTTGAACCCCGATAAATCGTCCACATTGTTCCACCACTTGAACAAGAACGTATCGCAGATCAACTTGAACCATGGCGTGAACACCAAGTCTTTGTCTTCAAACATAGTCTTCAATTTCTGAGCCGTTACGTACTCGTAATCTTTTACCTCATTCAAATTGGCTTCAATAGTAACACTAGACGCCTTGAGGACCAAAATATAATCGATTTCATGCTCCCCCCACTTGGAATCTTCATTCCCACTTGACGATTTGTAGTGGATTCTCGTCAAAAAGTTGAAGTCATCAATGATAACTTGTTCAGTTGGGATTCCCAACTCATGGAATAATTTTCTTTGCGCAGCACATTTGACACCCTCTATGGCCGATTCCAACTCATAGATATTGCTTCCCAATTCAGATTGAACTGCCAACGGGTGGGAACAACATGTATTTGTCCACATGCCGGGAAAGGTGATTTTTTCATCTGCTCTTTGTTGTAACAACAACTCATTTTTCTCGTTGAAAAGAAACACAGAGAAGGCTCTGTGTAATAATCCCGCATTTATGTTGTCCATCAAGTGACACATCTTCTTTGTACCGGCTCCAATAGGTCTGTCGTCGTAATCTAACACAATACAAAGCTCATCCATCAATCTGATTTGTTCTTCATCATGGCCTTCAAATACGCCCGAATCCTCTCCCGCGCTGGACTGCGACGTAGATAAGCCCGAGATATCCTTGATAGGTTGAACCTCTGTCCATTTGGCTAAAATGTCCGTTTCTTCAAGACCTTGCACCAACTGTTGGTATGTCATGGTTATAGTTTTTATCTGCTTAAATTTTTTACGCGATTTTTTCGCTAAACGATCGACCCGGACACCAGTGGAGGCACCATATCAATGGCACTTTTGTGGATTGTAGCATCACAAGAGCTTTTGGTGCACAAACCCAGTCGGTTTTTATCTACATCCTTGCACAAACCACATGGTGATCTTATCTTCGTGTTGTCTTGATGGTATGTACAGGTTACAGCTCGTATTTCCATTTACTGGTTGGCTCGTTTTTTCTTTTTCGTTCTGTCGATTTTCTTAGTTTCGTCGAGTGTGAAAAATTGACAGAAATAATTTAATACATTGAAAAACCTTCAAAATGTCCACTTTCGCCAATGAGCCCAAGGGCTCCTCTGTTCCTAGACGTCACATCAAACGTCCTGATGATGCAGCCATGAAGTCTGACGTTAGCGGATTGAGAAAGGAAATTGAAAAGATCGATGCCTCTATTAATGAAATCACTAAAAAGATCGACCAGATCTCTGTCGAATCAGCGGTCAGTTCCAAACAAAAAGAGTTGCAAAACGAGTTGAAACAATTGGCTGTGCAACAAGGTGGTATCAAGAATGAAAGACAGGCACTTTTGGACCAAATTAAGGCCATTGACACTCAATTAAAGAGAAAAGTCACTGAGATTCAACAACAAACATCCAAGTCTAATTTCAAGACAGTTAAGGAGATTGATGCTCGGATCAGTGCTTTGGACCAATTGGTGGACAGTGGGTCCTTACCATTGGCCGAAGAAAGAAAAACAGTCAAGGAAATGTCTGCTTTAAGAAAGTTAAAAAAAGATTTTGGTTCAGTTGAGAAACAACAAACTTCTATTGACTCCGACAAAGCTAAAATCGCTGATTTGAAGAAGACATTGAATTCTATTCAAAACAAAGAGGTGCAAGCCAAGTATGAATCGATTCAAAAGGAATTGGACGAAATTAGATTGGCCAACAAATCGGTCTATGATCAAAAAGGTGCCTTACTTACTAAAAGAAACCAACTCAGAAAGGAAAAAGATGGCAAATATGATGCTATGAAGAAATTGAAGGCTGATTTTAATGAAGAATTTGCTAAATTCAAATCTTTATTGACAGAAGAGAAGAAAAAGAGAGATGAAGAGTATAAGGCCAGACAACAGGAAGAAAAGCAGGCCAAGGCCAAAGAATTTGCTGAAAAGCAGTTACAAGAAGCCTCCAGACCTGCTTTTGAAGATGAAATTAACAGTATCCACGGATTGTTGCAAAATTTCGACCCTGAATACGTTGTGCCCAAAAAAGCTCTGGTGTTTGCCGCTCCCTTAAAGACCAACACCACCATCAGGACTGTTGAAGCACCAGCTGATCTTGTTCCATTCAAAAAAGAACAAAAATCATTCTTTGAAGCTACTTCCACAAAAAAATCAAAGAAAGGTAAGAGTGCCAAGGCCAAGCCATTCACCATTTCTCCTCAGATCATGGGAGCTTTGACTGACTTGTCTGTTCCTTTACCAACCAAACAGGAAGATATTGCCGAAACTGTTCAAATTTTGAAAGATACTTTGGTTGCTTTAGAAGCCAAACAAGAAGAACAAACTAAGCTCAACATTGAAAAGGCCAAAGCCAAGATTGCTGAATTCGAGGAGGATGACGAGGAAGAAGTCTCTGAGGAGATCTAGGTCCTGTTATGATATGGTCAAATATTTATACACAAAATCAATAAATATAGTGTACATAAAATTCGCGATGAGTTTTTTTATTCATCATGGCTAAAAGAACACAATCAGTGGAAGCTAAACCCACCAAAAAGCCTCGGAAAACACCTGCCGAGGTTCAGTTCTCCTTGTGTATACCTTCTACAGTGATATCTGCGGCAAACGTGCATAATCTCGAGCAAATCACTCATGTAGCGTACCAAGTTGCCAGAGCCGCTACTATTTATGATGTGGTGGAAATTGTCATATTAAACGTTCCTTCGATCGAAAAAAGAAACGAATTACTAGAAATTCAAAGTCAGCAAGTGGTCAAGATCGATAAGAAGATCAAATTCAACGAAATTATCGAGCCCCAGCAGAAAACCGATGTGCAAGAAGATTTAGATTCTAACCTCAACAACTACGAATTGTTTGAAAGTTTACTCCAATATTTCATCACCCCACCTTATCTCGTTAAAGCCATGTTCAAAAGCAATAAGTATACCGGCAAATTCAAGTATGCAGCCAAACTTCCCAAACTTTCTACCCTTCCATTCATGAACAATAATGAGGTTATTAAACATTTCAAAGAGGGTTTAAGTATACCGAAAAAGTCCCCTGGAACCAAGAAAAACAGAAACAAATTGAAAATGACAAAGTATGTCAATATTGGCGAGTCAGAACCGGTGGAATTAAGTCATGAAGTGCCAGTGAATGTTCGAGTCACGGTGGATTTGAAGAATAAGGCCATTGTATCTCCATTGCAAGCATACGGAGTTATGGGAAGTAAATCTGAGTTTGGATACTACACAAGAGTGGCCAAACACTTTAACGAAGTCTTTACAAAAAGTGCCCAACCTGATGGCTACACGTCTTCCGTCTACGTCAATTGTGACAATTATTTTGGATCTACCGTTGAATCTTCCAGCATTATTACCAAAGATAACAACAACAAGATTCTTTTGGTGTTTGGAAACCCCAAAGATCTTCAGTTTTGTGTGCAACAGGACCCCGAAATCAGTATTTCTGATGTGCTCGACTTGTTTGACCACAAGTTGCTGGTGGCTCCAAATGTGCGTATTGAGGATGCGGTATTGATAGCACTTACAAAGTTAAGTAGTACATAAACATCACTTTTGTACTTTGTGATTACATCTGTACTCTTCCTGTTTGTACTCTTCCTCTCAACTCTTATTGGACTCTTCCTCTTGTATTCCTATTGTAATTCCACCATTACCACTTTGGTAACCACACATTGTCCCTTAAACCGAATCTAGATGTCTATTTTTGGAAAAATGTCAAATATTGAGAATGTTTACAAAAGAAAAATTTTCGAAAACTCTTTGTGACTAAACTGTTTTTTCTACACATTCGTTAAAGCCATGCAATTCAAGTACTTAACCGCTTTGGCTGCTGCCTTATCCACCACCAGTGCTGCTGGAGACGTATGTATTCCTTGTTCCTCGAAACCCCCACCTTTTTTAGCCTTCGTTTAATACTAACCCCTACAGTTTGCCTTCAACTACGGTGTCAAAGATAACGCTGGTAACTGTAAAAGTACTGAAGAATACGCCACTGATTTGAAAGCCCTTTCTTCTTACTCCAAAATCGTCAAAACTTATGCTGTTTCTGATTGTAACACTTTACAATACTTAGGCCCTGCAGCTGAAGCTGCTGGATTCCAACTCATGGCCGGTATTTGGCCCACTGACGACACTCATTTTGCTGCAGAAAAACAGGCCTTATCTGACTACTTGCCAACCATCTCCAAAGATACCATTTATGTCTTTACCGTGGGATCTGAAGCTTTATACAGAGATGATCTCTCTGCCTCTGATTTGGCCGATAAAATCGATGAAATCAAGGATTTCTTAAAAGACATCAAAGATAAAAACGGAGACTCGTACGGAGATGTTCAAGTGGGATTTGTTGACTCCTGGAATGTTTTGGTTGATGGAGCCGCACAACCTGCCATCAAAGCTGCTGATTTTACCTTTGCCAATGCTTTCTCCTACTGGCAAGGGCAAACAAATGACAATGCATCATACTCCTTTTTCGATGATATCATGCAAGCTTTGCAAGTGATTCAAACCACAAAAGGTTCCACTGATATCAACTTTTGGGTTGGGGAAACTGGCTGGCCAACTGAGGGTACTGCTTTTGAAAGTGCCGAGCCTGGTGTTTCAAATGCTAAAACTTATTTCCAACAAGCAGTTTGTGGTTTAAGAGCATGGGGTGTCAATGTTGCTTTCTTTGAAGCTTTCGATGAAGCTTGGAAACCAGACACCTCTGGTACCTCCGATGTGGAAAAGTACTGGGGAGTGTTTGATTCTAACAGCGACTTGAAGTATTCCATCAGCTGTGACTTCTAATTTCTACGTTTATACCGGTTTTTATAGGATTATATACCCCTGGCAATCTTTGCTGCCATAGAAGTAGTTGCAATCGATAAAAGGCGTGTCTCGCACAAACAGCATCTTGCAGCATTATGCTAAGCATAACATGTCTTCCCCAAACCCCATAAGAATGGTCCCCCGTCATCTCCAAGCCCGAACTCAACCATGTATTCTTTAGTGTTTTGGTCAGTGCTTTGCAAATTTGTCCAATCCATTACACTTGAAGGAACATGGATGAGTAAATCTAACACAGTTATAACTGGCCCTTCTTTTTATGACCCCATTGACGAGCTTATTTATGAGCCTAGCTTACCCGGTATCTGTTATTCTTTTGATAAGGATGGCAATTGGGAACAAGCGATTTACCAGGTGTCGTCTAATCCGACAAATCCTTCCCAGCCAACTGCCACGATTATTTGGCAGCACGGCAAGTACGTCATTGATGATAAATCCATGACCCTTACCCCATATGCTAGTGATGGTCGGATGTTGTTCAGTGATCCCTCCCGGGCAGAGTATGCCGTGTATATGAGATACAATAAAGTTGAAATATTCGACCATTATGTCATTGAGTATGATTATTACCAAAGTAGATATAAACTCCAGTTGTATGGGTTTGACGGGGCCAAAAAGCAGCCTTTGTGGTTGGAGTATAATCCGCCGGTGATGCTACCCACCCAGGTGTTGAATCCGGTGAATAAGAGAGAAACATTGAGTGACGTGAATAAGAGGTTGAAGAGGTCGATTGCAAATCGAGGAGTTTTAAAGAGAAGAGAGGGGGGGTATTTATTTCATGTATTGGCGATGGGGGTTATTTTGGGGTCTGGGGGAATGTTGTATGTGCTTGTGGGGCGTATGTCTGAGCAGAGAAGGGAGAGGAGGGAAGGGAGTACTAGGAAGAAGGGAGTACTAGGAAGAAGGGAGTACTGGAAGAAGAGAGAGAAGAGGTAAAGAAACGAGAGACAGGAAGTAGAAACAAGAGGGAAAGGAAGGAGGAACTGTTTTTGTCAATATAATAATCATTCATACTACATCTCTTCGATAAACCCCTCTATCGTCCCATAAAAACACTGCTTAAACTCTTCTATCGGCATATCAAAGTCGCTTGCATAAGCAAATACAAGGTTCATACCGTTCCTAGTACTGACAGTACTAAGCCCCGTAGTGGTACCGGTTCCAAGACACTGACTGAACACAATATCTTCACAGCACCAGTCTCCAAACTCAATGTCCTTGTATCCCACGTTCGAAATCTCAAATATCCGTGATCTTTGGTTTTTGAGGTTCTCTGGCTGCAACATATCGTAAGGATTGATGTACTTGAACATGCCAATGGCCTGGAACAGTTGTTTCAGTTCAAGTTCTTCAGATATCAATCTTTTGACTAATTGCATCTTTGGCAATACAGTTTCCGGTTTAAAGTCGTGAATAGGATCTAAAGCAATTGTTTTTCCTGTAACGTCAAAATTGTACCGGGTTTTGTCTGCAAATTCGGGATGGAATCTTCTTCCTGAAATGACAATGTCGCCTCTAAGCAGAAATGGTGTAGAAAGAACTATTTTCTGGAAACAATACCGCATAAGAATATCCATGAACGCCGTAAGAGTAAATCCGTTGGTTCGGCAGATAGTCTGGAGTTTATTGACCGTGTGACTCGACAACTGCAAGAGCGTGAGCTCATTGGTGCTGGTTTTGATGTTGCTGGAGCCAAAGAATGGATTTTTCAGATAATCCGGGTAACCTTCTGTTGTATAGTAATGGTACAAATTAGCCAACTTTTGGGGTAAAACCTCCAACAACGCCGTCTTCAACATTACCAGCACTGATGGTTTGTATAATGGAATGAAATCATACGAAGCAACGTGATCTCTGAACCCATCAACGGATAGGTTGAAAATCTCATCCACCAACGTCAATTTCACGTCTTTAGACACACTATTCAATGCCTGACACAAGTCGTGGTGGAAATTAACTGACGATTCTCCATCGAGAAATACATGGTTATTGTAAAATGACACGTAGTTGTTGTTGAACACGATTATCCGCCAGGAAACCAGCAAATCTGCAACCGGCCACAGTTTTTCATTGATAAATTTGAATTCTTTCTCGTTAAAGGGCCTATCAACGTATTCCACCACTTCTTCAAACCTCAAACTTTCCACGGGTCCCAACTCGTAGTTTGTGCCTGCTTTTTGGTCTTTTTCAGAAGCACCGTCGACTTTTCGAACACATAAAGTTAAAACGGAATTATTGCAAACTATTTTCTTTAAAGCATTAGAGAGTAATATTTTGGTGACTGGGAGATTGTATTTTACCGAAATAGCAAAGTTACTGTAGTACTTCTGTACTTGTCGAAAGATATAGAATCTCTCCACGAGACCTGGAGGTCTGTAGAAGCTGCTGGACATGGTATAAGGATCTGATTTTGACTTTGAGGCTCGGCGATAAATGATTATGTAAGAAGTTTACAGCAGCGTTCATTACATTCATGAAAACTACAACTGGAAGTGTATTCAATACAAACAAGAGTCTAGAAAAATGACCTAGTCACGCATCATCACACTGTTCTTCATTTTCCTCAGCTAAGCAATTGGTTGTTGATTCTTCTCAAAGCTTTTGAAACAATCCCCAAACCATGTACGAGCCGATCAAAGTCTTCATCTTCAATGGCCTCCTGCAACATTGGGAATACCTGTCCCTGGTATCCCGTGAATCTTCCACTGGCATAAATAATGTGTCTGAACCATTCTCTTTCATGCAATCCTTTCTTGTGCAAGAAGTTTCTCTCAAAGTATTGCAACAACTTGTTCTGCTTGATAATCAAGTAATGTAACTTAATTCTCTGCCAAAATGGTAACGAGTCCTTGACTTCGTGTTTGTACTGGAGTTCGGTGGACTTGGCATCAAATACATTGGCAGTGCCCACAAATTCCTCTAAATCCGAAATCGTCAAGTTCAAAAGGTATCCCAAAGTGGCATTTCTGTGCTCTTGCAAGTGGTACATAACATTTCCCTTGTGTTTAGGACACATTCCTGGCTGTAACAATTCTTTGAAAGGTAAAGCCGAGTCGATAGTGTATACACCGTTGGAGACATCCGAAGCGTATTCAGCATCGGCCATAGAATAGGTCAAAAAATCGTTCCAAGTGCTCTGATTTTTAACTTCTTGTGTCAACCACTTGTCAGGAATCTTTTCTTTGGCACTGTCAAAGAATTTACTAAGATAAGCAGCGGTGTCGGCCAAGTTCAACTTTAAAACTTCTCTATCGGATAATTCCAAAGCCACCAATCCGAGATACTTCGCCATGGTGTTGTGGAACACAAACCCAGGGTCGCCATATTTCTCCATCCAGTGGTACGAGTCGTAGTTGGAATGGTAATGGTATACACGAGATCCTGGACCTCCATTAAATCCCAAATCCACCGATGGAACTCCTAAATGCTCCAAGAAAACAGTATAATCAGAACCCGAACCTAAAGTGCCAATTTTATCGCCGTGATGTTTAAGGAAATGCTCCAACAATGTTTGCTTTTCTTCTCCGGGGTAGTCAATTTCACTGGCAATTTCTTTCAACAATCCAAATAACGTGGGATTTCCCAGCAAGCCCAAGACATTCCCGTCAACGGCAACGTCTACATTCAAGTATGCAACCACTTTTCTGGTAATAGCCTTTGAATCGTATTCTCCGTATTCCGTGGATCCAAGTAATCCGTACTCTTCTCCATCCCAACTGGCGAGTTTGATGGTTCTCTTAAACTTGTACCCTGCGGCTTTCAATTGACCAAAAGCTCTAGCAATTTCAAGTAACACAGCAGACCCCGAATTAGGATCACCAGCCCCACCTTTGATCCAAGCATCTCGATGGTTACCGATAATAATCACTTCATGGTCATTTTCTCCCTTGATTTCTCCATACACGTTGGATAAGGTGGAGATGTTGTAATACTGGTGATTGTACAAGTTCAATTCCACGGCCTTACTGGGGCCGGTGTAGTACTTAAACCCTTCCAATTCTCCAACCCAGGATTTATCAGTCAATTCCACCCCATGGCCATTCAATTTGGCCAAAATAGGCTTTACTTCTCGGATACTAATGGGTAAAGCTGGGATTTTTCCAATTGCCTTATAAGGATCTTGACGTTCACAGCCGGGCTTGGAAGCATATCCAGGAGTGGTGGGGTCTCCTGGATAAGCACCAACCCCTCCTAAAAACTGAACACTACCTCTTTGTACAGAGCTTTCCTGTCTAGCAGGTCCCTCGGGATACTGCTTGTATCCATTGGCAGGAGTGATTCCTTCGTCATCGCCTGGGTCCGAGTATATCAACACTCCAATGGCACCGTTATCTTGAGCAAACTTCACCTTCAAGCCCCGAAAAATCCTCCCGTACCGCACCACCACAATCTTACCGGTTACGTCTACTCCCAACTCCTGTAATCTGGCAAAATCGTCAATGGTTCCGTAATTAGCATAAACATATTCTGCTGTAACATTTCCATTGGCAGCATACCCCAAGAAAGTAGGCACCAAATCGTCTCCTTTGGTGGTTCCATCTTCATCAATGACATCCTCCTGTAAAGGGGCCTTGTACACGACCGACCCATTAACAAGCAAATTCAAATCATGTTCATGGGGATAACTGACAAGAATTTCGTAATCGTCAACAGTAGCCTCAAATCCGTATTCTTCAAACTTTTCTTTGGTGAATTCCACCAATCCATAGTTTGTACCGGCCAAATGAGGCTCCGACGTGTATTTCTTAGACCATTGACTTGCCAAATTGATATTTAAAGCTCCCAAAAATACCGACTTATGATCGATATCATCCTCCTTTTTGAAGATATAGCTCCAATCGCTAATTGAAAAAAAGTAGATGGCTGCAACTAGGCATGTCAACTTTACCCACAAGGATGTTTTCCTTTTGTAAAGAGGAGTTGTTGGTCGGCTAACCTTCAATTCCTTGTTATAATCCATGATGTTACGGAAGAAGAAACCAAAGTTCCAAGATGCTTGAGGGTAGGTGCGGCAAAGGAGATAAGAGGGTGGTTGCGGTGTGCATATAGAACTGGTATATGCAGGCTGGAACCTGTGACGAAAAGCCACTGTGACACCACAACCCCATAAAATAAGAGGCAGTGGTGGTACGGGTGGTGATATGTGTACCTGGGTGTTTGAGCTACGAACGGCTTGGGCTTACAGACACCAGAGCCTTCAATAACTGCGGCACAGAGATGTGCTTGCAATCCAGAACTGTACTCCCATATGACCGACTAGTTTCGACCGGGAAAAACAGGAAAAAGAACGACTTCGTGGCCAAGATGGTTAAGGCGTGAGACTGTTAATCTCAAGATCGTGAGTTCGACCCTCACCGAGGTCGTCTACTTTGTTTTTTCTATGCCAGGTTTTGCAGCTTTATAAACCCATTGAAATGAAACTAATATTGTATAATGTCCTCTATAAACTAATGAAACCACGTACCCAAAATATGCCTCCGTCTTGATTCCTTCTTTTTGAAATGTTCATCCTTCTTGGAGACTTGTGATGCCACAGGGGACGCAGCGATGGTTTCCAAAGCTGCTTCTTTGTAAAGCATAGACGTCAAATTCTTTGAAGTGCTGGATTTTTCAAACCCATGCTTGTCTTGCTTGGGGTTTGTGGACCTGGCATTGGCTGTTGTCGCCTGAGATGTGAGTATATGATTGGATAATAGGGTGGTGGATGGTGATTTCATGGGCGATTTAAAATATAACGAATCCCGTCGAAGGTTCCTGACCTTATTCGACAACCCTTCTGTTTTCATCAGAAGTTGATGGAGCTTCTGTAATGAGTCTGATTTCCTCATATTACTCTTGTTGGTGTTAGGAGATATAGGAGGCCCGGTGTTCAACACGTCTCGCATACTCAACACCAGTACATCCACCGTATCATCGCCATTGGCAGTTTGGTTCTGTTCTAACAACGTGACCATGTTTTTCAAGTCATTGACAGTGTTCTCGTAGTTGGTTATATGCAAGCTTTTCTCGGTATTCTGCTTCTTTTCCAAATGTAAGTCGTTCTCTAATAGTGCTATCTTTTCAAGTAACTCCATATTAAACTGGTTTAAATTCTCGAGTTTATTGCTGATGACCCGGTCGTTCGACTCCATGTTATCGTTGGATATCTCTACCTCCACCAACTGCTGCTTCAATTTGCGGATCTCGGTTTCAAGCTTAATTTTGTCCTCGTTGTGATTGTCAGCTGCTTCGTTGATTTCGTTCTTCAACCGCCGAATGGTCTCCGTGAACGTCTTGAGGGTCTTGGTCTTCACCGCCTCCAGTTTCCTGAGCTTCTCGTTCTCGGCTTCAAGGTTCTGAAGCTCTATTTCCAAGGCATTTTCGAGCTCTTTACTTGACTCTTGGAATTCCTCAAGCTCATGCTCCAATTCCAACACCCGCTTTAAAATCTCTTCTTTTGACCAATTATTTAACTGACTGGTATACCCATTGGGCGTTTGGGGTGATCGTGGCGTTACCGTCGTGGCCACACTAGAAACGCTCCCGACGCTTTGTGTTTCCATGAACTAGTAGTTTTAGTTTACACACCAAAAACAGCGCGACCTCAGGATGTGTGGTGAAGGTGACGATTTCCAGTATCAGTACTTCGCTCACACACACACTCTCTTTCTCTCAAACACAAATACAACCTTTCTAACTTTTATCGTAAGGTTATCTCCTATATTTTTTTTGGCCTGTTGATTCAAAATATCATATCCTCAATGAAGAAATTTGCATCCATGGATGCATGGTCTACGGTATCCTTTTAATTCGTTAGACCGCAAGTACACAATACCATTCATAACTTCTGGACCACCAGAGGTCGTTCATTTAGTGTTCTTCAGAACACGTACCCCTCTAGCTTAATTACCTCCTCCCATTTTCATTCAATCCCGTTTGAGGTTAGTATTCAAATAATCGAATAGCCAAAAAAGCAAATTTTCTTGGTATCCACCTATACAGAGAGACAAATGTAGACCCGTGTGCCCGAGCCTCACCAGATAGCCTCCTATAGTAATAAAATCAGGAATGTGGGCCCCAACTTTGAATATAGGGTCCCACAATCGCAATATTTTGGGGTCGCATTTCTAAATTAACCATTGATCATGTCGAAAACTGCTGCTGAATGGGCCGAAGAATTGCACATGGAGCACCACCCAGAAGGTGGTTATTATGTGGAGACTTACAGATCCTCACAAATCATCAAATCCAATAAGGGTAACGACGTGCCGCTTTACACGAGCATCTACTTTATTTTAGAAGTGACAAACCCATCCAACTTCCATCGCATTGCTTCGGACGAAATATGGTACTACCACGATGGAGAGGCATTGACGGTACATTGCATCTTCCCCAATGGAGAGTACAAGGCGGTTCTTGTGGGAAAAAACGCCGCTGCGGGAGAGGTGCTTCAGTTCATGGTCCCCAAAGGCACTATTTTTGGCTCTAGTGTTCAGAAAGGGTTCTCTTTGGTGAGCTGTATGGTGTCGCCTGGATTTGTGTTTGAGGAATTTGAGTTATTCAAGCGTGCCGAGTTGGTGGCGATGTATCCGGAACACGAGCAGGTGATCAAGAAACTCACGAGAGATTAAGGTATTTATCTATCAAGTCTATTTATTCAATGTTAGAGGCCATTGACACCTGCGGTTTGCGATTCTGTTTCTTTTGGTTCCAAGTCGTCCATGAGAATCTCTTCCTCCTCGTCGCTCACCTCGTTCATGTTTCGCATTGATTGTTCCTTTCTTAAATGCTTATCTGCAGCCAAAGTCTGAGCAAACTTGGACCTCTCTCTGATTTCAGGTCCTTTCCAATAGAAGAAATACACCGGTACAGCCACAAGAATAGCCATGAACCCCAAAAACGTGTTGGCCCACTGTAAAGGATGGGTTTTCAGAAACTTTTTGAACATGGGGGCCGAATACATGGCAGCCACCCCTGCCAAAAAGTCTCTAGCAAACCCGTTACCTCCGGTGGCCGAGGCAGAGTATTCTGCATATGCCAAACACATGTAGCTGATGGACGCTTTATAAATGCTGTAATTTGCAATTCCAATCAATGCCAAAAAAATCACCGGCACAATCCATGGGTTATGTGTAGGACCCATAGAACTCCAGGCAAATCCAAATAATCCAATGGGTTCCAAGGGTACGAGGTACAAAAGTAAAAGAAGCCTTCTTTCCGGTAATCTTGCAGCCGGTCCATGGTTTGCAACAATTTGTTTCTGTCTCTGAACATCTAACAAGTGGAAACCATATGAAATGAGATATCCCACAATCACGGCACAGAACACCAATCCCTGGGAAATCACGGAAAATCCCCATTGTTGGAACACCAAGGGCACTGATTCCATGCAAATGAAAATCAATGCATCAGAGAAACCTGATAATAACGATAAAAACAACACAATGGGTTCTCGAACAAACATTTCAAACGGCCTTTTCCAAATCGTCAACACTTGCTTCAAATCGAGTCCCGATCTAAAGTCCCCTGGTCCAAAGATATTGTCATCTTCGCCTGATTTTCTTCTTCGAGCCGCTTCTCTGTCCACAAGAATACTGGATCTGGTTTCCCCCACCGTGAAAAAGTGAAGAATCTGGACAATTACCCCAATAATAAGCTGAATCCAAAAGTTCCAGGCAAGGTCTAAATTGCTGGCTATAAGGCCTCCGAAAATGGGCCCAAGAGAAGATCCTCCAACTGAAGATAACACCACATACGCCACAGCAAACCCTTGATCATCCGGTTCCCACATATCTGCACACATACCCAAAGTCACCGAACCCCCAGCAGATGATAAACCTCCTAAAAACCGAGACACAATCAACCCTCCGATATTGGGGGCTAAAGCTGAAGGAATTTGCCAAATATTCACAAGAAATAATGATAACTGCATAATGGGCCATCTTCCATACTCCTCGGACCAGGGTGCCCATAATTCACATCCAAAGGCATAAGCCACCAAGAAAATCATCTGCCCCACTCTTGCAGCTGCTTCACTGACGGCGTACTTTTCGGTTATTTGTGTCACTGATGATGCATACACACTCGAATTGTAGTTCATAGATACCTGCACCATAAACACCACCGAGATGATCCACCATTTTTTGACCCACGGAAACG
This sequence comes from Yamadazyma trypodendri, assembly GCA_030572515.1. Taxonomy (NCBI): domain Eukaryota; kingdom Fungi; phylum Ascomycota; class Pichiomycetes; order Serinales; family Debaryomycetaceae; genus Yamadazyma; species Yamadazyma trypodendri. Next base: position 253,706 of record JAJMAI010000003.1, on the reverse strand, counting down.
AAACTCCTATTCTGTCGTAGCAGAGATCTTCCGTGAGCTCTCTTCTGCCGTCTGGATGGGGTAAGCCCACAAATCGTTTAGTTTTGCGCTTGACCATTTGAGGTCTTTCCCTATCTGCTACTGCCCCTCCATTGGATCCAGGGTTCGATTCATCGTGAAAAAAACTGCCCTTTTCTTTTACTTCGGGGGTACTGTTCATAGTTGTCGAAGACATGATGGTTTGAAAATATTTTCCAACCTCGGGAGCTTGGGAGTCTATATAGTAGGAGAGTTTTGTAAAAATAAAGTTACTTAAGCAACATTATAATTGCTGTGAAAAACCAGTGGGGACTGAATGCAAGATAGCCGAAGCTCTCTTATTTGTTGTTTCCAAACAATAGATCTGCCGGTCGATCCCGTGAAGTCCTACACTCCTATAAAGGTATTTTGAAGGTTTGTCCATTGGGGTACTGGAGCAATGAGCAAACTGTCCTTATATATTTACCTGTATATAGGGTGGAACAATTAACAGAGGTAGTACCACCTGTATATAGTTAGAAGAGGGGGAATGCTTGCTGCCTATTTATCCGCTGATGACGTCTGTTTCGCCAGACCTACACCAAAGGTTTAGGGAAGTGTATCCGTCTTACTTTTCAGTTTTTGGCTATAACCAGAAAACACGAGTGCAATATTTATTACTACAAAAGGTTAACCCATAAGAGGAAAGTCTGGAATTCCGCCGTCGGCCGTGTACCCATAGGTCCTAACCACCACGTCAATTGTTTCAAGACACCGCTTTTGGCCCACCAGGGATCTGGAAATCAAAACACTCTTTCCCAGTTCCTCGCAGCTGCAAATACTCCATTCGCTCTCACTATCGTAGCTTAAATCACCGAAATGAGTTCTGAACTGGCCAGCAGACTCCTCTCTGTCACTTGTGAATTGAAGCACCCCTTCAACTGTCAAGAAAGAATTATTCTGGCCGTGTACAGAAAGACTAAGGTCATGATTGATAATTCCACTAACATTGTAAACTGATGCGTCGATTGTCGTATCCACCACAATAGCTCTGTCAGAATCATACACTAATGGTTGTAAGCCTATCTCCTGCAATGGTTTGGTTGCGGCTTGGGTTGCAGTGCTAGCACCAGGAACTTTCAATGCCACTAAATAAAATAATTCGCTGTGGGTGGTAGCGGTGCTGGAGAGTAGTGGTAGTGACCAAACACCGGCTTGAAATACGAGGAGGGATAAAACCGAAACCATCACTATTACTTCAAAGAATATTTGGGGGTGGACGCTCTTTTATAAACACTTGGTGGTATTTGCTGGCGTAGTTCTTGCCTTTTGCAGCTTAATAGTTTCCGAAACAAGAAAGAATAGATTTTTAATTTTCTCGCCATTTCGAGGCTTACCTAATAGAATGATATATATGCTTGTGGAGATGTCAACAAGAGCACATACGTCAGATACAAGGTGCTGGGGATAACAGGCTTGTATTTAAAGTGAAAAATTCTGTATATTTCAGCACGCTTGTGTATTTTTCTGCACGCCCCTATCATCGCACTATTTTTTCACAACACTTACCCTGCTCAAAACAAGACGGGTAACACTTTACAAAAAAAACGGTTGCAAAAGATGAGTACCTCACAAGAACACCCCGAAATTGGCGGTGCGCAAGTATTGGTACAGTTAAGTTCCAAGAATAAAGACAAGGATGGATCGAGTCTGCAAGACCTAGATGTAAAAAAAGACACCGAGTCTAAACAAACAAACGAAGACAATGACCACAATCAAGATGACGACGAGACAAAGACCAATCAACAGATCAATGATGCAGTAGAAGCCGCGGTCATGAGGTATGTGGGTGGCAATCTCGATAGCGATGACCGCCAAGGCAAAAAGCGATTACATTCCGATGATATAATCCCCGAATTTCAAGGATGGTCTGGGTTTTTGGAAGATAATATGGGAGAATCCCAAACTGAAGACATTTATCAATCAGAGCAAGGCAATGATCGCAATACTGAATCTGGGGTGGACCTGGGAGACAGTAAGCGGAAAAAGACAGATAAAGAAATCGATCCGGATTTGAATGAGTTGGACCCCGGCTCTGAACATGACCAGTTGGTCAGAGCCGCCATTTTGGAAACCAGGGAGTTGGCCAAACAATTGAGCTCTTTCAATGGGTTGAATAACTTGCCTCCTCATCAACAACACCAGGTGATTGTTGCGTTACAGAACAATATTAATGGCAACAACGAAGCTATGAGTAACATCACCAATGGCAGGAGGAAAAACAAGGAGCTACGTGAACGCATCAAAGAACACATCGGCCAGCCGAATGATGCGACACAACCCCGTGATTTCAGCCATATCACAACCCTTGACCAGTTATCAGCAGAAGCGCAAAAAATATCCATGGAGTGGTTCAAAAACCAACCTGAGTCCAAAGGCCCTCGAACTTTTTCTGCAGAAGAACTGGCGGCCGTTGAGTTTTACGTGGAAGGGTACTGTTTTTTGTTTAAGACCGACCGAAAAGGGGTTTGTAACCGAATCTGGGCCAGTGAGCGAAGGAAAGATAATTTCTGGGAAACCTTGACCAAAGTCGTTCCCTATAGGTCCCGGGCCTCAATCTACAAGCATGTAAGAAGACAATACCATGTGTATGATGTAAGAGGGAAGTGGACGCCCGAAGAAGATAACAAATTACGTACGTTAGGTGCTAGCAAACCCGGAAATTGGAAAGAAATCGGGGCAATCATGGGTAGAATGCTGGAAGATTGTCGAGACAGATGGAGAAACTATATCAAGTGTGGGGATAACCGATTGGAAAGTAAATGGTCATTGGTGGAGGAACAACAGTTGAAGAGTATAATTGAAGAAATGACCAACGCCCTGGGCACTAAAGCCATTAACTGGACTTTGGTAAGTGAAAGGATGAATGGTACACGGTCTCGTATACAGTGTCGGTACAAGTGGAACAAACTTGTGAAAAGAGACTCAGTTTCTCGTATTTCGTTTATGGGCCCCGATACCAAGCTATGGTTATTCGAACAGATCAAAACTTTGGGTTATTCTTCACAAAAGGACATTGATTGGGATCTTGTGGCCAAATTGTACAATGAGAAGTTTCCCAATCCGGACGGTTTGTCGGCCACAGACTTTCAGTATGGGTTTGATAAGCTCCGATCAGTGGTACGAGAACACAGAATGTATCTTTTTCCACATTTAATAGACCAGTTGATCAGAGAAGCCAGTCGCACCGTTGGAGAGAAAGGGGGGAAGAGAAGGACCGATGCTTTCTTTGGTGGTGACCCTATCTAACGGGTCGTTTCTTCCTTTGGACCGATCTCCTTTATTTATACTAGACCCTATTTCTATTCTTATACATACTCATAAATAAAGTACATCTTTTAGTCCGCGCAATTTATTATCATAACATGATTAATCGAGACGACAGCGAACAAACGCTCCTCTCCTTCTACGGCATGCCCACACTCCACCCCACCAGTCTAGAAGATATCAATGTGGCCACCGAATCCGTGGATATCGATAGTGTGGACGATTTGACCACCGAACAAAAATTTGATTTGTTGAACAAATTAATCAAAGGCGATATCGGCAGAAACGAGGGCCAGTACTTTGAAGAGGATATGGAAGATCCTCTTTTGGGCCACGGTACCAATGTGGTAAAGAAATTGGTCACCCAGCAAGTGGTGAGCTCCAAAAATGATCCTGCTGTTAAGGAGTATTTGATCTCCTCCAGAGAATTCAATAGCCAGAAGTTTTTGACCGGTGTACACAAAGATACACCGGTAGAGGAGTTGGTTCAGTGCTTAGAGTACCTTCTGAAGACTATCGACGGTCAGAGGAGCGAATTAAAACAAACTATTGATGATAACTACGTAAGTTTTGTGGACTGTAAAGATGCTATTGACAAGACATTACAGAGGTTCAAGAACCAGAAGACGCGGGCCCAGCAAGAAATGGAAAAGGTTCGGATCTATAATCCAAAAGACAGATTGAGATTGAAGAACATGCAGGGTGACAAGGTTTTGTTGAGTGAAATCGAAGACTCTATAAAAAACTTGACGATGTTAACATCAACTATGATAAGACCTATAAAAGAGAACAAATTAAAAGAGACTAAGATCTCCGGCTTGATTGATTTCATCAACAAGAACAAGTTTCTCTTCGACCTACCCTCAAAGTTGATGCACGATGTCAAATTGTCAAATCATAACCACATAATCGATGATCTTCAGAGATACACAAAGCTAAAACAACAATTGATTGAACAAGAAAACTCCAAAATCCGGTCAATCAGGGATGCGCCCCAAACAGAGGAGTCTGGCTCAGAGGAAATCCTGCAACACCAAGGTATCAATACCTTATTGATCAAAATCTTTAATGAAGTGGATAAGATTGTGGAAGAGTACAGGAAATCCACCTATCACGAATTACTAAGCTTCGATCATGAAATTTGTGATGGCTTAAAATTCAGTCGAACTAACAATACCCGGTTTTTATCCTTGGTTGACAAGATCGACCAGCTAAATGGGGACTCCAAGAACTTGGAATCGCCCATAAATACCTTTCTTACTGCCCAATTGGACAAGGCCAACAAAGACTTCATGTACCAATACGGCAAGTTTGAAGATAAGTTCAGCAGCATGCAGAACAAACTACTCAATTATATTCAAACTTTGAATGATCATAGGGCCAATGGGTCTTATATCAAACACATTGGTGAAAAGTATAAAACCTTGGAAGAATACTTCAAAACATCCAGTACCATCACATCCCCCAATTTTGAGGAGAAAGAACTGATTATCTTGGAAATATTTGATAATAGTGACAACCTAGATTTATCTTTGATAAATGAAACATGGTTGATCTTTTTGAACTTTATAAATTACATGGATGATATCTTTTTAAACAAGATCAACAAGTTTGTCAACAATTACAACTACTACAAACTCCACAACAAAAATATCGATGAACAAGGAAAGATCAAGGCGGAATTTGTCAATACCATTGTTAACATATCCAATATCCTTTACAATATATTCAACGGAAAAGGAGATACCACGTCTACTCAGTTGGATAGTAGTCCCCTGAACTATTCCAATGTGTTACCATACTACACGAACTCCTTATCTACGATTTTCTATATCAGCAAGATCAGTGATAAAATCAATATAATACTATCCAATTTCGGCAAAAATGTCACTATTATAACCAACGGTAGCACCGATACCAACAAAATCATCAAAAATCTCCGGAATATATCCAGTGCAATCAACCAGAAGATCTTGGAGGCCACTTGCGCGGTGTGGGTGAATGACTGTTCTCAATTCTTTGAACTAGAGACCTGGGAGATTGATGAGAAAATAATCCGTTTTAAAGACCTGAACCAGTTGATGGGACTGAAACATAGTGACGAAGTCAATTACAGTAGTACCAAGTTGATCAACATCATTGAAGTCTACAGCATTTTTGTCCTAAGAAAGATCAAAAACTTGATGTTCATCAACATCGATTCCTCTGAGGAAAACTACGTCAAAATCGTTACCAGCTACCCCAACAAGAAAATGCTTGTTAGTATAGAGATCCAGTTCATGCGGTGTTTGAGCATCTTGGTGGATTCAATCATGAAGAAGTATAATCTTGAATTACAGACTGAAACCGACCACAACAAGATCTTCAAAGTTTTGACCATGAACAACTTTGACAAGATATCCAGGGTATTATACCCCAATTTGATCAAGATTTACGACATTAAATTCGACAAAGATCTTTCTAATCAGAACTTGAAGTTATTCAGTGATATTGATAAGGCCAGCTTGACTATTCTTGATGATATCTTGTCCAAAGAGAAATTAGTGTTGGACGAAATCTTGAGCAAATTCTTCAGCAAAATCAACAGTCTGAAACCCACCCAAGAAGCCAGGATCGACAATTCCATATATGAGGTGTTAATCCATTTCGTGAAGTTGGTATACAATATCAAACCCATAACCAACAAAGAAATCTTCATAAATATCATCAACGAACTACAGAATTTCTTCTTGAAGAACTTTTTGGATTATTTCCGGTCCGTTAAAGTGATTGAAAACTTTGAGTACCAGTTGGTCAACCTCAGATTGGACGTCAACTTTTTTATTGAAGTTTTTGAAACGTCCAAGACCTTGAAACTCAATGAATATAGTTTCAACATAGCTGAAATTATATTGAGCTCAGTTTCTGAAGTTGAAACCAGAAAAGTTGTCGGTGACAAGGATTTCGACAAAATACTTGTCAAAGGACTAAAAGACAGTGCTAGTCAATTTGATTGCTTGAGTAGGTGAGAGTTTGTCATTATTTGCCCTTTGTATATTTAAGAAAAAAATCCCTATAGCTCGACTCTTTGAACATATATATACCTCCCTAAAATCCCTTCAAACAAAAGAATAAAACACAATCTGAACAAAACTAGATTTCCTTGTTGACAGTTACCTGTCTGTGTGTGTGTGTAAAATACAAGAAAACCCAATTCAAATACAAATCAATCAGATGGCTACCTTAGCAGTTTCACTGACCTTTTCAGTTTTATCCTGAGACGATTCATCATTATCGTCATCTACACCTAACTTCGTATTTTTGACTCTCTCAAACAATTTTTCTTTCTCTTCTTTAGACAACTCGAACTTCTTCTTTCCTTTAATGTGGTACATTGGGTTCAATTTCTCCAAAGTCAAGTTCTTGGTAAATGGTAAGTGACCAGTCTTCTCTTGGTATAACATCAAAGCCAAAGCGATAATAACTGCTAACCAATAGATGTTATAAGAAATAACAGATCCATAAGTAGCAGAATTTTGCCATCCTAATAAGGCATTAAAAACATCCCAACCGTTATCGGTTTCTGGATTGCAACAATTAACGTGCCAAACAGACTTGGCAATATCGTAAGTACCTGGACCAGAACCATTTTCAGAAGCATCACCGCCTGTTTTCTTATTATACACATAAGTTTCAAAGTACCAAATACCTCTGGACCATAATCCAGCAGCAATCAAGTACAAGATACCGGTGGAAATAATCAAAAAGATTTGCAATGACACACTGGAACCAAAGTAGAACAACAAAACACCAACAGTAATACCGGCAATTAAACCACAAACCACAGGAAGGGGAAAGGCAGAAGCACGACTATTCAAACCCACTCCACCAACAAACACCACTGCTTCCAAACCTTCTCTCAAACAGGTGATAAAAGGTAAAACAAACATGGCGTATCTTTTGGTATAGTAACTAATACTGAACTTATTCTTCGAAGGTTTATTTAAGATAGCCTGGGCCAACTTAACTCTCCATTTGTCCTTCATCTTGTTAATTCTCAACATGGCAATACCCATTAAAGAGATTAACACCGTAGCCAATATACAGAAAATACCTTCCCACAAATCTTCAGAAGAAGCCCAAATATCTTTACCTAAGCCGTAGAAACAACCGATAAAAGCACCACCAATAATTAAACAAACAAGTATCCCTAGAACCGACCCTAGCCACACCTGCCTCACCAACTTTTTGTAGGTGGCAGGATCTTCAGTGGCACCGCCTAAACCTTGTTTCAAAAAGGCCAATAAGACGGACACCACAATCACAGCTTCCAAGGCTTCACGGAAGACAATGAAAAAAATTTGAACGTTAAATACGTCAACCATTGTCAAAAAATATATATACTTAACTTAGTTCAGGGATTTAGGGAGTTGAACTCAGTCAAATATTAATATAAGGGGTTATACTATATATATGATCAAAGGGTGAAGAGAAAAAAGAGAAAATTTGCAGCGGATTTAGGGTCTAATTTATATTTTCCGAGTTTTCAAGAACGGGAGATGTTTTTTAAGTTGGAATTATTTTTTTAAGTTCAGGGAGCGGTTTTATTGGCTGTCTTGACAAGAGGAAGTTATTTTCTCATAGATGCCATCAGATAAATTTTTTTGGCATATGACAAACCTGCATATGGTCGTCTTGACAGAAGTGGCTTCTTGACCTACTGAACCGTTTGTAATATCTACTTGAAGTGGGAAAGGAGGTGGGGTACCACAGGTGATTATTGAGGAATACAATGTAAGAAAATATTTGCCGAAGTAAAAGCCTCTAAAGTATATTGTAAAGAAAAAAATGTTCGTATTGTTTTTGGGCTGGAACACTTCTGGCCTAATGCGGGTAAAAGATCGTAAGTATTCTACGACACCGGCAATTGAAGGCCTTTCAAAAAATTAAGCTTGGAGAAGACGAGAGAATGAAGGTTGGTTTGTGGAAGGATATTGTTAAAATTAGAGGAAAATAAGCGAGTTGTGTGAATTTTGTTAGATAGTTGAAAATGGTGAAAATTGTTAGATTGGTGAAAATTACTGAAAATTACTAAAAATCACTTAAATTAATATTTCACGTTGTATAAAATTCTCTAACCCTAAGGAGGAGGGATTAAATTGTAAAAGTTGAAAAAAGTGCTCAGGCTAACACTTGGCTCACCGGCCTCGAAGAGAACTTTACACTTCTGATTTCCATGGTTGGAGCAGCGTGTGGCAGGGACATGAGAGTTGGAAGAGATTATCTGACATTTATGGTAAACACACGCTATTTGACGAATGGTAAGATTTTAAAGGTCCAAAGGTCCAAAAGAAGAGGATAAAGGAAGGAGTAAAGGAAGAAGTAAAGGAAGAGGGCAAAGGAAGAGGATATACGACAAGGATACATACCCACCCTCCCCGCCTCTATCATTTCAGGTCAAATCAAATATCATCTAAAGTTAAGAGTGCTACCGCACCGCGGATACCTTCTTTTTGCGTAATGAACCAATTATGGTCTTTAAGAGGCCATTTGAATCCCATTTCCACGGTAGCTGAGCACCGAACAGGACTACGAGATCACAACGCCGTTAATGCCGGCCACCATCTCATCACCACAGATGACCACGGATGGATCATTTTGTGGAGTATCGCATTGCGAAGACCTAAATACGTGTGGAAAGGACATGATAAGTTAATTCTAAGCAGCTTTGTGGTCGATGATACCTACCTTATAACACACTCCAAGGACAGTGAGATCAAGGTTTGGGACCTCACCCCCGAGTCCCTCAGCAAAAATGGCGTATCAGGCCAGCATCCAAAAATCTCCTTCAATGAATTGAATTATTTGACCGATGACTGTGCAGAACTCTTATCGCTATACCCATTACCATCGCACCAATCACTTCCCGTTAATGCATTGAATTTTTGTAAAATCGACTTTCATGGTGGCACCCTCCTCACGCCGTCCACCGTGGACTCCAATAATTTTGACATTTATCAGATTGACGTGAATTCTTTCGATATTTCCAGATTAGTCCATAATATTGACGGGTCTACGTTACACAAAAAGGCTACAAAACAACAAGATATTGAAGAGGTGAATTCCACAAAACGGGACGGGTTTGGGATTATCATGGTGTTCAAGTTTATTGACTACAATACATTTTATGTGGGTTACGAATCTGGCCATTTACTTGGGTTCAAAATTACATACCCTTCTTCCAGGTCAATCACCACTAAAACCTCACAGCTGATGATAATGAAGGATGCATCATTGAATCTTATATACTATAACGATTTCCATGTGCCCAATCCGATTTTGTCAGTAGATGCAGGTCTCAAGTTGATAGTGGGATCCACAAGTAAGTATATTTCCATCCACGAAATCAGTGACGACATAATATTGGAAGACCTTATTAAAACCGTCAATGTCAAGAATGGTGGAATTCAACTGATTCAAATTGTGGAGAAAACACTACTTGTGGGGTTTTGGAACGGAGTGGTGAAAGTATACGATCAACACTTTCAATTGCTCACTAAGTACCAAGTAACATTACCTACATTACTGAATTTGACAGATCTCAGTACAGGTGTCAAAGCCATAGAGACGAACTTGAAACTTTCGGTTTTGAAAAAAACGACATTAGCCACTGACATAGGCCCGAAGTCGAAGTATAAAGCGTTGATTCAAGAGAAAAAGCCTTTGCACTTAGTATTGGCGGGATATAATGATGGGAAGTTGATGGTGTTTGGGATTGAGTGATCTGCTGTATTTTATGTGACGATACTCTTATATTATATGATTTCAAGGATATTCTTATATTATATGACTTCTACCGTACCCTGTCATTTCATAGCATAAATTATTATAGGCTGATAGGTATATCTTTTTTGAATCCGGGGGTATTATGGCCTCTATGGCTATGACTGTGTGAACGGGAGTGGGAACGATTATGATTGGAAGTTCCGTTGTTTCCCCCATCATTGAAATCATATACATTCCCATACACGGATCTTCTCTTTCCCTTTTTGTTCTTGTCCGGGTGACTATCACTTGGGGGAGTTAAAGTTCGAGTTCGTTCTAACGTCTTATCTTCATACTTGGAGTATCTCTTTTTCTTGTTGTTGGCGTTGTTTTTCTTCCAAGTGTTCAGTCTCGATATCTTAGGCTCTTCGATCAACGTAGCCTCCTCATCGAATGAAGTGTTCAAAGCTTCATTCCCATCATGTATCAAATCTTCAAGATTAATTTCTCTGAGAGCAGATGCTGTCAACCGGGGATATGGTGATTGATCTTCTGTTTCCACATCCGTTTTGTCTTCTTGCTCTTGATGTTCTCGGTTCCTATCATTGATTTTGATCTCAAGATCAGGATACTTCTCTCTTAATTCAAGCAATGTGTCCAAATTATCGTGTAAAATTTGTTTCGTATCCTGACCATGGATCTTTGATACTGAAGCCAATTTACCAAGTAACCCTAAAATCATCTTATTCTTGGTAAAGTATACTGTATCCAAAGTCTTTCTCTTACTGTTAAGACCTTCCAATAAGAAATCAATGTCCTTATCATTATTGGAGAACTTATCTAACAAATCTTCGTAATTCGTGACGAATTTGCTCTTGAAATTTTGAAGTTCGGTGTTCAACTTTTGAATCTCTAGCCCGTAGTGCCTTTTATACTCCACTTGACTAGTAGTTAATGCGTCATATGCAATTTTTAGCCGTTCGCATTCAGCAGTGGAAGAAGATGTCAGTTCTTGTAAACTATCATACCTAATCTTCATGTTCTTGTTGGTTAACTTCAAACTCTCCGTGGATGAAAGCAAGGTATTGAATTCGGCTTCCAAATCCACAATTCTTCTTTCCTTTCTTTTGAGCAAGGCATTGATCATGTCATTCTCATGCTTTGCATTGGCTAACTGATCCACAAACAGATCATTCTTGTGGCTTACAATCTCATACTTTTTCTTGTAGTTAGAATTAGAGATCTTTGTGTTCTCCAATTCTTCTTTCAACTGATCAATCTGTGTTTGCAACGAATCAATCACTTTGGATGACGTTGGCTTTTTACTAGGACTTTCTTCCATGTTTAATCTAGCAAGTTTGTAACAAGTTTAGTTTGTTTTGACGACACCTTGCAAAAAGATAGTTACTCAAACACCTTTAATAACCAAGTTGTATACAAGTCTCAAAATAAGAAAAGAAGTAATAGTAAATATTTTGTGTATCGTTGACGACAGGTAGATTCTTACACAAAAATGAATTATTACTTAGAAGGTCGATGTGTCTTCACCAAAATACCAACAAAAGTTATTTGGGGCCACAAACAGACTGCGGCGTCGAACCGAGGGGGCTGGATAGTAGCCAATGCTCAATCGCAAAACATGGTACATACACGCAAATAACCCGTGACTTGATGATATAAGCACATGGGGTTTCGAAATCGAAGGCTGTACTTTCTAATGAGGAACCTAGTGCTTTTCCATCACTTCATGTTCTGCATCATACTTTTCTGCGTTTCATTACCTTGTTTTCGATCCCCTTTCCTTTGCTTATTGCATTGCTGTGTTGTTATCGTTGATTAGCGCACGCCAGAAAATAATTGCTGCAACAATGTTTGGAAACGACCTTAATTAGAACATGAATAAAAGTGCCCCAATTTGCGTACCCTGAGAGCTTGAGGACTGCCTTTATATGACCTCAGGTGGTGATGCCTATGAGTATTTTCTATTGGCCATTGCACACTCTAAACTAGATATCCAGGCAAGCTGGATTCCATTCTGGTGATCTTTTGTAATACAGCATCCTGCACACAAGTGAGATCCCCCAAAAAGAAAGTTCAAGTTGGCTGACCTGGATGGTTAATACACGCCGGGAATAAAATGCGAAGTTGTTTGAAACATCAAGGGTTAAAAAGATAAAGACTAAATTATCCGCTAGTACTAGGGTTCAAAGAGACTTCGACAGTTCTTTGAAAACCAGAAATATCATCAAAACAATCTTCAAAGGTGCCCCAAAGTGTCTTAACCGATTATCGTGGCCCCTGCCATTCCAGAAAGTGCATATCGCCGCTACTTATATGAGTCAGAGTCATGTCCAATCAATATTATAGCTATCAACTGGTGCTGTCATCGTCATCATCACAACAGTATTCGCCACCAATTTCCAATGGAATGATTGAAAACAATAGTAGTATCAATAATCAAATGCCTCCACATTCAACCATCAATAAGAATGACAACAACAGTCCTACTTTTAACAATTACGACTTGGGATCATCAGTTTCATCTATTTCATCGATGTCATCGAATCAGTCGTATCACAACCCTCGGTTAAGATACTACTTATCCAAATCGTTCGATATCGAAGACGATTTGGAATTTTGTCCCGAAATAAATTCAGATAATTTCTACTCCGGCTCCAGTCCTACCATCAAAAAATTCAACCCTTATACGGCTTCGGTATTCTCACCAACCAACCCAAATGCTGAACAACTGTCCCCTGTATCAAATAACCCTCAAAGTCCTAGGGTAAGTACCCCTAGACTTAGAAAGCCCATCGAGATAATTAACCCTCAAACCAAAATGAGAGTTGGATCTCCTGCCATTTCCAAATAATATTAATGAACGTTGATGCCATGCAAGTCTTGTATGTTTAGTTTGATACAAAAAAGAAGATTTTCTAACTCAAGACATTTGATGATTATGTTTATGATTATGTTTATGAGTGGGATTTGTTTTTATGTGCAATGTCTGAGTCGAAGAATTTTCAGGTTTGTATCTCTTTTTTATTAGAACATTGATTTGTGTTAGTTAACATTTGTATATTAGAAGAATGTCTTTGTATTAGTTCACATATTAGAAGAATGTTTTATTAGAGGCAATGCATAAATAACGACATTGCTTATCTAATGAAATTCAGACATGAAGTCTGCATTTTGACGTATGAAACCGCCATCTTTAGTGCATGGGGCGTTTTGTGGTTATTACTCTGTAAAATTCCGGAGTTTGCTGCAAGTAACGATAACAGCAATTGGTGGTTATGAGAGGACTTGGATATTTTCAGGAACAGCTTCAAGCTTTGTCAATTTGCCTTACTTCTTAGCACACCCTTAACATGCAAACATCACAGAGGGAATATCCAAACACCGCAAAGGAATATTCAGACACCACAGGGGAGCTAGACACCACAGATAAATATTTAGACACCACAGAGGAGTATCCCGACAAAAGATCAGTCATACGATCAGACATAAGACACACTTCTGCAGAACTAGGCCTGAACTAAAATCTAGACCAGATTAGTAAAATTAGACCGTTGTGCATAATAAATAATTATCAGACTCTGTAAATGGAACAAGGGGGGAACGTTTGAACACTTATCAACAATATATGCTATATGTGGGTGCTTTGTTAAACGGTTGGCACACAAACGCCAAAAGAAACAACTCCTGATTGTGTATCAGTAGCGTATTAATGTGGGTTGTGAGCCAACATAGTTGTTGCCATTATGATCAGTTTTAGCGGAAGAGATGCATGATAGTGGTATTTCGCCGCACCACTGTTAATGACACATACTTGACGTAATAAATATATAGATACAGTGGCTCAGTGTCACACTGTAAGACCGGGTTTGGATCGGGCAGGAGGTGAAATTCAGACTTTTTGGTGTATTTTCACCATTTCCGTCCCCTGGCGTTCATATTGGGACACAATTGTCTAAAAAGTAGACCCTATTACTTCCCTCCTGCGACATTGATTTGCAGTACAAGAATAAGCGACATGAATTGTACATCGTAGCAAGTGACAATTATAGCCAGTCCTGATCTCTTGAAACATGCCGATCACACTCAATGGTACATAACGCTAGTTCTGAAACACATCCAAACGCTTTAATTGTGTGAAATAGTCTAGAAACAACGCCATAATTGTATATCAGGTACAAAAACCGTTTCACAGAGAACTAGTAAAAACCCCGTTCCAGGGAACATAATGGCTATTGTTACCAATTTGACATTCATATCTATTGAAAAATAAAAGGCCATTTAGGATAAAGCGTGTATGACCCACATATCCTGTGCATAGAGATAGCTTAGATTGCAAAACCGGAATCGACTTGGGTACGTTTCTGGCCCACCACAGACGCAGAAGATAGATTCTATTGTTATTTATTACATTCCATGCATAATCCGATAGTGGCCCTCCCGCTTCTCTTCCTCACTATACTGTGGAACCTGACAGGGGCGCATGGGATATGCCCGATATTTTTTCAGGTATAAAAAGCCCTTCACCTACACCTACTTGTGTCTTTTTACAGGTGTAACCTTATACCAAATACTATGCAATTGTCACAATACTTGTTTGTCGTTGTTGCCTTATTGGTCACAATCGATGCTCTCTCCTTATTTTCCATCAAGAGAAACGATATGGGAGAATCTGAAGTTGTTTTAGACGAGAGAAACGAAGATGCTGAAACGGAGTTAGAGAAAAGAGGAGGAAATTCGGGGCCCGACCCCAAAGGGAAGTCAGGCCCTGAACCTGGAGGACATGGAGGACATGGAGGACCTGGAGGACCTGGAGGACCCAAAGAGCCACAAGGGCCCCAACAGCCTAAAGGGCCCCATGGGTCTTGGCCAAATGGAAAACCTAGCGGAGCGGACCCTCACGGACCAAAACCACCCAAGCCTTCCGGACCTTTCCCCCCTTTCCCTCCAAATTCCACAGAATCTCTCAGGAGAAGATTTGAGCTCGATGAAGCTTTGGAACACGCTAAGGCCAATCTTTTCTGGTAGAGGCTTCCACCCACCCTTCGGGTCTTTTTCAATTCGTAGATGATCTGGACTTTTTTGTCCTAGAATTAGCTTTTTCGTCCACCTGGTATTTAAACAATATAAATTCGAAAAACAGATAATTGCAGCCATTTGACGGACTCTAAATTTTCTGAGGTAGTGAGTGTTCCAGGCACGCCGTTCAAAAAAGACTAGAAGAAAGGAGCTGAAGTAATAGATGAAGAGCAGAGAGACAAGAGAGAAGTAATAGAAGAAGAGCTCTAGAGAGAGAAGGAAAACGAAAAGAAACAGAGAAGAAAATAATAGAAAGATTGCATCCTCTCATTTTGGTATGTCCGATTTCCTCCCGCTTCCTCCCGCTTCGCCCGCTTTACCTCCCCCATTAGTAATTCTCCTGCGGCTTTACTCCGACTTTAGTAATTTCTTACAAACACATCAAATATAAACCATGGACAGTCACCTTTTTTTTGAAGCTGTATCAGTATAAATACATTTATGTATCCCATAGGTTTACCGGTTCTTATTTTATTTTTACTTCAATTAGCTACTTGCGAATTGTCTGATATATTTAAAGTAACCAAAAATCCAATGAGTGCAAGAACAGTTCAAAAGATTGTTTACGCTATAGAAAGACCTGAAGGCGTGGGTGCCATGGTCAGAAGAGCTGTGGGAACGGAAGGTATGCGTAAATTCACGCCTTTCTTGTTATTTGATCATTTTAGTGGTGGTGAAGGTGGATTTCCTGAACATCCCCACTTGGGCCAGGAAACCATTACATATATCACCAAAGGAGCTTTTGCTCATGAGGACTTCACTGGATCCAAGGGGATCTTGTATGCAGGGGATTTGCAGTTCATGACTGCCGGTAAAGGGATTGTTCATTCAGAGATGCCGGTAAAATTACAGAATGGAGAGGTTCCAGCAGGAATTCAATTATGGGTGGATCTACCCGAGAAGTTAAAGGAATCTGAACCCCGGTACAGAGACCTCCGTGCGTATGAGATTCCGGTTGCGGTGGAACAGGACGGAAAATTGACCGTTAAAGTCATCAGTGGAAAGGCTTACGGAACAGAGTCTTTGAAGGATTTAGCATACACTCCAGTGCATTATTATCACTACACTTTGAAGCCAGGGGCCATTTTTGAACAGCCATTCCCTGAAAATTTCAACGTCTTGCTTTACATAATAAGTGGTGGCGGCTTAAAATTAGCAGATGGGTCAGAGTTGAAGCTGCACGATGCTGCTTTTTTCAAAGTTGATGGAACCTCAGTAAAGGGTGCAAATCCTATTGATAATACTAGCGATATCGACTTTGTGTTAGTGGGGGGTGAGATATTGGACCAGCATACAGTACACTACGGTCCTTTTGTGGCCAATAATCAGACCAGAATCAGACAAGCCTTCGATGACTATAGTAATGCCAGAAATGGGTTTGAGAACTTGAAGACCTGGAAAACTTTGATCAGTGGCGGGGTCACGGAAGACATGATCCAAAACGACTTAAACGGGTCGTTGAAGGAAAGAGAGAAGGCCAAACAGGAGTACTTGAAGAAAAGGGCTGCAGAAGATAAGCCCATTTTGAAGGACGAATTGTAATGTATTTATTTATTTGGGGGTTTAGTTTCAATCAATTGTTTCTATTACTGTAATTGTTGAGACAGTTTTCTGTTTTATCTCTTTCTCTCTTCTCTCTTCTCTCTTCTCTCTTTCTTATGTACCTTTAAAATCGCATTCGAAAAATATCCGAACATGTCTGCCATGTCTGAACATCGTATCGAATTACGAATCGAAGACGAACTCTTCAATGGGTCAAAAGACCCTTTCCTCGTGAAAGAGTATGTACATCACCACTAGTACGGAATTACCTACTAACTTTGTCAGAGATGATCTTCCTATGAAAGATCTCATTCGCCGTATTTTTACCGAAAGAGGATTCTTGGACTTGAAAGAGGCCAATTTGGTCAACGAGCTCAACGAAAGTGACGTGGACATGGACTTGGAATCTGAGAAAGACCCAGAATCTCCCGTGGATGCAGTTGATGCCAATGAAACAGAAGACGAAAGAATACAAAAGCTCAAAATGGAGTTGGGATCAAATATTGGCAAGGCCTTGAACGAAACGGGATTGGCATTGGATTTGGTATCGTTGTTGATCAGTTCTTCCAAGCCCAATCTCGCCAAATCCACAATCTCGCCTCATTTGTCGAAAACAGTTCCTCTAGGGTCATTTGGTATGAGTCGGTTAGTGCCCGAAGAGAATGCCAAAAATAGTACCAGTGCTGCCAATATTGTCGGCCAGGGGTGGAAGTACGAATCGTTGAACAAAATAAGAGACCTTTTCAAAAACAAAAGAGATGAGCTACATCAGCAAGTGCAGAAAGAGAAGGTGTATTGGAGTCTGATAAATAAAGTGTTAAGTAACAACGAAATATTACTTAAAATGAGGGATCCTCAGGATAATTCCAAAGCTATTGGTGTCAAGTACGGATTTGGGGACTCTGGATCCAGTTATCATGACAAAGGCATTGCTATTCTTCGCCGAGACCCCAAAACTGGAGAGGTGAGTTTCAATCCGGTGTTGGAATCAGATAATAAGCTTATCACGAAGACGTTCAAATACGTACGAGTCAAGATCTTGAGTAGAATTGATGATGAGTATATGTTGACGGGACACTCCAATTTTGATTTCGACATAAACGAATCTTCTGACAAATTAATTAGTGACATTGAAAAAGCTCGGTTTTTCATATTTGAAGAAGACTTATTCTACCAACTATCCCGAGAAGCAAGGACTTTGATCAACTATAATGTGCAGATTATCAGTGATAAAATAATCATAGAAATCAACAATGAAATCATAGAAATAGAGGCCATAACTTATGATGAGACTGTCAATGAAGATGATATTTACCAACAAACCAGTGAAGAATCCCGAAAAAACGACCAAAAATGCCAATTGATATTGAACTATCTCAAGATTATGCTTTGTGGCTACTATAAATACAATTTGAACTTAAAGCAGAAGATCCCCACCAAATACACCAAGTTCAAGCAGAACAATTCCCATCCCCTTATACTTCGGCCATTCGTAGGCCATATCAAACATGAAGCACATATAACCCATTTACAGGAATTGGTAGAAGCGGTCTTGCACAAGTATAACCATAAGTTGGAGGTGGATGTGACAACCACCAAGTACCAGAACATTAAAGATCTTGAAATAATTGAATCTCCATTCGTAAAATCGATTGAAAAACCCGTGTCAAAACTTGTATTGAAACTCAAAAACAAGGAAAATGCAAAGTATTTGAACGTGGACATAGGGTTGACTACCAGTGATATTTTTGTCAATTTAATCTTGTACTTGAAAATTATCAAATATGAAAGAGTGGAACATTTAAATTCCAATGATAAGGGGACAAATGTTTTGAAGCTCACCTTTAGTGACTTTACTGACATTGAACAATGTGTTGACTGGTCAATTCAACGATTTTTACTAGAATAAATCATATATTATGTACAAAATTTCCGCCTAATCTTCAATTACTCGGACCTCGTCACCATCGGCCTTTTGTAACTCCTCTGCATTTTCGTTGATATAATCTTTCAATCTGCGATACTTTTCATCCCGCAAGTTGTTATAGATCAACAAATTGATCCAAATTTCAACAAATGAATATACAAAAGTTACATTATTGCTCAACACTCTGTCTTCAACTAAAAAGGAGTACAAGGCAAAAATGAAAAAACCAAATAATCTGGTAGGAACTATGGTTTCAAAATACTGGATGTTATCAGCTAAGCAAGGAATCAAATCACCCAATGCCACCAATCCCAAGATTAAAGCGATGATTCCATTATATGGGCTTTTTTCATAAACGGGAATGATGGGTAGTCTCATGGCCTCTCCTAATAAAAGTACAAAATTGGAATGAATCAAGCCTTTGGGATCCGAGGCAATCCAAAATGAAGCAGTTAAGAGGAGAATCACTCTTATATAGATCATAGACCTAGATGTCAAAAACTGCATTGGTGATGAAATATTTTTTGACAAATGCGACTGAAGGGCTGCAAAATAGCATGTATTTTGGAGATAAAAAAGTGAAGCAAAGTAGAGAGGAACAACAGCTGACATAAACAGGAATACAGGAACATCTGTTGGCACAAACAGTAAGACAAAAACGTCTTTTGACACAAACAGCTTTTGACAGCCTTTGGAGTCCCACAAACACCTTTCGATACAAACGTTTCGTTTGTGCACACTATTATCTTCACAATATAAGAGACACAACAGGATTCTTCTTATATATACTCCAGAAATCCATACCCTCATTCACTACTGGCCCAAGTACGTCACTTCATCACTGTTTCTTCTGAGGGTACTAAGCTTCAGTCACTTTCTTTGTGTTGTTAATTTCATCTTTCATTCCACCACTTCTTGTGATTTGGTTTCATCTTTCATTCTACCACTTCTTGTGATTTGGTTTCTTATCTCATCCATCGCCTCAGACTTTCAGATATCTATTGAAAACATACCTGGTGTTGTCATGTTCATATCAAGGGCTATCCTAACATTAGTCTCCAATATGTTTAGAGTTGTCACTTTTCGTAAGGCTTCTTCTGTGGCGTGCCCCAGAGCCCTAGACCAGCTGGTTCTTCCACTCTCTGAGGCCAAAGAAGGAATTCGAGTGATCCGGAGACCCACCGAAGAAACACAGGATATCAGAGAAAGCATTTTATCAACTGAAGCCGTGGATTTGAGTCAGTATAATACTGTTGAAGATACACAAGAAGAACAAGACTAGGCAGGGACAAAAGCCCCACTAAAACACAAGCAAGAGATACCAGTCCAATACCATATCTTATTCACTCATCGAACTTGTTATACTCTTTTCTCAGCGGTCTTATTCTGTTGCACCTATTGCACCCAAATCGAAACTCAAATTCTCATTTTTCAACACGTAAAAAACTCCAACAACGTTTTAATAATGAAGCTTGAACAGTTAGTTTACGGGTTATTCTTCGTTGCCACAACCATCGCCATATCCCTCGAATCAGCAGTCATAAAAGTCAATGACATTGCCATTCATTTTGGCGAAATTTCCACTCAGGAAATAAAACAATTGACCCTTGAGTCCACTAAAGACAAACTCGACTTCGAAGTATATTTGAAAGATTTGGACACGGTTCCACATCAGGTGATGATTACATTGGGCGATGGTGCGGGAATTGATGCTCCGTTCTTCCCAAAGTTCAATTTAGCTAAAAAGGGCGTGAAATTGTCCATATCTGCTAGCAAGATTCCTGTGAGTGTAAGAAACTTGGATAGGATCTTTATTAACTTGATTGTGGCTAATTCTGGCGAGAGCAATTTGTTCAAACCATTGGGAGAGTTGATTCCTACTCAAGAGTTCAAAAACTTGGTGGACTATAAGAAATCTGAGAGAATAGGATCAAAGCCAGAAATCCACCATATATTCAGAGGAGAACCTCAAACCGTCAACCCATTTGTTCCTATTTTATTTGCCGGTTTCGACATCGTGGTATTTTTGGGTCTTTTGGGAGTGTGGACCTTCCAGATTGGTAGTGATATGTATGGATTGGTCAAAAGTACCCCTCCTTCCCAAATTGCCAGTAACATCACATTTTTATCGGGCTTGATTGGGTATGAGATAGTGTTTGTCAGATACTACTTGGGCACGTCTATTTTTACGACATTATTTCACAGCTTTGTGCTTGTGGTCCCCACCGTGTTCTATGGGTCTCGGGCGTTCAGACACTTGGCCTATTTGCGTAAAATTGGCAAGGCTTAGAATAGTGCACTTGAGCTGTCAGTATATAAGCAGTATATAAGCAGAGTAAGCAGTATACAAGCATATAAGCTAGCGTACAAGCTACCCCTCTCTCGTCTCTCCCTCCTCCACAAACTTATTGGTGATCCACCGGAAATTCCAAAGATTAAATCGTCCCTCATCGTCTATGAATCCCTTATCCAATGAGTTGGCCGCCACTATTCTCCCTTTGATTAGCCCCATGGGCAATGCCGAATACGTTCGGGAATCAAGCGAATGACACAAATTATCCCCCGTCACCCATACGTGCCCCTGCGGCACCTTGATGTACTTATTGAACCCATCATTTTGTATTATCTCATACGAACTGGCAGTCAATTCTGACAGCGACGACGGGTCTACCAACACAATGTCCCCCGGCATTCCTGTGATACGCTTACATACCCGATGTGTGGGATCACTTGGTTTTGTGGCCACCACACAGTCTCCGATATCCAACCCTCGACCGTACCGGTACCATTTTAATGCATGCACATAGTCCTTTTGTGCTTGTAAAGTCGGCAACATCGATTCTCCTCGTGTTTCTGTGAACTCGTACACATACTCGTGTACAAGGTGGGCCACACAGCCGGCCCTTACAGTCCAAGAAAGGGTGGTAGCCACAAACTTCAACTGTTGCATAAATATATTTATTTTGCATCGCGAGAATCGCAGTATTTATATGTAGAGTTCCCGAGTATATTTGAGAGATAACACCACAGAGAAACGAACAACAGATTATAATATCCATATCATATCTAATACACAAAGCCCAAGATCTTTCCGGAAACATGCTTTCTTCTGGCTTCTTCATGATCCATAATACCAGCAGAAGTGGTCAAAATAACATATCCAAACTGTCTAGCAGGTAACAAGTTATCAGTCCATCTTTCAATATCACCAATCTTGACGTTAAATCTTGGTTGAATAACTCCACACTTGTTCAATCTACCATTTAATTGCACGACAATCTTACCGGATCTGTGGTCATCAATGTATTCAAATTCTCCAATGTATCCTAGATTGTATTGTTAGTAACTATGAAGGGCAAACCTCCCAGAGTTTCAAATGGTCAAGTGTCGGAGAAAAGTAAACGACACACCAAGTGGGTTAATCAGGCATCGTGTAAGAAGCATTTCTCGACGTTAATCTCCCGAATACTTAAAAGACAGAAAGGGACTGAACACCGATCAAACCATCCAGTTATCAATTCGGGTACCACAAGAAATGAGATAAAAACCTATTTGCAACTCTGGATCATAAGAAAGTAAACATACCGTGTTTTTGCATGACAGTCAAAAACTTGATGATCACCTTGGACGAGGGTCTGATCAACACTTGTCTTTTTCCGGTTTTTTCGGCGTTGTTGATGGCGTTCAAAGCGTCGGCTAATACTGAAGTTCTGGTCATTCTAAAATCGTTAGTACCATTGTTTCTTCAAATCAATTAAAGTCCCATGAGTATCCATAGGATTACGGATTCATGAGCCTGTTCAAATTCCCCTTTTGAAATCGGACAAAAGGTATCTGGAGTCTCGGGAACCATGACGTTGTTGTGTTGAAAACAATGAATGCATTCTCTCAAGAGTTAATGGCTCGTCAAGACGAAAAAGTTGTGCCCTTTCGTGTCCTGATAAGCTATTCCAAGACTACCAGATTCTTTTGCCTATTCTTGATTGAAGAAACCTACAGTATTCAGAGAATACTCAAACACTTGATGTTTTGACGTACTTTTACTGTATTGTGGGTTGAAAAATTTTCATTTTTTTGAGGTTAAGAAAGTTATGGTCAAAGACTATGGTTAACGCGCACCCAGCGTAAATTTCAGTCCCCTTACCTCACCAAAGATGTATGGCAAAAGTGATCAAGCTCCATGTCTGTTTTCGAAGGAGATGTGTCAAAAACGCTTTCGGTTTCGTTATTCCAAGAACTCAAACCTATATGTGTGAAGCTTTCACAGATTGCCTCGGTTCCAACCCCTGATTTCAGCAGTGATTCCGATGAGGTGATTTCCACTATAAATCTGTTAAAGGGTGCATTATGGAACCATCACCACAAAAATACCACCGACGGCGAGCTATACTACGTGTCGACGAATTTGGCGGACTATGTGTTCTTTCCTGTTTCGGGGTTGTTGAAACAAGACAAATTGAACGAGATTGTGGGTCTTAATATCTTGGAAATCATCTCGTTTTTGGTGTTATATTCCTGGGTGCCGAACCACCAGCTTTCGGATTCATTGATAGACCAGTTGCTTCCGGTGATGTTGTTTCTTATAAAAGGACGAGAAAGCGACATAAACAAGTTGATCACTACTAAAACCATGGATGCAAAACGCATTTATAATATGGCAATATGGAGTATAATTCGACACCTTGATAAAGACTATTTTAGTGGAAGTCACAAGAGGCTATCCATTCTAGGAGATGTGTCTTCAATAATGCTAGCGGTTCTTGAGACCTCCCCCAATGTTAAATCGCCAGAAGACCGATCCACGGTAGATGGCTTTTTTGATACACTAAAAGTACTTTTTATCGTCACCATTTCGTCAGAGCAACTTACTCGGATATTTCCTGGTACCGTTTCCACTATCATCAATTACTGCATTGAAAGCAAGAATCTCGATTACCGGTTGCTCACCAAGTCCGTGGATTTGTTACGAGAAGTGATAGTTAAAGTGTTTAATGATGAGACGCTAAAAGTGGAGGTGAAACCGTACACTCTCGAATTATGTGACTTGAATGACCGATGGAAGAAGTCACAGGAGTTAGTGGTGGATGAGACGGTGCTGGCTAACGTTTCAGTTCATGGTGAAGATATCACTGATGCTTGGTTACGGGCCACTTCCAACAAATTAAAACTCTCATTGAGTGCTTTTTTCAAGTCCATATTGTACGAGAATAACAACAAAGCACGGGTCGCCAAACTGTCGGTGATTGAGGCCATTAGCAGATTTGTCAGAGATATCCTACAGTACTGTTTTTGGTCGTTATTTAATCAGATGGTGCCGTTGTGTGTGGACATTCTTGGTTTCCTTTGCCATCTGGTGTGTTTTTCAGATCAAGGGTGTCTTGAGTACAAGAAAAGACACGATGTGCTTCAACTGCAGGCAGATGATATCTATTACCCCGTGGTGGAGCATGATTTGAAGCTTTTTGAGAAAGTGCTTATTCCAAAACTCGAAGACTTGGTTAATACAAGACTACCGTCGATTATGAGGTCATCTTCAGAAGACAGAGTCATACAGTTTCTTGTATCGTTGGAGTTCCACTTTGTTTTGCTTAAGCGAGTTACAAATGAAGAAACCCTTTCGAAGTTGGTACAACGACTGATAATGAGTTTAAAATCCAGTTTAGCGGATATCACTGTTTTCACGGGGGAGAAGTCTAGCAAGAAAGAGTTCTTGAAGTCCTACCAAGAAGCACATGACGACTTTGAACAACCAAACGTGCTTGATGACGTGCAATTGCCTCCTTATGTCAATGCCGAAAGCATCACCAAGTTCGAGCACAACAAACTACCCCAGTCAAAGGCCGAACTTACAAGCGACCTTCTTTATTTGTCAAGGACCTGGTCTAGTTCCGAGCTGCCACAAGTTCTGGACGTACGATATTTCAAAGAAGCTTTTACTAAAGAGGTTGAGACTCAATTAGAAGAGTTTGTTCGATTTTTGGGAGATTTTCAGTCTAATAGTGGGTTAGCCACATTGGAATCGCTTCTTATGGATTCAACCCAGAAAGGCAGCATAGACAGAGGTGTCAGTTTATGGATAGCTAACCATTTTTTTACGATGTCAAAGGATGAGTTTAAGGAGGACGAGTTTCTCGATTTTGGAGACACCGACACCGTTGACGAAGACACGGAAGCAGATCAAATACCATACTTACTATTGAGCCAATCGCAAGCTTTGATGCAAGAATTAGCACCCCAGTTGAGCCAATTGACGTTGGTGACTCGATCAGAAGAAACTCGAATCAAAAACAAAGTCAATGAAAAAGCGTATGCCATGGCTCTTGATTCCATAAGTATTTTGGCAGGGAAATTACCCAAACAAGAGTTTCAAGAGGTGGTGTTAATTGAATATTTGTTTCCTATATTTGAAGCATTAACCTTCAATTCCACCACTCATATCCAAGCACATGCACGAAATACCATTATTTCCATTGCAAATAGGTACTACGATGGCTCGTTGTCTGAACTCATCCGTGATAATCTGGATTATCTCGTGGACGCTTTAAGCTTCAAATTATCTGTTCCTGGATCATTGACTCCTTCCATTCCCGGAATATTGTTAATTATTTTGAAAGTGTCAGGGTTGGAACTACTTTTCAACAACCAACTTTCCGACTTGATTTCCCAGATCTTTACTTTGATCGACTCCTATCATGGATACTCTGTTTTGGTTGCAGGATTCTTTGTGTTATTTGATGAGCTTATCGGACAGCTTAGGGCTAAATATTCATTAACCACCGCAAGTCTTGAAACTCCTGTGTCGATGTACAAACCGTGGGGAATGACATCTATGGAACAAGTTAAATCGTTACTTGACGAGTCGGGAAAACTTGTGGATGCTTTTGAGGGTTATGACCGAAACAAGGAGTACTTTCACCGCAAGGCAGATGCTCCTTTTGCCCAGCTAGAAGCAGACTCAGACGACGAAGACGAAAACCAGCCACAAGAACAGGAGGAAGATAGGTGGCAGGGTTTGATCCCCAAAAGTATCTATATGATCGTGCAGCAAGTGTTCATATACGGATTAAGACTTCTTTCAAATCCGGCCGATGCCCTCAAAATTCAACTATTAGCCACGATGACAGAAATCTACCCGTTGATCAGCACAAACTACCCATTAGTTCTTCCGCTTGTGGCAGACAACTGGTCGGAAATCTTGGCCTTGTCGTCTCCCGAGACGTCGGACGAGGTGGCCGTGAAAGCACTTATGTTCCTTAAAGTGGTGGTGGAAACTGACCGACAAAATCAAGACACCTTTTTTGGCAAAAGATTTGTCGAGCTGTGTAATGCAATCTTCAGCCGGTTTCAGGTGACCCGACAGAGCAGTGAAATGGTTAAAGTGAATTCCTTTAAAATGAAGTCAAGTGCTAGACTTCTGGAAACACTAGCCAATTATCTTATTACGGGACTTAATAATTACGAAAGAATAATTCCCGATAACACAGCACTCGAAATAATGAAATTGGTTATGAGATTGGGTTGTCTGGTTAATTACGGACAACAGGCCCGGAACATTGCATGGGTTCTCAGGAACCAATGATTTATTGTACATACATTTATAGAACCAGTTTGTGAGGTTAATTTGACATCAAATCGTTGATATTGGCTTTCTTAGGTGGTAGTGGATTAGCAGCGGTGTCTGGACGGCCCAGTACCGGTAACATGGAGGTTATATCGATTCTTTTGGGTTGTTCAAGTAACTCGGGACTTGGATCCACTACTTCGGAACTTGGAGTATCCACAGGTTCCGGATGTCCCAAAACTTCTCTCAAGGGTATTGTTTTAGGCACCGTATCACTAAGAAAGCTTAGGGCATCTTGGGAGGCTACGGCACCGCTGAGGTCCTTATACATGATTTTTTTTCTCTTTTCCATTTTGGCCAAAAACGAGGCTTGTTCTGTTAGAAACTGGATGAATAATTCGGTGGCAGCACCAGTAGCGAAAGTAGCAGACTGGGACGCGCCTAGATAATCGGGATCCATTTTAAATATCCGTTTTATTTTGGATAATGGTAATGAAATGGATCCGTTTGTGTCTTCCTCATCAATTTCCATGGGTTCTGCAGTTTCGGCTATGACAGGGCTGCCGGGGGCCGATGCAGGGGCAGGCGGGGTGGTGGTGGGTGTATCGTTCATCACAGTGTCAGTTTGAGACTCTTGAATGTCTTGACTGGAAGACATGTTTGGTAGATTGGAGTTTGAGAAATGAGACGCATCACCCTCGAATCTAATCACGTGATCTTTGTTTGGCGTCTTGTCTACCTCTTACTTGTGGTATCTCCTGTCTCCTTCATTGTACTTGAGCGTCTCTTGTGTCTTTTGTACTGTGCGTCTCTTATTTCTTTGTCTTATTTCTTTGTCTTATTTCCTATGTACATTCTATACTCATAACTATCGTCACTTCTCCTCAAGCTCACTCTGTACAACCTTGGGGTTCACATACTGCTCTTCGAATCCATTCTTCTCGATATCCTGATTATCATAATTTTCTCCGTATTCAATAAAATCCACAATGTTCTTCCAGGCTAATTCTCGATCTTTGGGACCATCTTCGTATCCCACAAACCGTTGCTCGATTTGTGGCGTGTGAGGTGACACCAAAGCCTTCAACAGGGTCAGATGGAGATCCGGTGGCACCACATAAGTCCGTACCTTTGACCAGTTGACAATATAGTTCGCAGCACTGTTTAACTTTCCCACCCCGGAAGAACCAGTACCTTTGTAAAAGGTCTTGTTACCTTGTTTTGTGGTCAAGGGGTGTCTTTTGGAACCGCCTTTCACCACCCCGTACCATATTTGACCATCTTTGAATGTTTGCCACGGTCTTCTCAAGTTGGCGATGGCGGAGGCCTGGAAGTTTAACACAGAGGAAGCCTTCATTCTGGGTTAAAATTTTCACTGGTGCAAATTTTGAAGTCGCACTATTCCCAGGATAACGGTAAAGACACGCCGTTTGCAGCTACCTCAAAACAATATGCAGGCAGCACGGGGACCTCAATTAGCAAGTTTGACGTGAAATTTTGTGCCAGACATGGGTATTCCAGAGAAGCCTAGTGAAGACGGTTTTTTCAACGCCCAACATGGGTACAAGGATGTGCAAGTGCAGACCCACACGTACAAAGACAAGCCCACGCCCTTGAAAGCAGAACAGGGAAAAGCATCAGAGTTCTTTGCTAATCAAACAGACAGAGAGCACCAGAAACAGTACGCCAAACAAGTGGGGAGACGTATTTTCGACATTTTAATTCGCCAAGTGTGTAACTGATATGGTGAGTGTGTCTATGGAACGGCAACAGTATATGTATCTGTGTTAGAATTATCAACGTTAACCAACAAATTGAGTCAGAATTATATAGTTAAAAATAGAATGTAACAGTATATTAAAATTTAGCATTGTAGTGGGAGCTGTCAACTACGTTTCCCACAAGCTTCACCACCTCTGCACTGAACCCATAGCTGCCCTGATACCCGCCAGGACCAGCCCCGTAGTTATGAACAAGCCAATCATGGTGTGAATCTCTTTCAACTCTGACCCCCGAGTCTCTAAAAGGTCTTTGGCCCACCCCAACTCTGATAATATCAATGAAATCAGCATTCCCGTACTCAGGGTCTACCAACACTGGGGCAAATTGTTTGGCTCTGGAAACAATTCTTTCTGTCAATTCCACGTCTTCTTGTGCTGAGTCAAATTTGGTCTTGAAGCAGCCTCCAATGACGCAACCACCCTCCTTCCGAGGCATGATGTACAACGATTCGGTGGGGAACTCATCGCTCAAAGTAGATACCCCCAAGCCGTGAGGGAGGCTGTTTCTGACCTGGAGAATTTGGCCTAATACAGGGAATTGGGTCCTCTCATCATGGTATCCTTGGAGTTTATTGGCCAAGAGACCGGAACAATTCACCACCACATGAGCTTTGTTTCCAGAAGAATGCATTTTCACAGCTTGTTGGACGGTGGTAATAGCACTGACTCGTCGAACAGATATCCCCATGGACAATGCCTTTAACAATAAGTAGTTAAGATAAATGGAAGTGGTGATATACACGGTTCGGTATTGGTAGCCGAAAGACATTCCCTGCGGAAGTTGGTGCTTTGGAATCACCGCATAATCCTCCACAAGGTCCTTAAACCACGGTTCGTCTTTTCCCCCATTCTTTTGGAAACTGTAGTCACTGGTGTAGTTGTAGTTCATCTTGGAGTGAATTCCACAAGTGACATCATTTTTGGCAAGATCCATCAACCGGAAGTATCCCAACCGGTCAAACTTCTGGAGTCTGATGTCATCTGCTGTGGCAAACGAGTGCCAATTGGCACCTGCCCAAGGGGACACATATTCTGGATCGAGATCTCCAGGTAAGTGTTTAGCGATTATGGATATATCGTATTCCGGATGTGTGAGTTTCAATTCGATGGCGGAGGTGAGTCCGCTGACTCCTGCACCTATAACCACTATTCGAGCGTAGGTCATGGAAGAAGGGAAGAAAAGAAGGAGGTTGGCAGAGGGTGATTTTAGAAAGTACGCGCACGACCAGGATACCGAAGTCGGAGTGTAGTTTTGTAGTTGTAGTAGCGTCGAGGTTTACAGAAACCACTGTATACAGGGGTGTATACAGAAGTGCATATACTAGTGTCTCCAGCAGTGTCTACTTCGTGTCAACTCTTGTGCCTGTGCTATGCGCTTTTTCCTTTCTTTCCTTTTCTCTCATATCATGTTCCTCGCTCGCGTACCTTCTATTCTCCCTCGCTTGTCTTTTCGATCCAACATCCCAACTTCCTATTCCTGGTTCTCCCCAATCCGGAAGTATTGTTCTCAACCCCGCTTGCTGCAGCTTTAGCTCTTGGTGATGGCTGGTAGAAATAAATAATGGCTGCGAAAAATTAGCCAGCATTTTAGACGCATTAGTCTATGCACCTACCATTGACAAGCGAGGATCACCCGTGCATCATCATCGTCTTCTAATTATTGCTTAACCATGCTGGTCATCCCAACAATATTTATAGCCCCTGTTCCCTCTTTTTCCACCGGTTCAACTGCAAATTTTAACAACATTCACTCATTTTCCAACCCCTGTCTTTCATTCATACGTCGTTCGTTATAGTTGCAGTAATGTACGGGAAACAGAAGTTCTTATTCCCGTTGTTGGCTAGCTTATTGTTGGCACCCGTTGCCGCTGAAGATGTTACCACCATCACCGAAACTAATTATATCACACCAGCATGGTTCATGGACGCAATTGAAACTGCCTTGGTAGATAATCCTCCAAACGTGGATACCGGTATTAGAATCGTTTTTGTGGATGGAGTTGATCTGGGTATCGGTAACCCAGACACTGCAAGTGCCCAAGAATCTCAAACCACTTATGTCACATCTACAGATATGGCTTACCTTGTGAATAGTGGTGGTATCATACACACCTCCACTGTACCTGTGACATTTACCACAACAGGTCCATTGGTTTCCAGTTCCGAAATCCCAATGCCTGAGGCTGTGCAAACCAGCACTCCCACTACCACAAAACAAAGATCCACCATTTATGAATATGACACCCAAACAGACGCTTCAAACGTGTACGTGCAGTTAACCCAAAGTGCACAAACCACCACTAAAACCGTGTTTAGCGCCACGAGTGTTCCCAAGACCCTTTTCCAAGGGTCTACCAGCTACGAGTCCATCACACAGTCTTTGGAAAATCCTATTCCTACTGGTTCTGTTGTTCCAAAAACTAGAACTAATAAGATATCTCTTGATTCCGATATCTCGAGCAATGGGATCACAATTTCTGAAGTTGCCAATGCCGGGCCAAGCTCCCTTGTTGACGCTTCCGATGCAGAGTTTTCTAGTGCTGAGGATTATTATACTGTTTCGGCAAACGTTGGAAAAGCAGCAGTTTCTGGCCCTACCACCATAGACTTGAGAGTGCAAAGTTCTTATGCCACATCTGCTTCGTATGCTGCGGTGCCCTTCTCAAACAGCTCAATTGGGTCTGTTGAGTCTGATATTGTTTCTTCGGTTGTTTCTGGTTCAAGTTTGGCTGCTGTCAGCTCTGTTGCCGCAACCACTTCCAAGGCTTCTTCCAAGGCCACAACCACTACTTCTTCCACTAAGACTACCTCGTCTTCCACTAAGGCTGCTTCCACTTCGACCATCGCCAAGACCCCCTCCACTGGAGGTGGGGACTTGTTCAAGCTCATTTCAAACGACGCTCCGCTGTCTGTTTTTAAAAGAGAAGCTTTGCCCTTGGGTATTCCAAGTGGAGTCAACAACGACGGCGTTCCTTATCAAACCAACAAATTCTATGCTAATTTGTTCCTCGGAGAACAAACCAACATGATCTGGTCATACCCTTACGGATTGCAATTTAAAAACACCGATTACTACGGGTTAGGTGTCCAGCACACCAACACCAGCAAAAGAGTATTTGGTCCCAAAAACGAGGCAAACGATGGAGACTCCTACTTCTTTAATCCTACTGGAGTTTCAGATTTGATCCTCTCGGGCACTTCTTTGTCCAAAGGAAACACCTACTTGGGAGTTAGTGATATGAAATCCATGAGTACCAAAATCACATTATCCGCTTCGGAAACTGTTGGGTCGGACTATATTGAAATCCCCGTGGTTCAAGGTATGGGATTCGTTACTGCTATTTACCACGGAGACATGACTACTGAATTGAACACATTGGTGGGCATCAGTAACGTCGAGCAAGAGTCCTCCATTGCCTTGAGCAAAAACGTCTTGAAGTTCCGGGTAACCTTATTTGACGGAGTGCAATTCCTTGTGTATGTGGTTCTTCCAGACGGTACTACTGACTTTGATTTGAAGGTGGACGACTCGTTCCACGTCAAGGGATCCAAGGCCATCGATGGTTTAATTATTCAGGTTGCAACTGCTCCAATCGATTCTAGTAACGATGGTTATTACGATGAAGCTGCTGGTATGTATGCAGTTTCTGCCAGTGTTTCCGGTTCCTCTTCCGGATCTACAGCAGAATACAGCTTTACTTACCAAACCAAAGGGTCTTCGAGTTCCGGGAAAACCATGGTATTCGCTTTGCCTCACCACGTTCAATCCTTCTCCAGTGACACCAGCAGCTGCCAAACCCCAATCAAGTTGGCTTCCACCACTAAAGGTGACATGGTGGGTCTTTTGGCCAATGAAATCAACTTATCTGAAATACTCGAATCCAATGTTCAATTCTTACCTTGGGCTCCAGTTATGCAAAAGGATTTAAGCTATACTTCCGACCAATTATCGTTATTGGCCAAGACTGCTCAAACTGAGTTGAATGTGGACATAAAACTGACAGTTGAAGGCATGGATTCCAATTACTTCTCCGGTAAAGTCATCGACAAATACGCCAACATTTTGTTGGTTGTGCATGATATCATTGGGGACAAGACCTTTGCCAAAGAAGTGTTGTCGGACTTGAAAGATGCCTTCAGTGTGTTCACCACAAACAACCAGTACTATCCATTGATGTACGACACCAAGTTTGGTGGGGTGACGTCTTCAGCTGCTCAAAACGGCGACACTGGTGCAGATTTTGGTTCTGCTTACTACAATGACCACCATTTCCATTATGGCTATTTTGTTCATGCCGCAGCCGTGGTAGGGTACATCGACAAACAATTAGGCGGAACATGGGCCGACGATAACCAGGAGTGGGTCAACAACTTGATCAGAGATGTGGCCAATCCCTCGGAAGACGATTCATACTTCCCAGTATCCCGGATGTTTGACTGGTTCGCGGGCCACTCTTGGGCTGGGGGATTATTCGATAGTGGAGACGGGCGTAATGAAGAGTCCAGTTCTGAAGACTATCATTTCTCTTACGGAATGAAGTTGTGGGGTAGTGTTATTGGCGACTCGTCCATGGAAGGAAGAGGGGACTTAATGTTGGCAGTTATGAACCGGGCCATGAACAACTACTTTTATTTCAAAGATGATAATGAGGTGGTTCCCTCGGAAATGGTCCCCAATAAAGTGTCTGGGATCTTATTCGATAACAAGATTGCCTTTACCACTTATTTCGGAGACGGTGACACTTATCCCCAATATGTCCATGGTATACATATGATTCCCATGACTGCAGCAGCTGCTTTAATCAGAGGCACGGAGTATGTCACACAGGAATGGAATAATGTCAGTAAGTTTATTGATAAGGTTACAGACAACTGGGCAGGAATTCTCCGTCTTAATCAAGCGTTATTTGACGCAAAGTCCTCCTACAGTTTCTTTTCGTCTGACGACTTTAGTACCAATTATTTGGATAACGGACAAAGTAGGACATGGAGTTTGGCTTTCTCGGGAGGTATTCTTAGTAGTAGTTGAGAAGATGATTTATGTTTGTATTATTAGTTATGTTTATATTTTTGTATCACTTGTTTCATCTACTTAGCACTTGTTTTATCTTTAGCACTTGTTTATCTTTTGCACTTGTTTTACCTTTTTTGCACTTGTTTTATCATTTCTTTGCATTCGTGTATCTTGAACATTTTTTGCAGCACTTGTTTTTCTGTATCTTCAAAATAGCGTTAAAATCTCATCAAAATCTGCATCAAGTCATGTTTTCTTTTGCTAAGAAATTGGTCGATAGATTCGACACCCATCAAGACCCGGGTAACGATGCCTACTTCAAACAGGCCCTCCAAATAAACAATAGAGGTTATGGATTACGTGTACTTAACGTGGAGCCTCGGTCAATTGGCAACGAATCAGGCTTAGAATCCTGGTTCGATTATATCATCCGCATAAACCATCATGAGTTGCCAATGGTCTATCCTTCGTTATCTGCCTCTTCTTACAGTATTAACGATGATGGAACCATTAATTACGGCGACAACACCACGCAGGAACAGGCGGGAATGGTTGATGTTGAATTGATCAAACAGGAAATACATAATATTTGTGACACATCTGCTACTGAATTGATGGTAGATGTTTGGAATGCCAAAGGTGGGGTTATAAGGCAAGTGGCGTTGAAATTGAACAAAACAAATTCATCTGGTGAAGGTGCTTTACCGGAAGGGTTCGAACAATTCGGTATAACAGTGCAGTCACAGCATCTCAATACTGCTACCTTTGTATGGAGAATCCTCAACACTCACCAGGACTCGCCCGCGTTCCTCGCACAGCTTGTACCTTACTCGGATTACATAATAGGCTGTGACTCTGCCTTTGCTGACGATGTCTACGGCAAGGGTCTTTTATCGCAGGGTGGAGAGTCGTTGTTATCCAATACGGTTTTGCGCTATTATAACCACAACTACGAAAGGACTAACGATCATTGCGTGCCAATCACCTTGTACGTGTATAATCACGACTATGATATTTTGCGGCCCGTTACTGTCAATTTGACTAGGTCTTGGGGAAACGGCCACAACAGAGGTATTTTAGGTTGTGATGTAGGTTACGGTTTGTTGCACAGGATTCCAGAAGCCATAGGCAAATTTGATACTGAGGCGCTTACGGATGACCTTTTGTTCCAAAATGACCAGAATATCACTTATCAATTGGAGAATGCCCAACCAGATCAACCTCAAGCATCTCCAGCTTCCAGCGAACTGTTCTTGCCTGTAAACCCTGCCAACTTTGTACCTACTCCAAGAGCTGTGGCGAAGAAGTCGAAGAAGTACGCTCCTCGTGCTGACGCTTTAGATGAGTTGAACAGCTATATGAACGAAGAGTTGCAAAAATCAAAAAAATTGGACGAAACCACGGTACCAAAGTCGGAGGGGTCTGCACCTCCACCTCCAAAAGCTAAGTAGCGTAATATATGTAATATTTTACGAGTTTCATCTCATCAAAAGGAATAAAATAGCAAAAAAGTTGGTTGCCCACTGCCGGAATCGAACCGGCGATCGCTCCATTACGAGTGGAGCGCCTTACCCCTTGGCCAAGCGGGCACGAACACAAAACCGATTCCCATATCTGGGCTATAGAACACGTATTCAGTAAGTATGGCTCTTTAACCGTATCATTAACCAACGCCCACTTCTGCCTACAGATAAAGATTTACTCTTAGAGTTCACAAAAGCAAAGTTTAAAACAGTTCACAAACAATTTTCTACTCATATAAAACGCACATCAAAGAAGAACACTGATACGAACTATAAGACCTAAATCAAGCTAGGGCACTTCACAACAAGCATGTCACAGCTTTCTGCCAAACAAACCTGTGCCAATTCTGCAACATCAGATGTGAATAACTCTGATCCAGAGATATTGTTGGCCACAACAAACAAACTGTGATTGAGTTTGGAGTTATATCTCGATAATTGTTCTTTCATTGAACTTGTTGCTTTGACTTTGGTGACAGTAACGTTTTCAGCCGTCTTGGTAAAAACCGCTTCAATTTCATTGCTGAGACCGGTAGAATTGGAGGTTTCTCTTATGACGATGTTCACCTGCTTGACAGTTAATGAGAATTTGTAAGTCAAATGAATGGCTAATAAATCTGAAGGTGTTAACGAGTTGTCATTATTGATAACAAGACTTATAGAGCTTCCCTCGGCTGCAATATGATCCTCGTCAAATATATTTGGAAGGAAATTGGAAGTTTCGTTCTTTTTGAGCAATAATCCAAAATTGCATTTGGTCTCAGAAAATAACTGTTTGTATAGAAGCCCATTGTCTGATTCCATGGAATCATTTAATGGTGATTCAACAACATCTCTCAATTTATCACTTGTAATAAGAAGTTCGGATTCTGAACGGACTTGATCATTAATGGTTAACAATTGATTTTTTGGAAGTGAAAACAACGTTTGCGTGGTATAAGGAATATTCATAAGGCCGGAGAAAATCTTAAAGAGAGACAAAACCGCATTTGACTTGTAGGTGTCTTCACTATTGTTGAGTTCCGTATTGGAAGCCTCTAATAAATGAGAAGTTCTTGAGCCAAACTCTTTCAAATATAATCCTCTAACCTCACTTTCTTTGGCACCAAGGAAGTACAATTGTAAAAATGGTAATAATGATTCCAAAGACTCGGTGTCTCGAAGAATAACGGAAATTCTTGGAACACTGACGTCATTCACGCTGCCAATAGTGACATTTCTAAATTTTGAAACAATCAAATCCTCTGTCTCCCTGGAATCATCACTACTTGAGTTGGCTGCTTCATTTAATTGTCTCTTTTCTCTGTATGAGACCGGATAAACCAATTTTGCGAGCGGGGTTGTCAAGAAAGTGGTAACTAAAGCCATAACAATAAACATGGAATAGACTCTTTGAGATATGATATTGGCATTCAAACCAACATTCAACACCACTATTTCCACAATCCCTTTACAAGACATTAACACCCCCACCGCCAAAGACTCTACCCAAAACATTCCACATATTCTAGAAGCGATGAAGCCACCAAATATTTTACCAGCCATAGCTAACACGATAATACCAATGGTATAACCCCAATCAGTACCGGTGTTCAAAAGGCCCAAGTTAACATTTAAACCTGCAACGGCAAAATAGATGGGAATCAACACAATGTGTACCATATCTTCCAATTTTTCGGTAATCTTAATAACATAACCATTATCTCTGGGGACAATAACTCCAACCATAAAAGCACCAAAAATCGGATGGACCCCTATTATATCGGTGTAAAACGCAGAAATAAACACCAAGACGATAATTATAACCATTGAAAATTGGTTAGGGTCCCCGGTTGACAAATCGTTAGTGAATCTTCTAAGATAATACGTCAAAGCGTATCTGACGGGAAAATAAAGGAAAAAGAACCAGCCCACTGTCAAAAGTAATATGTACACCACACTCACGGGGTTAGCGGCATTGGCTAAGGTCACGGTCAAGGCCAATAATATCCAACCCGTTAAATCATTAGTGATACCAGCTGCCAAAACAATGGTCCCCACTCTATCGGAAATCAAGTTCAATTCCGTCAATATTCTGGCCAACACCGGGAATGCGGTGATACACATGGCTACAGCAATGAACACCATATAGGTAGTGAATTCTATAGACCCATCTTCACCATCCAAAAGCCTATAGTTGTTGTAAATCCCTACAGAAATTGCACATCCAAGACCAAAGGGAATAGCCATGTTAATTAACCCAACTGTCAAAGCAACTTTCAAGTTCTTCTTGATGAACTGAAGATCCACTTCCAACCCCACAATAAACAAGAATAAAATAATTCCAATATTAGCGAATAACGTTAAACCAGGAATTGAAGCGACAGGGAAACAAGTATTGGTAAAACCGGGGATATGACCCATGACAGAAGGACCCAAAAGGATTCCTGTGATCACTTCTGCGATGACTTTTGGTTGCTGTATCCATTTAAGGGGAATGTGAAGTAAATTACAGAAAAGGGTTATGAATACCGATTGAAATAAGAAAATTGTGTATGGAGACGAAGCAGAGTACTCCAAGGGATTTCTGCCGGCCACTATACCGGCCACAGCACTAACTTCTACCATTAGCAGAAAGCACAAACAAGAATGTCAAAGAAGAACGTCAAAAAGGTGCCACAAAGAAACCACCAAAAAAAACACTTCGTTGTAAAAACAAGCGAATCGGTCCTTTTTATATCTACGTGGGGATCTGTGCGGAAAGAAAACGTGTAAGGCTGAATCTTTAAAATAGATCTAACAAGATTTAAATAGGTATATAGTACATTTGGACTACCGTAGGCAGTGTAGTTTGGCCGTTGATGTTCTGTAAATCGTTCCCTGAGCCTCTAACTCAAATCTGTTGTCTGTCCCTTGTTAGATCTGTTCTACCTTAGTGGTTTGAAAGTCGTGCGCACAACATATCTTTCCTCACGAATCACTTCCAAACATATCATGCACCCCATATTCACATCCCTAGGGATGTTTATTATCGATGATAACGAGTACCCGAAATCGTGGAACCGACCTCCCGAGCGCGACGTCATTGGGGGCGGCGGAACATATTCCATAGTGGGCGCAAGAATAATTAGTGGCTCCAAGTATGGTAAGCAGATAACGGGTATAATCGATAGAGGAAGCGATTTCCCGGTGGCAGTACAAAAGGAGCTCGATTCTTGGGGCACTGGGATACGTTTCAGAACGGACACGCGCCGCTTGACTACCAGAGGACGCAATACTTATGATGAACGTAATATAAGACACTTTGAGTATTTATCAGATAAGAAGAGAATTGAGATGGATGATTTGTTGGAAAACGAATGGTTGATACAGTCCAAATGTTTCCACCTCATATGCTCGGTGGAAAGGTGTTATCAGTTGGTAGTTCAGATCAGAGAACATAATCCAGAGGCTGTATTTATCTTCGAACCGTTGCCCAGTGACTGTTTGGCAGAGAATTTGCAGCTGCTTCAAACACTACTTCCCCTTGTGCATGTGTTTACACCTAATTCGAACGAGGGAGCGCAGTTTCTCGGAGTGGAGGAGCCAACGTCTTTGGACGACATCAAAGGGGTTACCCGCAAATTCATTGATATGGGGGTTGCAAATTGTGTTTTGAGATGTGGTCCCTTAGGCTGCTACGTTGCTTCTGAAACCGTCGGACAACATTTGAAGGCCTACCACCAGGACCAGAAGAATGTAGTGGATGTTACTGGTGGTGGAAATTCTTTCTGTGGGGGGTTTATTGTGGGGTTTTATTTATCCCAGGACTTGGTAGTGGGTGGAATTTGTGGAAATGTTAGTAGTGGTTGTGTAGTGGAGAAGTTGGGTATGCCTGTGAGAGAAGCTGATAGTTGGAATGGGGTGGCTGTGAGGGAACGAGTGGCGTGTTATTTGTTGAATAATCCTGAAGTCGATGTTGATTTAGATGAGTTTAACTGGATGTGAAATTGAAGGAGAAGAAGGCTTCTATACATTAATATGGCAAAGGTGAAGAATTGGAAACATGAATGGTACTGGTTAGATTCGTCAAATTTGTGCCTCATTCTTGAGATTAATCTCATGCTATGTGTCAATTGTGCTGCTGGTATTCGCTGTGCCCTTTGGATGTTCATCATCGTCGTTTGTTGCATCTTCTTCATCTGCTTCATCGTCGTTTGTTGCATCTTCTCCACTTGCTCCATCTTCGGCTGATGTTGCCTTACTCACATTATCTGCATGATATAAGAATCTAAGGTATTCTTTCTCATCTGTCCAAGCCCTACATTTCTTTCCATAAATGTAT
This sequence comes from Yamadazyma trypodendri, assembly GCA_030572515.1. Classification (NCBI taxonomy): domain Eukaryota; kingdom Fungi; phylum Ascomycota; class Pichiomycetes; order Serinales; family Debaryomycetaceae; genus Yamadazyma; species Yamadazyma trypodendri. The sequence continues at coordinate 214,890 of JAJMAI010000003.1, read as the reverse complement.
AGTGGAATAGCAAACAATGCAAGAAACACTTGCACCACTGCATACGTCGAGAAGGTGATCCTTTCCCCTCTTGCTTGCATAAAGTCATTATTAAAAAGAGAGAAAATGAACCCTAAGAAATTCTTTGCAAAATTCAAGCACACCAAAGCCTCTGAAGCAAACATTTTGTACGAATCGACGGTGAAAGTAATGGCAGTTGTACTAGCCATTGCCGAGCCGAATGAAACGCACCCAAAGAAAACCACTGGTCCAATCCATAAATCCTGCTTTTGTGAAGACCATCCGAACCCTGCCAAACCTAAAACAATGAAAAGGGTTGCAGGTAAAAGCATGGGTAATCTGAACTCGGGCTCATATATCCCGTTGTTTCTTGTGACCAAAAATCGACTGAGTTTGTCGGAAATCAACCCTGCACTCATAGATCCTAAAATTCCACCCACGAATGGAGAAACATAGAATAATCCCACGGTCTTTTGACTATAACCATAGCCTTCAGCCCGAAAAATCTCCGTCATGGTTTCGGAGAACATAATCAACCATATGACAGCAAAAGAATATATCAAGGAGCCAAATAAAATAGACGGGTAGGTATAAAGAACAAAAGGACGAAGTGCTACCATCCACCAACTATCAATAGTGTGCCTACCGGAATAAATCGAAAGTCTGCTAGTGAACGACTTTGGTTCCGTTCTTGTGTTTGGAGCACAGTTATCTTGTGTTAAACCTATAGGTTCTTTCTCCCGAATGTGAGTGTTGATGGAAGAAGATAAACTTTCCACATCTAAAACGTTATTGGTAGTGGGTCTTCTTATAGCAAATGCATTGGGTCGTTCATTAGGAGGCATATAATGCTTTGCCGCCTGCGCCGCCTCTGTTTCTTTGACCGATCTCTTATTGGGAGTGGGATCTCTGTCCCAAAATGTTTCAGGCACAAAAAAAAATGTAAGCACCAAATTGGCTCCCAACATGATTGCCAAAATGTAAAATAACCAGTGTCTATCAAGGTATTGAAACACAAGCCCCGAAAGTAAGGGCACGATGTTTTTCCCTCCAAGTAAAAGCATAGTATAAATACCAATTCTATAAGCTCTTTCATGAGCAAAGTATATTTCAGCAATGGTAGCAGAAGGTAAAGATTCAGTGGGAGAAGTGCCAAAACCAGTAATGATTCTGCCTGCCATCAAAGCCCCGTACCCGTTGGCGGTGCCGGCCACAATCGATCCCACTAAAAATAACAGAATTCCTAGCAAATACACCAATCTTTTCCCATACAAAACAGCAGTAGGAGAAGCAAACACGGACCCAAATCCCAACGATAACATGAACCCCCCCACCAAATAGGATATGATAGGGAGCGGTTTATCAAATTCGAGGCTCAACTGACTCATACCAGCAGCCAATATAGGAGTTTGGCCTCCACCAAGAAATGTCTGAAATCCTACAATCAATAGGCACAAGTCTCGTCTCCATATGGGCCAATTCAAGGGATCGTTGGGGTCGTCTTGTGGTTGGGGGTGCAAAATGACTCCGGTAACCGATCGTTTCAAGGATGCCGAATCTGTAGCTTTTATAGACTCGTCATCATTCTCTAGCATGACTATGGTGCCGGTGACATTTTTGCTTCTGGGTTGTTTGATACCCAAGCCCATTTTGTCTTTTGCAGGTGGGAGGAGGAGATTAAGTCTGCCTGGAGATTAAGTCTGCCTGGAGTGTCGTCTGCCGGGATCAAAATATTTACTGCAGTAGCTGTTGACTTCTTATTGTTTTTGTAGTTGTATCAAAATCGCGTTTTGATAACCACTATCCCTGAGTATGGGTGAGAGACGAAGAGTAAACGGAACGCAATATTCACATCCACCAACTGTTCAGCACACATCACTACATACATTATTGACCTTGCACCCTTCCTTCTGTATCGATCCCAGTATCACTTCTCACTGTATTGAATATTGATGCACTGTTTGCTCACACTGCAGTGATTATTGACACGTCTCCGGTATAAAGGATCCTTACGTCAGCATCAACTGCCCCATGTACTTGCCAACACTTAACTTTTCGGAGAATTTCCGGGTTTCAGATCACGGAGCTGCAGATCTGAAGATGTTATCTCGGAATCTTAGCGTATTGCTTGTTTCGGAGATAATTGGGCGCCACAACGGAGAGAGTCCGCTGAGGAAAATGGCAATCCTGGCAACGTCTTTTGCCTCTCTTATCCTTTTATTTTAGTTCATCTCTTTTATCACTTTAGTCTCTTTTGTCTCTCTTTCTCTCTTTTGTCTCTCTTTCTCTTTTTTGTCTCTCTTCTTTCTCTCTCTTGTCTGTCTCTTATTCATCTGCCTGTATATCTTCTCTCCACCCGCTCTGACTCGTCCCAGACTCGTCACTCTGCTCGGAGCTTTGTCCTTCTTACAGGTGTAAGGATCCCCGATGCGCCGCATACCCGTTCCCCTTCTGGATAACTTGGCGACATATTACTCCTGCGCTCACAACCCCTCCGGAAAATGCATCTTATCGGAGTCAGATAAGCTGCAACCGCTATTATGGCCTATTTGTCCCGCTATAAATATAAATACAAAAATGTTTCCCCCAGAAATTGTGCTCAATTTAAATGTCTACTGTTTCTACTCCTGGCACTTCCGTGTCTCCAAGTCCTTCAATTAAAGAGGCTCCTGTATCTCATGTTTTTGCTGCTAAAATCAATCACAGATTACCAGAAATTATTTCTGGTAAAGGAACAAGAATAACTGTTAGAGATCCCAGTACTGGTGAAACTAAACAGTTGATAGATGGTATGACAGGTGCTGCCGTCGGAGCTTTAGGTTGGGCTGATGAAGATGCTATTGATTACATCACTAAAGCTGCAAAAGCTTGTGTTTACCAATTTCCTGCTGCCATTGGTAATGAATACTCCGAGAAATTAGCTAAATATTACATTGACCGGTCTCCGGAAGGAGCTTTTGCTTCGGCGGTATGGACTACGTCTGGTTCGGAAGCCAATGAGTTGGCATTAAAGACTATTAGACAGTATTGGTTGGAAAAAGGTAAACCGGAAAAGATTAAAAATTTATCAAGATACACTTCTTACCATGGTTACTCCCTTGGGGCATTATCACTTGGACACTCCAACAGATCGTTTCCTTTTGATGACATCTTGTTTTCGTCTAAGCAAATGGTCAAATTACCCGAATATTTACCTTACCACTATAAGAAAGAAGGGGAAACTGATGATGATTACTCAGAGAGACTTTTGAAGGAGTATGAAGAAATCATTTTGAAAGAAGACCCCAATACCATTGCTTCGATGACTATTGAAACCATCAGTGGTACTTCTATTGGAACTCCATGTCCAACCAAGACTTATCACTACGGATTGAGAAAATTGTGTGATAAATACGATATTCTTTTTCACTTAGATGAAGTCATGTGTGGTACTGGGAGAATTAGCCCCAATGGTGGATTAAACTGTTGGGAAAACTTTTTACCTCCAACCGAAGGTCCAGATATTCAAACTGTGGGTAAAACTTTAGGAAGTGGTTATGTCACAATTGCAGGGCTTTTGGTGTCTCCTAAAGTAAGGGAAGTATTTGTTAATGGTACCAATTTGGTGTTGGGAAGTTCCACCTACTCTTCTCATGCTTTCAACTGTTATGTCGCCTTACAAATCCAGGAAAAGATAGAAAAATTGAACTTGACTAAAAACATGTTTGAGCAGGGTAACTACTTGGGTGCACAATTAAAGGCTAAATTAGCATCTTCTAAAATTATTGGTGATGTTCGAGGATTGGGTGGATTTTGGACCGTTGAAATTGTTCAGGACAAAAAGGCAAAAAAACCTTTTGAGAAGAAAGTCGACGCTTGTCACCTTGTTTCCAATAAATGTTACGACTTGGGCTTAAGTATTATTGGTTGCACCGATAACATCAGAGGAGTAGGGGGTGATTTTATCATGTATGCCCCTCATTTTGTTGTCACAAAAGAAGATGTCGACGAAATGGTGGCCATAACTGTGGAGGCCGTCGAATATGTGGAGCTGAAGTTGGAGAAGGAAGGGCTCATCTAGTCTCCTTTGTACGATTTAGTCTATATTTATCTAGTGCTCGTGTATGTCAATTTTCATTTAGCTGCGAAAAACTGTAACATGTTGCAGGGAGGGGTATTTGCTCAAAGGTTGGTTTTACCACAAACACATTACCCAGAGCAATACCCAGGCGAAATCACCAGACAGTTGTTTAGTAGTTCCGCAAACTCACTCTTTTCCTCTTTTCCTCTTTCACCTTGAACCCCCTCTATGTCTTACGCGTATCGTTTTTTTAACCTTTTTTGCTGCGGGTTCGTCAAGTAGTAACAAAAAATATCACCGCAAGACTGAACTGCGACTGAGAAAAAAAAAGGCTCTTTTCTTAATCTTCATTTCAGGTTTGTGGTTTATCATCTTCAATTACACACACCATGTCGGCTGAAGAACCAAGAGTGTACCTAGCCACTTATTCCAATGTATGTACTTTACGAGAACAAGTTTTAGGTCTGCGGGGTTTGCGTTCGTGGTGAAAGAATCCCTTTTTCATCAAATGAACGCGTCTCCAACTGCCTGCTTCAACATTACCGTCTTTAGGCTTTTCCCATCTGTGTTACTAACTTACATGTGTAGACTGACGTCTATGAGTCCATCATAAATGACTGTCCTCTAATGAGGCGGTGTAAGGATAATTGGGTCAATGCTACTCAGATCTTGAAATGTTGTAATTTTCCAAAGGCCAAGAGAACGAAGATCTTGGAGAAAGGTGTTCAGCAGGGACTTCACCAAAAGATCCAAGGGGGTTATGGGCGGTTTCAAGGAACATGGATTCCTTTAGATGATGCACAACTGTTGGCTTCTAGTTATGGAGTGACTCCAGAAACTGCTCCTGTGTTATTTTTTGATCCCAATAATCCTGGGTTTGAACTTCAAAAAAAGGCTAAAGAAGTGAACAAGGATGGAACTCCTGTCAAGCGGAAATATGTCAAGAAGAAAAAGCCAGAGGGAAACACTCCCAAGAAGTTGAAAATGGATGATAGTCAAGGCTCATTTGATTTCAATGCTGGCGACTCCTTTAATTCTGTGTCAAGAATGCCATCCCATTTGTCCAACATGAGTAATGGAACAGTCCCTCCACAGTATCCCATGGGGCAGATCGGCCATCCAGATTATAATAATGGGTCCACCATGACCTCCTTTAATCAGCCCACTGCGATGCCAGCAGATTACCAAGCTTACCAAATGCAATTGCAAATGCAAATGCAAATGCAACAAGCCCCCCAGCCCCCTCTGCTGCTGACCTTCCCATACGGATATCCCCAGCATTCCCAACCTCCACAGGTTCAACCCCCACCTCAACACGGTTTACAACCCATAGCACATCCACAAATCATGGGACAATTTCACCATTCAAAACTACCATCTTCACAGTCGACTAACGACACCAACTGGTCTCAAGATGAGCATAATAAGGAATCAGACACATCCATGTCCTCGAATGAAGAAGCCAAGAATAAAACTAAAGAGTCTTACTCGTCTCAGTTACTTCGATTTTTCAGTGAAGAAAATGCCCCCATTCCTTATTTCATACATAATACACCTTATGATTTCAACATTAATGAAGCCATTGATGATGAAGGTCATACGCCCTTGCATTGGGCTGCATCAATAGGCAATTACCCAATGGTTCATTTATTAATTACTAAAGGTGCTAATCCATTAGTGGTCAACAACTACGGGTTGAACCCATTATCCCGCTTGATCTCATTTAATAATTGTCATGAACTTAAAAACTTTCCTAAAGTATTGGACGATATGGAAATTTGCTTGATAAACACAGACATTAATGGTAGAACCCCATTACATTATTTATGCCAATTCGCTAAGGTAACATCCAAGTATGATAGTTTAAGATATTATTTGGGAGTGATATTGAACAAGTTAACTTCCATGACCAGCTCCAATAACTCCACACACTTACTCAAGAATGTTCTTGATCATCAAGATGTAAATGGTGACACATGCCTTCATTTAGCCTCCAAAGCCGGATGTTCCAAGATTGTCAAATTCTTGTTAAGCTACAGTGCCAGAGATGATTTGTACAATGTTAGCCAAGAGACTGCCAAGTATCTTATAATGAAAGGAGATTTGTTGAAAGAACTGATGCTAGAACACCACGAACAGACCCCTCAGAATATTTCACCGGTGAACACAGACTTACAATCCCATAACAAAACCATGACCACCCCAACACGCTCCAAGCAGCAGACTTTGGAAACACCAGATACCCAACGAACAACAGTGCAAGATGACGACGATGATGATCGTAATGGTGCTAGAGTTGACAAGGAGCATATCAACCAATTGTTGAAGAGTACGACCGATGATGATAAGGAGAACATTTTCCTTGAAAATGCCAAACCTTTTGAGTCCATGTCTACGCCGATTCAAGCTATCAAGAGTTCTTTTTTGACTACATCTTTGTCACACCAGCCATTGGCAGTGATTTCCGAGAGAACAGCCGAAAGCACTCCCATGGCTGTTGATAGACGCCAAGACAGCGTTGCAAGCAATGTGGAAGAAGTCACTGAATCATATCATATTCAACCTCCCAAACTTGGTGGGGATGGTAGTATTCTTAAATCTACTGCAGACACCACTGAAATCTTGCCCGTGGACGACATAGCCAAGATCTTCACCAATATGATAGGTTCTTTGACGCGATCCTATGACACCACCACCAAGGGGTTAGTTGAAAAAGAGGAATCCATCAAGCTGAAGATAGCAGCCAATGACACAAGTAACGAAACAATTATTGGTAAAGCCATTGTGGACTTGTCTAAAATTGGAATTGAAGACTTCAATTCCTTGGCAGAAGCTAAGGAGCTATTGGACAACTTCAGTGAGATGCAAACCTCAATCAACGAATCCAAAGAAGGTGTTTTAGCAAATGGGCTTGAACAAGTGCAGGCATTTCAATTGGCAAACCTAGTATCAAGTAATGAAGAAAGTCTCAATGATGAAAATGAACATGATAAGCGAAATGGTATTGATGATGAAGAGAAAATTACCCTTGCAGTCGAACTCACAAAGATGCAAATAAAGAGATCAACATTATTGAGCGACTTGCTTAAGAAAATAAAATCTTATGGTATTGATGAAAAAATGTATAAATATAGGAAATTAATCAGCTTGAGTTGTGGGTTACACATAGACGAGATAGACGGTCTTATTGACGGCATTGAAGAGTCTTTAATGGAAGCCAATGCCGGTAGAGTTTAAAGTGCTTGTATAGTAAAAGTATAACTATTCCTGAGTATTCTTTTTGCAACTATTTGTACTTCTTTTCTCATTTTTCGCGTTGATAAAAAAATTGAAACAAACATTCATTTTACTTATAATGCCTTCGTATAGCGAAAGAATAGATGAGAGTATGAAAGACAAGACGTTGGTGACGGACGCTACTTACACAGAGCCATACCAGAGATTACTTGGTGAATATTCTGCCATCAATTCGGGGGTCTCTGAAGAAGGTGGATTATCAACATTGACATTCAAAACTATCGGCTACACACAATATGCTGAACAACTTGAACTAATGCGTGGCGCTTTATTCCGTCGAGGCCCCGGGGAATTAAGCAGAATCAACGATAAGGTTTTTGATGGCCAGAAGGTTTACGATGCTTTGAGTAAAAAGTTAGAAAACAGGTCTAATGATCCCCTGGCCTCGAAAAAAATCACAGATTTAAATGAGAAGTTGACTGAGTTGTTACAAAGCAAGGAAATAACCGGTGATTTCGGTGAAAAGGTGATCAGTGAATTTCACATAGATGGTGATTCGAGCACTATTGAGGGGGACTCAAGGCAGTACACTACGGTGTCTCTTGATGTCAAAAACCTCAATGTTGATGATTCACTGTTAGTTGAGAACTTGGATACAAGTGCGTACACCAGGGCTGCTTCCTCATTTGCGGGGTCTGCTACCGGCACTAGTTTTAGCGACTCGCTTGGCCATGGATCGGTATTAACAGGCTACGGTGTTGGCGATTTGCCTTCTTATACCAGTGGGTCTGTTCTTGAAGCTAACGATTCCGCTGCTTTTGATATGAGCTATCTTGCCTCCATCCCTCAATCCGGGTCTGATTCACAGGTGTCGATACACGCAGACAATGAGGATGTGGATATGAGTTAAGAGAAACGGTTGTATATTAGCAATGTAAGTATTTATGAGATATTCAAAGGTAGAGATTCAGCAAGATAAGATATCAATAGATGACATTCTCTCTCAGAGGCCCAACACAACCGACTTCACTACCATATAGTCGTCAAGCCCGAAAATCGATCCTTCTCTGCCGAATCCAGATTGTTTAATTCCTCCAAATGGTAAAGCTGCTTCGGAAATAGCTCCGGTATTGACACCAATCATCCCCGTTTCCATTTCTTCCGCAACTCTGAACACTCGACTTATATCTCTAGAAAAGAAATATCCAGCTAATCCCACATCGGTGTCGTTGGCCAATTGAATAACTTCTTCTTCTGAGGAGAATTTAATCAAAGGACAAACAGGCCCGAACGTTTCCTCTTGGGAAATAAGCATATCTTTGGTGACATTGGACAAAATTGTCAATTCGTGGAAGTTCTGTCCCAAATCTGGACGGGGGTTTCCACCCATAATTATTTCTGCTCCTTTACTAACAGCATCATCAATATGGAGTCTTACCTTAGCAAAAGATCTGTCGTGAATCACAGGGCCATGTGTAACACCATCATCTAGCCCATCACCTAACTTTACGGAAGATTCAAGACGAGATACCAATTTTTCACTGAATTCATCGTAGATTGATTCATGTACAAATAGTCTATTTGCACAAACACAAGTTTGTCCACTGCTTCTGAATTTAGATGCAATAGCCCCTTCAATGGCTGCATCCACATCGGCATCTTCAAACACTATCAAAGGAGCGTTTCCTCCCAATTCAAAGGAGAGTTTTTTCAAAGTAGAAGACGACTGAGACATCAACAACTTTCCCACATTTGTAGACCCAGTGAACGATATCTTTTTTACGGTTGGATGTTCACACAAAAGCTTACCCGTAGCAGCAGAATTTGACGTTGGTAAAATATTCACAACCCCATCTGGGAACCCTGCTTGTTTCAGAAGATAACCTAAAGCCAAAGCTGTGAAAGGAGTCTCACCTGCAGGTTTTATAACCCCTGTACACCCAGCAGCCACATAAGCAGCCAATTTCCTAGTGATCATTGCCGCAGGAAAGTTCCATGGGGTCATGATCCCACATACACCAATTGGTTGTTTGAAAGATAAGATTTTCTTACTTGGCAGAGTGGAGTTGATAATATCACCAGTAGCGGTAGTAGCAAGATCTGCAAACCACTTGAAAAAAGAGGCAGCATATTTCACTTCCCCCAAAGCATCAGCATACGGTTTACCGTTCTCTAAAACTATCAATTTCGCCAAATCATCTTGATTATCTAGCACCTGAGCATGTAAGTTTCTTAAAAGATCTGATCTGTATTCAGCACTTGTCTTTTTAAACGTCTTGAAAGCAGTGCTGGCACACTCAATTGCAGTGTCAAAGTCTCCAGTAGACATGGATTGGACTGACCCAATATAAGACTCGGGTTTTGGATAACTTGCAGGATTATTCACATCAAATTGTTCTTTATTGCTGCTATCAACATATTGTCCGTTTATATACCCTTGAGTTTGGAAAAGTTTAGGATTTTTCAAATTCCTTATGACTTCTGTAGATTTGGTGAGGTTTCTGGTAAGCCATCTTCTACCGGATACCGGTGTTTTAAATGGTGCAAACATGAAGTGAATTTTCAAATAGGAATCTCAATTCCGCAACTACAACTGGCGGCGCAATTGTGTCGCAAAATGTATGAGATAGTTTGTAATTGCACTAATGGTACATTATTCAAAGAGTGGATGGAACGAATAGAATAAATGTCGTAAATCGGCTGAAGCAGCTTCCATTGACGGTAATTCTTCACAAGCGTCATATGGAATTCTTACTTTATCTAGATATGATTATATTGAAACTGTATAAGCTTCGTATGCAGATCTGAGTCTCTTCTCCCTAATTCTCTTTTCCGTTTGTTTCTCTTCCTTCTTCTTCCTCAACTCCCTTCTGTCTCTTCTCTGCCCATTTGTTTTGGATTCTCTCACAATTCGATATCGCCTGCAATGTCGTCATCGTCACTAGATAAACTTCCCACGTCACTCAAGTCGTCGTCATCCACCTCATTAACATTCTCATCTTGCTCTTCGTCATGGTCATTCGTGATATTCCGAGCAAATTTGTTAACATACTCTTTGACCTTCTCATTATACAATTCAATGTCCTTAGACATCAAATTAGATGCTTCTGCATTCAACGGATCACTGGGATTGGCATATCTCAATAAATGCGGCAAGAAATTCTCAAACACATTCAATAGTCCGAACATGGGAGACCAGGTCTGGTTGATAACGTCAAGGCACACCGACCCCGAGGTTTCATCTATATTGGGGTGGAATATCTTATTGGTGAATCCAATGGACGGAGATTTGAGAGGATATTGATCGGGTAGCTCCACTCTAATCTTCCAGCTACCTCCTTCGTACGGAGTGTCCTTGGGACCGTGGAAAATAATGAACATTTGTTGGAGGGAGTCCTCAATTAATTGGACGTCATGATCACTCATCATTAAGTCCATGACGTCTTTTTCCATTCGTCTCTTGGGAGAACTCATGCCTTGTGTGTTATTGCCTGCTCTTACTTGTATGTCGATCTCGTATAATTAGACAGCTCAAATTAAGCACAAAAGAAACTAACTCTAATTCCTGAAATCACAAAATGAGTGATAACCCTTTTGCTTTTTTTGGTTGCACACAGTTTTGATCCTTCTCGGTAATGGTCACCTGATCTATAGAAATGTTTTTATAAGGCTCACAGGCACCAAGATTGTCGCGCTCATCAGAAAATACACCGCTGTTGTGCAAGTTGACTATTTAGCTTGTTGTCTAATGACATGCTTATAACGGTAATTTTATCCCAAACTTCAGTATAGAGTGTACCAGCACTTTAGATATAACACAAAATGGAGGGATGGCCGAGTGGTCTAAGGCGGCAGACTTAAGATCTGTTGGTGGTTCACCGCGCGAGTTCGAACCTCGCTTCCTTCATTATTTTTTGGCTGCAAAAACCGTAAATTTTACTTATATACTATTGAATGACATAAATGAGGAGCAAAATTGCAATAGTAAAGGCTGGAACTTGAAGACTCACACCACTGCTCTCCAGTCCCGAGCCATTGCTCTCCAGTCCCAGGCCACTGCTTCCTGAACTGCTCTCATCTCCATCATCGTCCTGGTACAGTTCTATATATCCGGGGCTCGTGTCAGTTAAATCCGTCGATAATGAACCTGTGTCTTCCGGAATCAATGCCGAACCAGTAGAGGAAGCCCAAGCAGTGGCGGATCTTGAAATATTGAATCCAAGACTCGAAGTACTTGAACTACTGGAATCAGTAGTGGAGCTCGAAAACCCGTCTTTTGGTATGGCATACATGATCAATTCAATGTCCTCCTCGCTGGAGTATTTAACGGGGGCTAAGCCCATCTCCTCGGCTTCCAAGTCGTACACCACGTATGCCCTCCTTAAGAAATTATCTCCTAAAGTAGCAGAAATGTCTCCGCTGTCAAAAACACCCAAAAAACAGTGGCCTATAGACTTTGTAAGGTCATAAACCAATTCCTCAATAGGAACTTTGATCACAGTTGAACCGAAATTGTACTTAACAAACCATCCTTTGGCTTTACAATTAATCAAGTAAGCATCATATTCACTAGAATAAGGGAGATTCATGTTATGGGCAATCGCGTAAAGCAAAGTGGAAGGCAAATATGTTAAGGTCGATCCTGTGTCTAACAAGGCCGCACGTGAATACAGACTTGTGGTGTTTGTATTTCCATCATCATCTTCCACAGTAATGGAATCAAGCCAGATTTGGAGACGGGATGGCGAAGCTTCGGTGTATCCGTACAGGTCTGATGATGGTGCCAAGTCGAATATCTCTAATGGCCCTTCGAATTTAGACCGGTCAATAGCTCCGAAAAGTACCGTCCCCTTATCACTATCTTTGTCATCAAGGTATACTGAATAAGCAGCCTTTTCAATTATTCCTTGTCTCATAATCTTGTACGGCAAGTTATCATAAGTATATGCGTCGAACTCCAAAGAATCGGCATACACGTTGGTGATCTCGCCCAGAGGCAATCCAAGACCACATACCCCAACATCCGATGAACTTCTGTTGGCAACCGCAAAACTCAAGTTTTTGATCGTTGCATTATGAATTTTCACGTCATCTGTACCGTAGACACCTATTGCGTCTGTTTCATCAGCATAGGCGATATAGAAGTAGGACTTTTCGGTACTATTCTGGTGCCAGGTATCGGAGGAATCAGTGTTAAAAGCTCCCAAAGCAAGACATTCACTGCTTCCGGTTGCAGCCACCGAAAGTGCACCGGTTGGTGAGTCCGATTCTACGGCTTTGAAAGGTTTGTGGTGTTCAATAGCAGCAGCAATGGGTGAACCCGGTTTGTGAGTAGGTTCCTTCCCCTGCCCGTTTTCAAGGACCGCACCGGTAGCTTCAGGATGCATGTTCAAGCCCCGTGCTTGCAAACTATCTCTTTTTTTGAAGGAGGAATATTCGCAGGCAACATCACCAGCCATAACCCACAAATCAGACGACCCCGTGTCAAGTAACACTTGAATCGGCTGCTTGTTGGACCCTATTTCTAAATCAGCCACATAGTAGGTCTCTTCATTTTCAATGATCATTTCGAAGGAGTCCCTCTTAGCTTTTCTGTATCTTTTATTATAGACATTACGGGAACCTCGTTCGACTTTATAGTCAACTTTGAGGAAACCTTGGTTATCGGATGCCTGGCCCAATACTATCGAAGCAGAAAGTGCCAAAGCGGTAAGTAGTTGGAGTTTCATGTGTTAGCAGACATTTTTCATCATGGGCCTGTCCGTTCTTTTTATATCTTTTAAGACCAGTTTCGTAAATCCTCGGTCTGCATATAATTTTCGTATTCCGATTTCTAATGCCAAGCTGTTTGACCAGGTCAGTTTATAAGTTCAATTACGGTTCAGTATGAGGGGCTCCATTGTTCAAATATGACGCGTCACCCGTTTGACTGTGAGGCACTTTTGTAAGGGGAATCGATTGTCAGCAATCATCGAACATCTGTAAATTATTGAGGCTTAAAATTTATTTACTGAGGCTTAAAATTATTCATAATACACTAATGTACAATATCAATTATTTGTGGACTTCAAGCATTGGATCAACCACCACCTGAAGGTACTCATTGAGAATTTCTTGGTCAATACCAAATCCCACAAATGTGTCTTTATACAGAAAAATTAACTCTTCGTTGAACTCAATGGTTTTTGAAATGGCCACCTTTTTAGTTTTGGCAGTTTCGTTGACGAACTTGAATAAGTAAAATAACCTGGAAATATAGCTAATGGAAGTATTTTTGCACCCAAAAAACAAATCCACGAATAATTGATCGTGTCGCAAACTGGAAGTCAAGATCTCGAAAAACTTGTCCGTATTGTAGTAAGTATTTATGGGAAGCTGCTCCTGCAATACACTCAAATCATTCAACACTTCCATGGTTTTTTTATAAACAGGTATTTGTGTCATTTGACTAGAATTGAAATCTTGTTGAAATTTGGTGAAAAATGTTTGGTATTTGGTATTCATCACGTTGAAGAGCCGTTCTAGGTTAATAATCCGACTGCCGTTGTACTGGGGAGGCACAAAGCCTTTTAGACACACAAGAAAGAATTGCTGCAAAACGACCGTATGCATGATGAATCCAACAGGATACATTGAAAACGTAGTCTCAAACATTCGAAGAAGGTTATCTCCGTCACTACTGGCCTTGCCAATGATATTGTCTAAATATATGTAGTGATTCAAACTTGCCAACATCGTAGTCAAATACAAGGTATATCGGAGCGAAGGAAAATAACCTTGCTCGATTCTTAGAAGTGTCAACCACTTTGTATTGGACATCATTAAGATCTGATTTCTCAAATAGAATAGCATCGAGTTATGGTTGATATCAGGCACTTTTCCATCTCGGATTTCCCTCTCATATCTAATGATATCGGTGCCCACAAGATCATGGAAATGTTGATATACCAGTAAGTAAGACTTAGTTATAGCCCTGGTAGTGGATCCTGCATCAACCACAGAGTCAAATTGGTTGAAATACTGTTTGGCTAGTTCGTACATGCTCCGTAGAACGTCATCCCTCAAATCACTCAAATCTTCACAATAGAGGAAACTCAACATGCGGTCATTTGGGATGATGGAATTCTTTAATAACTTGTTTGATCGCAACAACGATGATTTATACTGGAAGTAAAGCAAATTGAGCTCAATTACTCGAAGTTTTAGCCAGAACTTCGATAATAACCTGAATTCGGCTAGTTTATCAGGACTGAGATTTGAATGATCTTGGTCTCGATTGAGAAGATATTCCATATGCTGTTTGTTGAAAAGTATGTTCGATAACAAGCTGTTATACTCAAAGTGATTTTCAACTAGCATGCCTTCTTGGTGGTAGTAATTATCGGTCAACAAGTACCACAATCCTAAATAGATGGTATCGAGAAGGGTTTCTGTCTTTCTGAACATTTCCTTGATATTTTTACTAATAATTACCCACCGGGTAATTATCTGCTGGATGGAATGAGTAGTGGACAACGGCATTTGTGGGTTAAGCAATAACCCACTGGCCATTGTAGACAAGCCCAATGATAGAAGACGATGCTGAAATGCGTTTATCACCAATGGCTTGTTAAATTCAGCAGCAGTAATAATATCACTGAATTTCATTACCAACTTTATCACAGTGACATAGTCGTTCACCCCAATCAAATAACTTTTGAAACTCCTAAAGTGACTTAAGTATATTTGACATATTTGTTCAAAATTTGGGAATGTCGATTTCAAGTAATTTACGTCTGCAGCACTTATTTGAGAAGCCTTTGTGGATTCTAAAGTGATTGTCTCTCCAAAAATACTCACGCCGCTAGGGTAGTAGTATAGTTTTAAGGAGTTCCATTCATCATCAAACACTGAAAATTTGATCTTTCTACTACTAAAGAAGGCTTCTAGTTGCCTATAAGCCAGCTTCTCAAGAGTCAACTTGATCACCAGACCTGAAACAATTGGTTTCAATGAATCTCGAGGCACCAAGCTAGTGAGGGGAGCAAAGCCTGACGGTGCAACAGGGGGATTTCGGTAATACTGAGGTTGAACTAAGATTAGTTGAGAAGTATTACCCACAGATACATCGTAAGTGGTAACCCCACCAGATAGAATTCCAGCGCCATACCCAGTATGGTTTGAATTCACCGACTCACTGCTGGAATTGCCCTTATAAGTAGGTGACTTTTTTCGTTTATTCATCTTTTCTTTCCTCTCTTGAATCACATGCAACTCTGTTGCTGTGGGAGGATGTGGTGGAGCTTGTAAACATTGGTCTTCTCGTCTGAATCTCTCACATGAAGTACAGGGCAATTTGAGGTCACATTTGATTTTGAAAAGCTTACAGGGCCCACAGCTGTAGCTCCTTCTCTGTCGTTTACTCATGATGATGCGAAGTGTCAAAACGCAGTGACAAAAAAATAAAAAAATAAAACAATAGCACAGCTGCCAGATATATATATATCTGGGCGTATCAACCTAGTATCGTACAAGTCTTTGACGCTTGTGGTTAATTCGTGACGAGAGATTGTGAAAAAAAATAATGAAGTTTAAAAGCTAGTTTGAAATGTCTCAACTCACGCAGTCAATCGGCCCTGAGCCTAACGGAATAAAAATATGAGGAAATTTACAGAATTTGTGGAAAATAAGTGACTGGTTGACTCCAATTATTCCTCCGTAACTCCAGCTGTCGATTGCACTAGAAACTGACAAATCGACTTTTTATCATTTTATTTGGCCAAAATATTACACCTTAGTTTTTGAGAGATCTTTTTACTTATTGGCAACCACACGCACATAAAAATAATGAAAACTACTCCAACATTGAAAAACGAGCCAATGGAAAATTGAGAAAATAAAATTATCAATTTGTAAACTAGCATCTGATGTTGAGATCGCAGATACCACGTAGTTGTAAGCCGTTGACGGGCATCATATCAAAAAGGTTATTTAGGCAAGCCGCCGTTCGTCTTGAAGAAGAGAAATTTCTCAATTTAAAGGAGTTACCTAGAAGAAAACCAACCGATATCCATGTTCCTTTGGTGAACCCAGCTGAAAAATATAGAGAAGTTGGAGAGGAGTTACATAAATATGGGAAATACATCATGGCATGCATGCCAAAGTACATTCAACAGTTTTCTGTTTGGAAAGATGAATTAACTATTTACGTGGCCCCTTCTGCCTTGATTCCAACCATGGCATTCTTGAAGAACCATACATCTGCTCAGTTTAAAGCCGCCATGGATGTTACTGCTGCTGATTACCCTTCCAGATCCAATAGGTTCGATGTGGTTTACAACTTGTTGTCAGTGCGTCACAACTCCAGAATTAGAGTGAAAACTTATGCCAATGAAATCAGTCCTGTTCCCTCCATTGTCCCATTATTTCAAGGTGCTAACTGGTTTGAAAGAGAGACCTATGATTTATTCGGTATTTTCTTTGAAGGTCACCCGGATTTAAGAAGAATCATGACAGATTATGGTTTTGAAGGTCATCCTTTAAGAAAAGATTTCCCAGTTACTGGATATACTGAAGTTAGATACGACGAAGAAAAGAAAAGGGTCGTTTACGAACCTTTAGAATTGACTCAAGCTTCAAGAACTTTCACAGTTCCTCATTCTGCTTGGGAACAAGTTAGTGACGGACAAGATTTCACTCCCGAATCATTCAAATTGCCAACTCCAGAACCTGAGCCAGAGGTAGAAGACAAAGGTGACAAGAAATAGATAATTCTACACCACTCAAACATTCAATTGCATATCTGGTAAGGTAACTACACCACAACCTTGTATTTTAAAGACAAATTGGTTTAACGTCTTAGATTTTACATCACTTCTTCTAAGGTACGAAGAATTGATTCTATTTTCGAATTTAGATACAAAAATCAATATAAATTTGATTCATAAATACCCTAACTTTTTCAGTGACTCAAACTGGCTATTTCCTGTTGTAAACTAGCTAGTTCTGCTTCCTTTTCCTTTAAGAATCCTTGTAATGTACCAACCTGGCTTTCGATCAAATCTATATCGTTTTCTACACCTTTCAAGTCCACTCCGTTGGTTTGGCTGCCAGACCTGCTCACCTGTTGTTCTTTATATTTCAACAACAATTCAAGCTCATGTTTAACGATAGTCTGCTCATTATCAATAGATTCATCAGAATTGGTTTCGTTCTTCGCTTCCTCTAATAAACTCTCCAAATTGGCAAGTTCTCTTCTCAACCGAACTTCTTCCCAGTCCGTCCCTTCAGTGGAAGAGAAATCAGTGCCTGATTCTTTTATAGTATTGGATTGTCCAATTTTACTTAAATAGTCTGTAGCAAACCCTTTAGACCCGTTAAAAGCACTTGAGGACTGTGGCTTCTGCGTATTGACAGTCACAGCATCCAAATCATAGTTGGGCTGCTCCTTGGAGAATGTGGCTCTCAATGACACTGGTACACCTCGAGGGACTCTTTTACCGTGTTCCCTTTGATTTAATATATGTAAGAACACCAATACTTGATCTTTATCGATAGTTTCAAATGATTTGGGGTTCACCAAGTTCCATGCAGAAGAAATATCTGCTCTTGGAACTTTGGTCAATGTACTGTATAACCCTTCTAAAGATTCGAATCTCACTCGGCCATAATTGTCACTATTGGAATTGTAAATAGCCTCATATGATGATCTATCTGTGGGGGAAATGTACCAATCGAATGAATCCGATAAACTTTCATCATCTTCGTCCGTATCAGTGCTTGACCCCCCACTGAAATTGTTATTACCCGTATTAACTGCTTGATTAGCTTGGATTAAATGTGCTTTAGACGATGGAACCAACCATCCGGGTAACTCGTCGGGGATTGAGCTCTGATTATTGTTGACCGAGTCGTATATCAATCTCATAGTAATACAGAACTCCTCAAAATCGAGCTTGCCGTCGCTATCGATATCACTTAGCTCCCAAATTTTGGAAAGCTTATCTTCACTCAAGCGAGAATTCTTGAGAAGAGGCGACACTCGGTCACCAGTCAATTTGTTGTCCACTGGATTTAGGCCCTGGAAGATCTCCCAGTACTTCTTAATCTCCCAATTTTCCAACCGTGGCATTGTTTAGTTGGTGAGTGTTCAATTCCTGAATTTTGGTTTAAATTCGCGGCACATTACTGACTATAAAAATTGGGCAGGAAGCGAATATAGTTTTGTGAAGGGTGTGAAATAATGGGTTCTTGCGAGAGAAGAAGAGTGGTGTGGTGCGTGGGTTTATTTGGAAGTCTTGATCCTAACAGATTATGGAGACTGGGGAGTAGATTTCGTGACAACGGCTCCAAGATCGCACTCTGGGGCACAAAACTCACAGACGCATTTTTTTGTCGAGGGTAGCTGAGGGCTAGGCATTGTCCTTATAGGCGTAGTCCTTAATACTGACACACGCAGTTAGAATAATGCTCCATTACCTGGCGATATACATCGTGGGCTCTAGATCGTGGACACTGCTTTCATTAAGTATGTAAGGGCGGTTGGTGTAGTGGTTAACATTTCTGCCTTCCAAGCAGGAGACATGGGTTCGATTCCCGTACCGCTCATATTTTTTTGCAACCATTTTTTTCATGCTCTTAGTAAAATATGGGAAGGGCGTTGGATACCAGAGACGGCAATAAATTAGAGACAATGCTATATAAACTCAAAGATGGTCTCACTGAACAAAAGAGCTCTCATCTAAGGTACTTTTTGAGAAACGCATGAATCATGCCACAAACCGCAAGGACACCAATGGCTAGAGTCATTATCCATGTCATAAAAATATCTTTGTGAATTTCACGATATTGGTATTGTTGCAGGAGAATTTTTTTGGATGCAAATGGAATGTTTATTAATCGTTATTCTGGTCTATAATGTTTTTTTATGTCAAACACGACATGCCACACATCAGGAGCAAACGTCTTAACCTTGTTGATGTGCAAAAGTGAGAAGTCGCCGAAATACTGGAGTATTTCACGGGAAAATGAATTTAAGTCGTTTATGTGGACATTTTCGTGAACGTGAATGATAGTGGGTAAAGAAGACAACGCACTTAGGTGCTTTGCAGTAGGCCACGCCTGTTTGGATGAAGGAAGGAGCCCAAGGTTGATATGACTGATCGGGAGCGATTCAGGGGTCTTGAAAATGGTATTGATGGTGTCAATGGCTGTCTCATTGTCAGCGTTAAAAATATATGCTTGGGAGCCCGGATTGTACTCTGGGGACTTTTGGTATGAGAACCGGTTTAGTTCACAGTTACGCCGAAGGGCTTCGGTGGACCAAGGATTGAGTTCCCAGCAGAGCACAGTGGCATTATTCCTTAAGTAGCTCAAGGAGAAGTATCCTATACCAGCGTACAAATCAATGGCATAGGTGCCGTCTAAATCCTTGAATTCGTCAAGAATCCGTTTCTTCTCCTTGATGTTTCCTCGGGAGAACATGGTGTAGGCAGGACACCAGGTTTGGGCGATGCCGTTCTGGTTCACAAAACACCAAAATGCGTCGAGGTAGTCTTGTTCCGTTGGGGATTCAAGACGGAATTCCGTGATTGAGGACCCAAAATCTCCATACAATGGAAGAATATTTAGGGGGATCCGCATGATGCTCTGTTTGTTAATTGGCTTATTCACGGCAATATGAGTGCATTTAGGGTAATAATGGTGTAAGATAAAGCGGTAAAATGACTCGGTATCAATTTTGGCCAATACCTGTACCCAGGCGTCGGAGTCAAATGTATTACAGCTAAAAAGAACCATTGGGAGGTAAATGGTCCACCGTTTAGGCACATAAGCATCCAAAGTAG
Organism: Yamadazyma trypodendri; assembly: GCA_030572515.1. Classification (NCBI taxonomy): domain Eukaryota; kingdom Fungi; phylum Ascomycota; class Pichiomycetes; order Serinales; family Debaryomycetaceae; genus Yamadazyma; species Yamadazyma trypodendri. The sequence goes on along the minus strand of JAJMAI010000003.1, from coordinate 194,769 downwards.
TGTCGTAGGGTAAATCATTCTGGTCAAAGTACTGGTGAACGATGTCTAATAAGGACACCAGATCGGCCAAAGCACCATCCAGCACTGTATACTCATTTAATTCGACCTCAAAATCCTGGAGAATGTCGCGTAAGTGAAATTTCAAATCCGATGAGATGGATGTGAAAATGTGGGACACGGGCCCACACTTTTGTATTTTCTTGCCTCTATTCAACCATCCAGATCTCTCCAATCGGTTCTTAATTGGTTTAATTTGTGAGGAATCTTGTACAACGATGGTGATGTACTGCATCTGTCACTTAACAACTAGATAAAGAAACAAAAAATAAAAACTTGAAAAAAAAGTCTCAATAGACAGTAGTTGACGTGTTGCAGGTAACCTTGCTGAAATTTCTCAGTAGAAGAAAATTTGTGAAAAAATATAATTGTGAATTAGAAAATTGTTTATGCCGTTAACTATGTACCAAACGAACGGTTTTATGTAGGAAGAACCCTCCCCTTACATATAATGGAATGTTTTGTGTATGGCACTTCTTCTGCGCTGCAACAACTAATTTCCTTTTTACGACGATTACTTTAGGTACAAAAAGGAGGAACGCCACATACTAAGCATTTAACCTCTGGTGCCATTAGGGTACGGTTATGTATTTACTAGGGTATTGAATCAATTGGGTGTCATACTTTTAGTTTTATTGTTTATGCATCCAAATTGGGGGACACATTAGATTGTTTGGGTTCACAATGCGGAATAATGCCTTTTACGTTTAACGATTACACATACTGGGCGTTGACCGTTAGGTAAACAATTGCAATTGAAATTCACACGAACGCATAAAATAGAACGCATAAAATACTTACAGCGTCATCACACCATTAAATAGCTTTCCGCCGCTTTTAATTTGGCAGTAGTGGAAATTGCCGGGATGCACCAAAGAAAAAAACCGTTTCAACCTAGTACGTCTAAAGAATAACAGTCACACGTTCTATGGAGACTGGAGAACTAGAACCGAAATGGCACTTTGATAGACGCCGACGGGCCACAACGCTCGGAACAGACTTTTGGTGTCTCTCCTGGTGCCACATTGGTGGAATTTTTTGAGTAATATCTCCATTGGGATTTTAGTTTCGCATCGGTAACCTAGAAGACGTTGCTGTATTATTTGGCGAGTTTCCAACCATTTTTTTTGCCTTGCTACATGTGAAAGTTCATATTTGGGGATGTTTTGGGGTTTTGTACTTAATTAAGCTATGACCATTGCAGGTTATCCATACTCTTAGGTGCTTTTATGGTACAGGTGCTATGAATTATTTTTACACTTTTAGTTTTTTTTTTTTTTTTTGTTGGGATATTTTCTGCCTTATTTTTTCATTTGCTCAAACTGGTTTCAAGTTGAAATATTTTGTCCATTTGATAATTTCGAGATCCAAACAACTGCCAAATCATTTACATTCAGACCGTTCGATTGTATTATACAGTTAATACACCCCTCCCTCAGATTGTCATTCCCACCATCCACAACCTCACAAGCATCCCTTTTTTTCTACTCAATTGACCAGTGTCCCAAAATTCAACCCCTATCAACATCTACGGGAGCTGTTCTCTATCATCTTGGTTTTTGTTGTATTTATTTTGCCTTTTCGTTATTAGCTTGTTTTTGAATTCGGTATTGTTCGCCCATTGGCACTAATATTGAGTTTTTGTATAATTCTGTTTGCATTTTATTTGGTGTAAAGGTGTATTTTTGTGCATCTTGATTGGATTCTTCTTGTGCCGTTATCGTTGAGGTTAGCAAGTCGTTATTGAAAGCCATGTCCAGTGAGTTTAATCTGGGTCTGAGTCTTTCGCCGAGTTCAAATGTTTCGGGCCCATCTGATGGCTTGGAATCGGCCTTGACATCGGGTCCGATTGTGTCAGAACCTGAGTCCAATATAGCTCTTGCTACCAGAGGAGGTCGCGAGATCTCCAATAAAATTTTGCATGTATCCAATCTCCACAAGTCAGTGGAGGAAGACAAGTTGAACGAGATGTTCAGCAAGTTTGGACCCATTAAGTTAATCAAGCTGTTGAATGATAAGAATCGGTTAGGATGGAACTATGCATTTGTTGAGTTTCATGAGCCAGAAAATGCTTTCGCTGCTTTGAACTCCCTTAATGGCACCAGTATCAATGAGTTTGATATACTAATTAAATGGGCGTATAATTCATCCAACGCCAACTCGGTTCAATCAACAGAACCAGTGTATAACATTTTTGTGGGGGATTTGAGTCCGGAAGTAGACGATGAAGCCTTATATAAGGCATTTTCCCATATTGCGTCATTAAGAGAAGCTCATGTTATGTGGGATATGCAAACTGCCAGATCCAGAGGATATGGGTTTGTCACATTCTTGGGTCAAACTGATGCCCAATTGGCATTGGCTACCATGAATGGACGGATTTTAAATGGTCGTGCCATCCGGTGTAATTGGGCTGCTCATAGACAACAGCCTCAACTTCAACAATCATCCAATGTCAGAAGAAATCGTAAAGGAGGCCAAAGAATGTCGCAGAGTCAGATTCAGTTCCAACCACAAGGACCTGGTCAATTTGGCCTCCAATCGCAGCACCCTATTGGAATTGCTTCTAATTTACAGCCACCAGTTTCCCACCAACCTCCTATTCGAAGTTTTCTTAGAGGGCCTACACCACCGGGTCCCCATCAATTACATACACTCCACCATCCTCAACAGCCACCTACACCATATACTGGCCCTCTGAATATGAAACCTCAGGCATCCCAAGCCTCCATTTCTTCCTCCATGTCAGGACAATTGCTTGGCCAAAATCAACCACAGGGGTCTCCAGGATCTAGTGGTCTGTACCAGATGATGAATGAAGAGGTATTTCTGCGGTTTGATCAACTAGATTTGAATCCAGACAAGAGTGTTGCAACCATTTCAAGCCAATCTTACGATATAGTCTTGAGACAAAGCCCAAATTGGCAAACTACCGTATACTTGGGAAACATTGCCCATTTCACGACCCAAAATGAAATTATTCCTTTAATTCAAACCTTTGGTTACATTGTGGATTTGAAATTCCATCCCGATAAAGGATGTGCATTTGTCAAATATGACAGTCACGAACGGGCTGCTTTGGCCATTGTTCAATTAGCAGGGTTCAACCTCAACGGTAGACCTTTGAAATGTGGGTGGGGAAAAGATAGACTACCTCAGTATAGAAACATGCCTCAAGGGTACAATCAAAGAGGTTAAATTTTTACTCGTTCCGCTTGCTTTTATTCATGTTTGATTTTTTTGGTGCATTTTTGGGTGTTTCCGTATCTTGTTGATTTAGTCTTAGACCTACCTGGTGCAGATGTGGTGATCTGATCGGAGTATTGTATTATAAACATAATGCTTACTTGAATCTTGTAGATGTTGTAGCCCCATTTATCGCTCTCCACGAAAAATGTGAGCAAAATTTTTTTTATTATACCATCTTTGTCAAACATCTAACGGTGAAGTATTCAGGACCAAACATCACTTGATTTGTCAACTTTTGTTTTCCTGTTGCATTCCCTTTATGAATTTGACTGCAAAAAAAGTCGCCGTTCTTATAATAATCCCAATTCTAATCAGTTCCACAATCTTACACACTAGCCAAAAAAGCACGTTGTTGTTCAATAATATATACCAGAAACTTGGTTCGTCACTCCTTTTAAAGTCTACATCAAGTCTAGCTGTTTTATTCCTCGCATTATTCCTCGTCCGTGGTAACTCCTTAGTCTTTAGTAATTTAACAGGAGCTTTCCATCAATACTTTAATATGAATAACTTTCTAAAGGGTAAAAGGTATGGCAGAAGTATCAAACATAGCAAGGAGCAGAGATTTGCCATGAAAAATGGTGGAGATTTGGGAGGCATTTCCAATGAAGGTAATACTTGTTTTATGAATTCGGTGATACAATCACTTGCTTCTTCTTCGCATATCGTGTCTTTCATAGACAGCTATTTATACGAGAACATGCAGTTTACCAATGGAGAAGATGCAGTGGGGAACTTCAGAACCAATAAACCAAGCACCAAACTACCTTTCACAGCCCTGTTGAAGACGTTGATTGATAATGTCAATGGTCAGTATGGTAATAGAAGCAAAGAGTTTTCAACAAAGCAATTGTTAAACAAAATGCCAAATGGCCCCAAACAAAACTTCTTCACGGGATATAACCAGGAAGATGCTCAGGAGTTTTATCAGTTGGTGATGAATCTTTTGGAAAAAGAATACAAGAAACTTCAGAACCCAGACATGGCGACGCCAGAACCGGAATGCAGATCTGAAAAGGACTCTAACTACGTGGATATGTCTTCTGTGGGGAAGATGATAAGTGGGTGCCAGGAATTGGGCCAATTGGGAGTGGTTTATGTGCCGGCTTCTCAAGTGGACCCAAATTTATCAGATGCTAATCATAAGGGTAAACCTTTGGAATTAGTGACCCCAGTAGATGGGATTTCCGTGGAAAGAATTGGGTGTCTTTCTTGTGGAGAGGTGGGGGGTATAAGATACTCTGTCATCAGTGGGCTCAGTCTCAATCTCCCCAATAAACAAGCATCATATTATTCAGGATTTGAATTAGAAACCCTTTTAAATGACTGGATAAGCCCCGAAATAATTGAAGATGTTAACTGTAATAGATGTGGATTGGAACACACAAAACAGTTTATCAAGGAGAAGGTTGACACCACTACAAGTGAAAAGATTGTTGAACAATTTCAATCTCGTTTGGAGGAAATAGACAAAGAGCTTAGTCTACCCTGTGTCACAGACGAAGCATTTGAAAAATTGACCATCAAGCAAATGACAACGAAGTCTAAGAAGTCCAAACAGATTTATTTGAGTAGACCTCCACCATTACTCGCTATGCACATCAACAGATCCGTGTTTGATCCTCGAACCTATATGATTGTTAAAAACTCCAGTAAGGTGTCGTTTCCCCTAAAATTGAACTTGACTCCTTTCGTGGCGGAACCCAACGATATCAACATGGATGCCAGATTACCATTCAGAAAGCAAGACGAGAGAATGAAGTCTCTTAACATAACAACCTCTGATGAGGATGAAAAGTTACAATCTGGCACATCGAAGCACTCGTTGTCAGAAGAAGAAAACGATAACGATGATGATGAGATTAATAGCAACCCCAAATCCAATTCAACAGTTGGAACACCAGATTTGCAGTCTGAACCCAGTCCTGTGGATTCCAGACTATTATATAACTTGAAAGCTGTTATTTCTCATTACGGGACCCATAACTACGGCCATTATATTTGCTACAGAAAGCTCAGAGGCACGTGGTGGAGAATTAGTGATGAATCGGTTTACATCATTGATGAAGAGGAAGTATTAAACTCGTCTGGAACATTCATGATGTTCTACGAATTCGACACTGGGGTGCAAGAAAAGTTGATTCCGTTGGACGAACATGACTTTTCTGACGAAGGATCTAACCGTCATGGCCCAGCAAATGGAACGACTGACGACACAGCAAATACAAGTTTTGGTCCGTCTAATTTTGACGACAGTGCCGATGATTTGTATGACACGAGCGAGGATGAGGCCCCCAAAGACTCGCTCGGAAACGACATTGTCTCCAGGGTAAACGCGGAACAAGAAGACGATGACTACGCTTTAGGGGAAGAACGGGCATTCCATATGTAATCTCTTATTTACGTGAAATAAAAAATGCGAAGAGCATCGGTATAAAGTTTTAGTGGTGATATGGCCAGAAAATTGAAGGGCAGAGCCGTTAACAAGAAAGGCTTGATGGGGGCATTGGCCCGTCATGTGGTTACGGAAGATGTCAACAAAAAGAAACAAAAAGCGTTATCTGGAACGGTGGAGCAGAAAAGACTCAAAGAGAAATCCATGAAAGGTGTGAAATCAAAATCAAAGCCACAAGCGCAGAGTAACCAAAGAGGTGTGGTTCCGTTCGAATTCGACAACCATGTGCTTCTTGTGGGAGAGGGAGACTTTTCGTATGCGGTGTCTATTGTCAAGCAGAACTACATTGACCCCAAAAATTTGGTTGCAACTAGTTTCGATTCTCATGAACAACTAGTGACAAAGTACAAAGACGTGCAACCAAACCTTGATTTTTTAGTTGGTGAAGGGGTCAAAGTCCTTCATGATATAGATGCCACAAAATTGATTCTGGCATTTAAGTTGGATACTAAGAAAGGTAAAATAAATAGCATCTTCAAGCACACCAAATTACACTTTATTATGTTCAATTTTCCCCATACAGGAAGAGGCATGAAAGATATGGACAGAAATATTAAGGACCATCAGCAGTTGGTTTTGCAATATTTCCAGGGCGCCAAAGACTTATTTCGACTTGTCAACGACCAGAGTACCAACGAGTTTGGTGGATATAATTTTAACGATGTTAAGGGCAAAATAATATTGTCACTTTTCGAAGGAGAACCTTACAATTCGTGGACGGTGAAGATGTTAGCTAGAAGTCTTAATTATGCGGTGGAGAAGTCGAGTCGATTTGAATGGTCGCTTTATCCGGAGTACCACCATAAAAAAACCAATAGTGGTGCTGGAGATACCACCAAACCTGCTGCCGAAAGAGATGCCCGGGTCTATATATTTGAGGAGTATGTGAAACAACAAAAAAAGGAAGAACTGGACAGTGACGAAGATTAGCCGAAAAAGAACAACTGGAGCAAATACAATATCGGGATTAGCAAATACAGGCCTTTATGCCGGATACACTCTAACACACTCTGAAAATTTAAACACCTCGCCCGTCAACGGATCAAAAATATCCTTCCCTTCAAGGGTCTCGTCCATAGATGTGAGTTTATCCATTGGATAAATGTTCCCATTCGGCAACTTGTATGGATTGTTGAAAATATTAGTTATTAGCTGAGCGTATGGTAAATTCCTGCTTAGTTTGTAAAGCTCAGGAGAACAAACTGGACAATTGTTAATGTTATTCAAAATCTGATAGTAGTAGTTAGGACCTCTTAGTATCTTATCCTTTGAAGATAAAACTGGAGCAGCTGCATTATCCCCCACAAAAATCGTATTTTTAGTATTGCAATAACAAGATTTCGTTTTCAAACTCGATAGACCAGCACATAAGTAGATGAATAACGGATAATCCTTGGAAATTCCATACAACCGGGTAAAACTGTCGACAAAACACTCAGATACATTTTTCCACCGGTCAATGCTCAACAACCTCTTATAATCATGGAAACGAGATGAACTTCGGACAATTTGTCTCGATATAGACGGGGTTTCAACATCCTTCTCGTCCACCACGAGGTACACTAAAAGACTACCTATTTCCTTTAGTTTTTTTATATTTGCATTTCCATTGGCTAATAGTCCCTCCTTGTCATAGTTGCTAGCATTTCCACTTGGCGAAAGGTGTTCCTGAGAAAAGCTTATGGCTTCAACCAACTTGCCCTCCTCTATAAGTGATAGAAATTGGCAGTAGTTTATCTCAAACGCAAGATTGGATGCTATTTTCTTCAACCCCGGTCGATTATCTTCAAGCCATGCAGTAACGAGCGACAAGTCATGGTTCCTCACAATGGATATGAACACCTTATTAAACGTATCAAAAAGATCGTAATCAATAAGCTTCATATATTGGGGATTGGACACCGACAAGCTTTTCAAGAGCTTCAACCCCACACTGGACCCGGTGGTGATATTGGATTTTATCAAATAGTCAATAATTAACAAATTAGCCTGGTCTCTATACCAATTAATGAGATCATTCAGGTGTAAGTCCAACACCTTACCATCGCTCGCCACCGGCCCGGGATCGCCTGTTTTTGTATCATCCTGTGGTTTCTTGACCGGTGTCGGGGAATCGTCCTGGTTGTCAGTGTCTGATTTCACAGCCACCACTTCTGGAGCATTGACTGTGAATTGGGCAAGTTTTTCAAGATTTTCAAGTCGGGCAGTCAATCTGGTCCGATAGTCTTCATCCTTCACGGTACTGGCTTTAAGCCGCTTTTGGAAGTTCTCAAAGCTCTTGATCAGTTTCCGGATCATTTCAAGCTTTATTTGATTAGGGAGATCTGGATTCTTCTGGATATTGGAAATATCATTGGAGGCCTGTTTCTTTTGTTTTTCTATCAATTTTTGAATGTGCTTGAAATTCTTCCTTATGAGTTCAGTGGGGACTTTAAACTGGGTCAGACTGGTCTGGATATGGAAATTTAGTGTGGGTTCACTCATATTGAGGATGATCAAATATACTTTTTTCTGCCGCATTCAAGATAGATAACAAATATACATGAGACTGCAGAAGGGGAAAGCAATATAAGGGTGTAAGGGTGGAATCGTGCATGTACGGTCTAACATGTCGTAACTATTTCTGTTCGAAATGTTTTCTGTTGGGTAATGTTTGTTTCAAGTACGTGAACCACAGCTGCAAAATACGCCAAAATACAAATAGGCCAAAATTCAGATGGACCAAAACACCAACTAGTCCAAAATTAGAGTATGCAATCCCAATCAAACAGCACCTCACGCCTCCTGTGCGCATTCTCAAGTACTATCTCTCCTGTCTCCATTCGATTCAAAATATCTGTTACGCGTGAGAATAAAAGTTCCTGAAATTTTTTATTACATGAGTTGGTATAAACCCGGATCCGACAAAGTGCAGGTCGACAGAACTCCCGGCAAGGATCTGAGCTACGTTCAGGTTCCCAGCTCGTCTCCTATAAACACTTCGCCAAAACCCTCTGAAATTGCTGCTCCCCTGAATTCCAAGGATGTCGATGAGGCTACACAAAATGCGTTGGAAAACAGGCGTCAGGCCATCAGAAACCACAAAGACTACCCCATAATACGTCAGCGATTCTCGTACTTGCCAGAAAGTGCCATATTCAAAGGATTTGTCAAAGGCAGGGGAAATCTTCGTGAAATCACCAAATGGTTAATGGAGAACTATAAAAGAGACGATATTTTAAGTAACCAAAAACAACAAGCCCAACAACAGCAGCAAAAGGAAGAAGAAGAAAGACGCGCCAAAAACACCTCGAGATTGTTGAAGGAGTATGAGGCACAAGAACTTCGGGACAAGCAGGCTGAAAAACACCGGCAAGAAGAAGCTGACAGGAGAAAAAGAGCAGCAGAGGACGATGCTGATGAAGAGGAGTCTCCCATAAAGGTTCGGGGTAAGTCCAGAAAAAAAACGGTGGAGTCGCCAGTGAAATCACAGGGCTCTACTCAGAGTACTAAGGTCGAGTTGAGCAGGCCCAAAATGTCTATTCTTGATAAGTACAGAATGACAAGACAGCCTAGTATTATGGATATGATTGGAACTCCTAGTTCGAGCCAAAGCCAACCCAAGAAAAAGTTGGTTCGGTTGTCGAGCTTGAATGATCCCAACAAGCTTACGCCTGCCTCTTCTGTGTCATCATCGCCTGAAGCAGATGGAAAACCGTCGTTGAAATCGTTTAGTTTTTCTGATACCGGTTTGTCGAGTTTCAAGAAGTCTATGAATGGGAAGGTGATCAAAGTCGATTCTCCTCCGGAGGACGATCTTGAAGTATTAGAGGAACGCATTAAACAGAATAGAAAGAACAAAAGATCGAAATCTCCAGTGGAAATATTCGATGATGATGAGGCCAGTGATGATATGTCTGCAGAGGATGAATACCACTATGATGGTGGATTTACGTCCATGGACTCAAGGATTCTTGAATTCTTGAATAATGCTAGTGAACAAGATATTGTTGAACTTGGAAACGTTGCCCCAAAAGTGAGTGAAATTATTGTTAGCATGAGACCGTTTGAAAACATATACGCCGTTACAGAAGAGACTTTCGAGGGGCCTGATACCGAGGGAGAAGAGAAGAAGAAAAAGAAGATGAGAAAGCCATTGGGGCAAAAGTTGGTGGAATCGATCGAAGCCAATTTGAAGGGGTACAGAGCTGTGGATTCGTTAGTCAAGAAATGTTCCGAAGTGGGGGATTTGGTATCCAAGCAAATGGAAACATGGGGTGTCACTGTCACCGGAGCCGATGGTGAATTAGAAATACTCGATATCAACCCAGAGTCTATAGAAAAACTGGAACTGAAAGAAGATGATGATGATGACATAAAGTTCGTTAAAGAACATAGAAAGACCTTGAAGTATATTCCTGGATCACCAGCGAACTTTAATGATGAATTTGACTTAAAGGACTACCAACTTGTGGGGATGAACTGGCTCAACCTTCTATACACTAATCACTTATCTTGCATTTTGGCAGATGAAATGGGATTGGGAAAAACCTGTCAGGTTATTGCATTTATGGCTTATTTGAAGGAACTGAGAGTTTCCTCAGGGCCTCATTTGGTGGTGGTGCCGTCATCCACTTTAGAAAATTGGCTAAGAGAATTCAACAAGTTCTGCCCTGATATAATAGTGCAAGCTTATTATGGAAGTCAAGCTGAAAGAGAAGAATTAAGATATGAATTGAGGCAGACCAAATATGATGTTTTAGTGACCACCTATAATCTTGCTGCGGGATCTGCTAATGATACCAAATTTTTGAAGCACCAAGCGTTCGATATTGTGGTGTATGACGAAGGTCACATGTTGAAGAACTCCAATTCTGAAAGGTACAATAAATTAATGAAATTGAATGCTAAATTCAGGCTTCTTTTGACAGGTACCCCCTTGCAGAACAATTTAAAGGAGTTGGTTTCGTTGTTGGCGTTCATGTTGCCCCACTTATTCACAGAAAAAAAAGAAGACTTGCAAGTTATCTTTAATCAAAAAATCACCACTTCCCATTCAGATTCCTACAATCCTTTGTTATCGGTGCAGGCAATTTCCAAGGCCAAGACGATGATGACCCCCTTTGTGTTGAGACGTAAAAAGGCCCAAGTATTATCCCACTTACCTAAGAAAATTCATGAAGTGGAATATTCTGATTTGACCAAGACACAAAAAGAGATCTACGATAAGCACTTGAACGAAGGAAAAGCTACCCGGAAGGAGAGGCAAAGGAGAAAAGCACTTACCGGCAAAGAAGCAGAAGCAGCCAAGGCTCTTCCTATTTTAAGTTCAGCCAATGTGTTGATGTTATTAAGAAAAGCAGCTTTGCACCCACTACTTTTTCGATCCCTTTTCACAGACCAAATGCTTTCCCAGATGTCGAAAAAAATCACTAATGAACCAGAATATGCAGACGCTAACCCCCATTATATCTATGAGGATATGGAAGTTATGACCGATTTTGAACTCGACAATTTGTGCAAAAAATTTCCTGTCACGTTAGGAAAGTATCAAATAGACACTAAGGAGTATTTCAACAGTGGGAAAGTATCTATACTAGTTGACTTGATTCAAAAAGTTATAAACAAAAAGGAGAAAGTCTTGGTGTTCTCATTGTTTACTCAAGTTTTGGATATCTTGGAAACGGTGTTGTCCATTAACAGTATCAAGTTCCTCAGATTAGATGGTCAAACCTCAGTGGAAAATAGACAAGACATGATTGATACTTTTTATGAAGACGAGGCCATTCCTGTGTTTCTTTTAAGTACCAAAGCAGGAGGATTTGGTATCAATTTGGTAGCTGCCAATAATGTGATTATTTACGACCAGTCCTTCAATCCTCATGATGATAGACAAGCCGAGGATCGGGCCCATAGAGTTGGACAAACTAAAGAAGTGTCTGTAACCAGACTTGTTACTAGAGGCACCATAGAAGAGAATATTCTCCAGTTGGCAGAAAATAAATTGCAGCTTGACCAATCGATTAGCAGTGACGCCAATGAGAACGTTATTGAGGAAAAGACTGCCAGTTTGTTTGAAAAGATTCTTTTCGACAATTAAATTTTGCTAGAACTAGATCAAACAGTATATGTAGTATATTTTGTAAAGACACTATTTGCAGCTAGAAAAAGCTTTCGCGGAAAGAGAAAAAAATAACCAATTACTAAGTTACCATGTTTTTATCAACTATTGCATCAATAAGAGCCCAAGCACGAGTTCGTGTACAGCCCGGTCTATTCCGAACGCTATTCATCCAGACAATGGAAACACCAAATGAGCACGCGTTGAAATTCTTGCCCAGTATGCAAATCCTCAAAGAGAACGAAACCCGGGAATTTTTAAGTGGAAGAGAAGCATCAGTGAGCCCTTTAGCAGTGAAGTTATTCAGTGTTGATGGGGTGAAGTCCATCATGTTCGGGAGCGACTTTATCACGGTGGAAAAGCACACGAGCGACATGCATTGGTCGTTGTTGAAACCCGAGATCTTTTCTATCTTGACAGAATATCTCACCAACGGAACTCCCATTTTGAATGAAGAGGTAACGCTTTCACCTGATATGGAAATCAAAGAAGATGACGACGAAGTTGTGTCTATGATAAAAGAGCTAATTTTCACTCGAATCAGGCCAGCCATTCAGGACGATGGTGGAGACATTGAATTTGTCAAGTTCATTGAAGAAGAAGGCAAAGTGCTACTCAAGTTGAAAGGTGCATGCAGATCGTGTGATTCGTCTTCGGTGACGTTGAAAAATGGCATTGAAAGCATGTTGCAGTACTACATTGAGGAAGTACAACTGGTAGAGCAATTCGATGACCCAGATGAGGAAACGCACTCTCATGAGCTTCCAAAAGAACCAGTCTTGACTCCAAGAGCTAGAGACGAGCCACCAACTTTATAGACTGTATATACCATAAATGAATAATGAGTAGACAAATAAGACAAGAAAAAGATATCGCAAAAAAAATGGGTGCAATTTTTCTATTATTTAGGACTATTTACAGACTGGTTTGGAACAAAATTATAATAGGGCACAAACGGCATTCCCTGAACCATCATTGGGTAGTAGTACGGGGCCGAAGGGAATTGTGATGGCAAATACGGCGGCACTTGTATCATTGGGACCTGTGGTTGCCCGTAAGTGTAGCCACTGTAGCCTTGATCGTCTTCTTCATTGCTTACAGCAACAGGGTCGTAGGGTGGATCGTAGGTCTGATCGTAGTAGTATATAGGACTCTTCTGTCCTTTTGGCTTGTTTTTTCCTGGGTGTGGTGCATGCGGGAGATGGAACGCTTGGAGCAGCTGGTCCACCATCATGTCTAAGCTTTCTCCCGACTTCTTTCTCTTGTCTCTGTTTAAGCGCTGGATGGCAAAACTGGTCTTGATCAAATGGTTGGAGTTGTGCCCCACGTTGATAAACTTGTTGTTGGTTAGAATAATGGCTTTGACTGCCATTCTGAAATCGTTGAAAAATACAAATCCTATTTTTCCAATGCTTTGATCTGCTTTAGAATAAAACTGGGGTTTGATAATCTTGGCCAGTTTGATGGATCCAAATTGCTGCCAGAACTGCTCCCATAAACTATCGTCATTTTTGAACACGGTGGAAAAGTTATTGACATAAATGTTTGTTTCCTGGTAATTGAAGCATTTCATGAAATTGTTTACCATTACTGAATGGAAATTGAAATCAATGAAATTTAAAGATAATGATTTTTCATTGTAAGCAAGCAGATTAGGATGGTATTGGTATAAGTAGTGGTTATGTTTATGTTGGGTAATAGATATTCTGATTTCATTGGATCTACTTCCCCTAGTAGCACCTTCGTCGTTCACATTAATATCTTTTGATATGTCATTAATGTCAGATTCAGTAAACGACATGAATTCCTCAAACGTCAAGTCAGTCAAGAAGTAGATACACTTAAGTAAGTTCAAATTGGAAGATTCACTGGTTTCAAAGTTCACAAACCCAAAATCCAAACACGAGAAACTACTAGGTTGCTCTTCATTAATCGTTACAGGAAAGTAAATTGACTGGATGCTTCCAAACAATTTAAGCTTATCAAAGAATAAACTCATGTTACTCAAGGAGAACTGGTAATCTTTTGGGAAGAAATTCAATAAATTATTAAGCATCAAGGTGTCATAATTGTTAAACTCATCATATTCATCATTTACCGATTTTCTTTCCTTTTTTGAAATGTACCGATTTAAATACAATTGATGAGAGGAAACCAGGCTGAATGGGTTGACGCCAAACTTCTTGTTTAATAAAAAGTCCACATCCAAGTAATTATCGAATTTCAAAATGGCAAAAATGTCGTCGTCGCTGTGGGTATTGAGGTTGAATAAATTTAGTTCCGTCAAAGACTTGTATAATGACTGAGAATTAAAGAACTTGAATAATTTACCATGGGAAATCCTTGACTTTGAAAAATTCTTCACGAAAATGCTTCCAGGGTGACTAACAAACTTCGAATAGTTGAGTTCAATTTTCATCTTCAACGGTAGCAATTCTGCCAATAAGTCGTCACTTACAGACTTGTCAGTTAAATTAACTTCATTTTTAACAGCAAGGTGAAACTTCTTTAAAATTCTTGTGACATCACTGGTTAAATGTGGTATCTTGATGGTTAAAGGGAAATAACTGTCGTTGGCCTGATAAAAGATGGTATGGTTTAAATCGGTTATAAATTGGCTAGATGATTTTCGGCCGAAGGACCTCTCGGCAACACTTCCGTTTGACACTTCCGGAAATGTCGTATTTTCCGTAAATTGTTTGATTTTGTTAGCATCTGTGTCGCTATTACTAATAGCCTTTTCAATTGTCACTCTTCCACTTTGCATTCCTGCCTTTGTTACTTGTTTGTAATCTCAGATTGAACCAGGGAATCTGAGGGTATTAGCATTGACTCCAACTAAAGAGGATCTCAAGTAAAATGTGCAATTTGGTCAACTTCTGGGGGTTTTTAGCACCTATTGCTAAAATGAAATTCATGGAGGAACCGGATGTGTTTATATAACATTAAAAAAACACCGTCCTTCGGAAACTATGTACCCCGTAGGCACCAAAAAGATCCGTGTTCACGGGATTTCGGTCTGGCTTAAACTGCGACTTGAATCACGGAACACGGGGATAATTGCAGCACTGCTCCGTCTGCAAACACCACTTTATTTTTGCTCTGTAGGGGAATTGGGACGCAGGAACTGATACGTATTCCTGGGCCAACAAGCTGAGTGGTGTGGTCTTGTAAACCTTTGGCAATATGCTCACTTTTGTGTTAACATTCCGTCTGGACGGCTGGGACTGCAAAATACGCTTACTAACTTCGCGCTTAATAAGCGTCTATATAAGAGTGTCACCTGGTTTCCTGAATACGCGGGTGTAGGGAACCAATTGTTATATCTGCCAGAGGTGTTTCATCTTTGCGGTGTTGAATGAAGCCACGGACGCGGGCGGCGAGCCGTGTCCCTGCCTAGCAGAATAAGTCGTGCCCGTACCGTGTTTCCCAGTCCCTCTACATCCCCAAGATCGTGCAGCTGGCCTGCCAGTGGTTAGGTCAGCCAGCCATATACGACTCCCTTTCGTCTTCATCGTAACATCCATCTTAATCATATGCGTGTCGTTACCAAAACATCTCTATTTCCTCGCATCTCTCATCTCGCAAAAACTTTTTATACTACACAATATGGGGAGCAAGACGTCTAGGAAAACCAAGAGAACTTGGGTGAAAAACATCGATTTGAAAGACATTGAATCCAGTTTGGAGGAAAACAGGGAAAAACGTCGTCTTTTCGGGAATACTGACGAGGAATTTGTCATTGATGAAACTGCTAATGATTTACCCAATGTAAAGAAATTGAAGTCCACAGAGATTTTGACTAACAAGTCCAAAATACCCGCTTTGGCGGTTGAAAGAAATAACAAGCCCAAAAAGGGCGTAGTTTCCCGGTTGATGAAGATTGCCGGTAGAATTGATAATTCTACTGCCATGGCATCTATAGATAAGAATGGATTTTTGAACGTTAAATCAGAAGATCTTTGGGACGCCCCTGCAGAGGAAATACCAGCTAAGATCCAGCGCCCTGTGAACTTACCGCCATCCATGTCTACTGTGAAAATCATTAAACCAGTCACATTGTCAGAAGAGCCAATAGCATTGGAGTATAAATATAATGAGTTTCATGGAGGTAAGTCTTATAATCCATCATTGGAGTCGTGGAAGGCTTTGATCAATGAGGAATTTGGGGAAGAATCTTTGAAGGAATTAAACAGACAGCAGTTGATTGAAAAACAAGAGATGTTGGCCAGAATAATTGCAGAACATCAAGAAGACGATAGTGATGATGATGATGATAATGACGATAATGACAATAACGATATCAATGACTCTCCCAACTTCAACTTGTCCATCAACAAGCCTACTGTCACCAAGAAGAAAACTAAGACGCAGAGGAATAAGCAAGTTAAGCATCAGAAACGTCAAGAATTAGAATCAAAATTGAAAGATTTGAAACGTCAAATCCATGAGATTAACCAGTTAGATTTGAATGAAGTGGAAGAACAGCGTATTGCCGCAGAAACTGTCACCCCACCCCCCACCACTACCAAGAAGTTAACAAAGTTGTATAAGTATAACATTAGAGAAGCACCATTGGAGGTGAAATTATCCAATGAATTACACTCCAATTTGAAAAACGTCAAGGCTGAAGGTAACCTATTCTACAGCAACATGATCAAACTACAAACCAAGGGGTTGATTGAGACCCGAGTGCCTGTTGTTAAGAAATCCAAATATAAGCCGAAGATCACAGAGAAGTGGGGATATAAGGACTTCAAGTGATCAATAATCTTTTCAGTTTTTTTAAGCATTTTAGTACCTCATTTAACAATATTTAGCACAAGCATCTATACAAAAGACACCTTAATGTCTCAAACTCTTTCTTTCATTTATCGTTTATTATAAATATACATGCAAATTAGAACATTCCCAACTATGAGAAATCCCAGTTTCCTGTGACATACCCTCTGTACATTCTTTCTCTAAGAGTAAAGAATTGGTTCCTGTAAGGAGTGTAGTATCTTTGTGTCTCTGATTTGGATGTTTTGAAGTGGTCAGGAGCCACCGCTTCACTTGTTTGAGCTCTCTTCACTCCAGTTAAAAGAAGGTCTCTGGCAATCATCTTTTCATCGAAATCGTCCAAGTTGTACCTGTCGTTTTTCCAGCCATTATCCCAGTATCTGACAAACCCGACACCGTGACCGGCCAATGCGAAGAAGCCCGACATGATGGCGTATGGGATCAACCCTTCAAATGGAACTGGCATTATTTATTGTGTTAGCTTTACTCAATCTTTTATTGGCTGTGAGAATTTTTCGCAATATGAGTTTGGTAAGTGCACGAGAAAGTAGATACAGTATATTGACTGTATCAACTGTATTGATATTGACTATTATATTGATTATATTGATTATTAGATCGACTATTATACCACCTTTTGCCACCGTTATCATATCGTATCCCTATTATATCACTATATCAGCCCCAGTTACCTACGCACCCATTGTCAGTAGTTCCACAACTGCTTCACAAACTTATCCATTCTAACCTTTGTGTTCTGTTGGGCTAGTATCCACGGATGTTGCAACATTTGTCTAGGGCTGGGTCTCTCATCTATGTTTTTGATCAAACAATAATGAACAAAGTTTTTAAATGGTTCTGTCCAGTTAATATTCTCATCTGGTATATCCTGTAAAGTGGGTTCGTATTCTAAGATCAATTGTAATAGTTCAATGGGCCCCAAATTAACGTTCATGTTGTCAATATTAGTAAATGGAAATTTCCCGGTTGCAACTTCCAATAATGTAAGACCCAAGGACCAAATATCACAGTTCACGGTGTAAGGTTTACCCATTATACGTTCTGGGGCCATGTAATATTGAGTGCCCACAAAAGTAGTGGCTAATGAATTAACCACTTCTCCACTAACACCAAAATCGCATAACTTGATATTACCTTCATAATCAAGTAAGATATTAGAGGGTTTAATATCCCTATGGATGATCTTCTGCTGGTGTAAATAATTCAACCCTTTGAGAATAGATTCACCAATTTTCCCCAACACTTTTTCATTAATTCTGTTGGAAGGGTCGATTTCAATCACTCTTCTATAAATGGCATCAAGTGATTTACCTCCCATGTACTCCATAGTGATACCAATCATGGATTGGTTTTCGATTAGAAACGTTCCATAATATCGGACAATATTGTCACTATCCACGAGTCTATTATATTGCAACTCTCTAATGATTTGTCTTTGAACATCCGGATTGGAGTCTGTGTTGATCAACTTTAATGCAAAAATCTTATTTCCCTTTCTCAATTGACATTTAGATACACTTCCCCCATTTCCTTCACCCAATTTGTCAATTTCCACAATTTGGTTATTATTGGCCAATAATTGCCATTCATCGGGGGTTAGATCTTTCAAGTCTTTTTCGTAGTATAGGGGGCTTAAAGGGCCGGAAGGCTTTAGGATGCTGCCGGGCAATAAAGATGCAGGTGATGTGGAGGCCGTGTTGGATAATGTATTGTGGCCACTGGTGGTGTTGAGGGATAGATTATGACTGGCAGTGCTGAGGGGTATATTATGGCCACTGGCTGTATTGGATAACGTATTACCGTTCGACTCAAAATCATTTTTTTCGTAGTCAGACGTAGCATTGGAAAGAGTACTTCCACTTATATTACTTCTGCAATCACCAAAATTTTCCGCTATGCTACTCTCACTATCTGGTGGAACAGGCGACGTATCTTTGAACGAATGGCTTCCAGTAATCCGCAGAAAATCTATAGGCGGAGGTTTCCTTTTGGGCTTCTTTTTGTCTTCCATACGAGTTACGTGTAATGACAAAGAGGGTAAATCATCACTTTTAACACTCTGTTTGGGGATGTTGAATATGGGGCTGGGATTAGACATTAATCATTAGTTTCCTGTCACTTGAAGGAAAAGGTTTTGTGTGTTGACGTTTGAAAGATCACTTGTGCAATGGCGAATTAAACCAAGGATATAAAATTAAAATGGCTATTCGGAGTCCGAAAAGATGGATCCAATGTTACTTAGCCTAAGCTGTAGCGGGAAGAAAAAAAAATGGAGCGTTCACCAAAAAGGTATTAGCGATGGTATGTATGTGCGAAGTTGGCGTTAATTACTTCCGTCAAACTTTACTGGGAAAATATAGTTGTTTATAATTGTTTTCAGTGTACTCAGAAATCGTCGCAGTCTCAAATTTCTCACTATGACGAACACCGTTGCAAGGTGACGAGACTTTTTCATGAGATGTAAGGGACGGGTCTCCTGTATATACAGAGGGGTGTCAATTGCCAATTTAGGAACAAGAAAGTTTATTCTGAAGGGGCGTGTTCTAGCCAGAACTAACATAACGACATTTGGTCCTTGATTTGGGTGTCTGATATATACCGGATCTTACATTCCACAACAGGGACATCTTGTTATTCTTCTTATTTGGCTTTGGATAATGGGATCATCTCGTTACTTTCTTCTTGACAGCCTTTTTGGCTTTGGGCTTAACTTCTTTGATAAGCTTATCCTTCTTCGCATCAAACTTATCGGACTCCATCTCTTCCATTTCTTCATCTTTAGCAGTATCATCTTCAATAACATCCTCGTAGTCCACTTTCACCTTTCCCCCTCTTCCTGCCACAGAATTTCCTGTCTTGTAAATGGCCATAGGGTGGGTGGAGGAATTGTACTTACGAGTGAAGGAAGTTTTCACTTTGGTGGGAATCTTCTTCAAAATCGTCTCTCCCTTATTGCTACCCACCCCAAAATCTATGATTGTATCCCAGTCTTCTTTTGTTAAATAATAATGGTCCATGATAGCTATTGTGGAGCCAATACCTCCTTCTCCCTCATTGACAATGTTAGTTGTAAGTTTTTTGGACAATAACGGCAAATAATCTAATCTCAACTCTTTCTTATCGGTAGAAGTTCTTAATCGAGTATGATACTGTAATTCTTGGAGCAATCTTTCGAACTTTAAGTGTTTGGAATTTTGTCCTAACCATCCAGCAAAGTTGATTCGCTGGGTAATATTACCAGCCACTTCCATTGATGGTTTGACGGAAGACATCACTGCGTGGAATGGTAACAAGCTCCATTGCTGGTCACTTGATCTGATGAGAGAGTTCACATGATCACTCAAACTTATATCATCAGCTGCTTGTGCTACCTTTTTGAGATGGTCTTTCGGTGAATTCAAATTGGTGGGTCTGGTGTATAAATAGTTTTCTTGGACCATCAAAGGAGTGAAGTCGATATCATTGAAGTAAAGGTCGATTTTGTCATTTAGGCTATGCTTTGAATTGGCATTGTAAATCTGACCGTTCAATAATCTTCCCACTATATCGAAAGGTTTCAACACCGTGTGTTTCTGCCAGCTCTTCGAAAAATCCTTACTTTGTTCGTACCCAATGGTTTTTTGCGTCTTGGATACCGTCGATAACAAATTGATCATTTGCCGAATATCATTGTTGGTAGTCTGAACTAATTGGCCAATAATAGACGGATCGATCTTTATATTTTCTCGGTGACAAATAGTCATGATTCTTGCCTTGACCTCGGTTTCACTGGGTCTTCTGAACGGAAGATCATAAGTGACCCGATCAAAAGTCCTCATTTTGGGCAAGGATTTATCATTACAGATCAAAATCATGGGCATCTGGGTGATCTTGCAAAACAGAGACAATGCCCCGGCTCCTCCGTGGTCTCCACTAGACATCCCATCAACCTCGTCCATTATGAGACAAAATTTCCGCTCATTGCCGTGCAGATTTCCCCCATGAGTCCGATTTTGGAAAAAACCCATCACCGACGTGTTATTTAACACTCCTTTAACCTCCAGGTTCAAAAGCGATTTGGATCTCACATCACTAGCATTCTTTTCCAACACATCATAGCCCAAATCTTTGGCAATCAAATGGGCAGCTGTGGTTTTACCTATCCCTGGTGGACCACTGATCAAACAGGCCCTAAATACACCAGAACCATCGGGACCTGGGTCTTTGAAGTCGTGTTTGGCATATTCAAACCAATTGGTCAACCATACTTTTAATTTGTTTACTTGTCCTTTGTTCCCACATAACTGTAACACTGAAGAAGGGGCATATTTGGTGGTCCATAATTTGTCGCTGTCACTAACCGGTCTAGAAACTTCTCGTGGTAATCTATTTGGATCAGAAGTCTGAATTACTTTGGATTTCTGCTGGAGTTTGGCTTCACGGATTCTGGCCACTCGTTCTTCCTCTTCTGCATCTTCAATGATCTTCTTTTCTTCTTCTTCCCGTTGTAATTTGGCTTTCATGGCTGATTCACTAGATCCTCCATCTGCTGGCATTCTCTGCAACAATTGAATAAATCCATCCTCACGTATAGCCTTTATTTTCATTTTCTTGATCTTTTGCACCTTAGATGGTCCAGCTTGATCCCCGATTACCACTAAACTGGTCTTACCCAGAATAGACTTGGGAACTTTGGCCCCATATTTTTTGGCCAACGCTTCTGATTGTTCTCTTCCAAGATTAGGTAAGACGCCTGTGAACACAATTGTCATTCCGGAAAGACAATGAGGCTGGGCTTCGGGGATATCCACTTCCCCTGTGGTAGTGGGGGCCTGATCCTTGCGTTGTTGTAATTGGAAGAAATTGAGTTTCTCTGAATCAGAGACATCCGGAAGTTCTGCGTCTGGAATGGTTGCAAGGATCTCTTCTGCGTTGATTACAGGTGCTGTCTGCGGTGTTGTTGGTGCTGGAGTCGCAGCGATCTCTTTCTTTTTGGTAGTCTTAGCTGGACTCTTTTTAGGCGTAGTCTTGATCTCCTTTGTGTCTTTGATCCCCTTTCTCCTTGGAGTGCTTATCTCTTGCACGCTATCCCCTATCACATCAACATCAGCGCTCGCATCATCAATGCTGGCATCGCTGTCCAAGTCAATTACCTCGTGCTCTTTCTCAAAGAACTTGCTCTCTTGAGGCTCTGTTTTCTGTCGCTTACTGGAACCTTCGTTTCCGCCGGTTTTCCTCTACAAACATGTTAGTTGTGATAATTCGCGTTTTGTAAGTATACGTACCTTTACGGGAGGACCCTGCTTCTTGAAGAAATCCGTCACCAGAACCATTATTGTGTATTGAAAAAAAGACGCGATCATTTTTTAGAGTCTACAAGATCATTTTTAAGTAATAGTGAACGATTTCTCTATGAATCGGATGTACTATTGGACTCTCTATTTAGTGGAATTTCAAGTAAATTACGTATCCTTGAAGAAATGCTTAAAATGCGGCAAACACTACTTATTAGACTCTTTTTCAAGAAAATCAGTCCAAAGAGACACAAAACTCTCTCTTGAACTTTTCCCATCGTTTTTTCCTCCTTGATTACTTAATCCACTTGCAACCATCTTGGTTTCGTCCCATTCTAAAAGAGAACTAAGTAATCGCAATGCTTCAAACTTCTTGGTGTCACCTCGAGGAATCTGAAGAAAGTTGATTAAAACATTGGAAATCAACTCTTTGTCAATGGTATTATTGCTACTGTTCAGTTGTTGCTTCAACATCCCCAATGCCTTACTTAAATGCTCATTCAAGATAATGGCTTCGTGCCGAGTTTTTCCAAGTAATATCTGCTTGGTATCCACTTCTTTTTCCAATTCTTTAATTCGACCTAATTTCTTTTCCAATTCCACAATAGTATCTGTGGATTGCAGTAAATTCTCCTTCATGAGTTGCTTCTCTTCCTCAAGGTTTTGAATGGTTATTTGTAACTTGGATATCTCTTTAGCATGATCGCTGGTCAACTGGGTAATGTTTTCTTGTATCTGGTTCAAATCATTAGTGGAATTGTTGAACTGTGACTTGTAATTGTCTATCTCCGCTTGTTTTAAGTCCACCGTGGCTTGTAACTCTTCGATCATTGAATTCAAGTTTTTCACCTCCATTTTGCCTTCATCTTTGAGAAGTTCATACTCGTTGACTTGACTTCTTATCTCATTAAGCTTCTTGTTTAATTTGAACACAGTGTTTTCAAGTTCGTACTTTTCATCTTGAAATGCATCTTCCTTTTGTTGGACTTCTTTCCGGGTACTGGTTAAAGAACTGGTTAGCCTATCGCATTCGTTGTTCAAGTCATTGGTTTGTTCTGTTAGTTTTTTTATGGTTGATTTGGCATTTTTGGCGTCTTCTTTCAACGCTTTGTTTTCTGTCCGGAGTTCTTCTGCCTCCACTTCTGTCTCTTTCATCTTGCTGAAAACAGACTTCATAGACGAGATTCTGCTTAATAACGAGTCGTATGATGCTTTTATATCGTCTCGTTCTTTTTTCACCTGTTCCAATTCACTGCTGCTGCCGTTTTGTGTGCTTTTCTGGGATAGCGTCAACTCCTCCACTTTAGTCTCTAATTCACCCATCCGTTTCACCTTAGTCTCTAATTCAGCTATCCGAGCATCCTTACCTTTGAATTCCTCGATCTGCCTGTCCTTCTGCTTCAACTCCGCCGTGAGCTTCGCTATGCTATCTTGGAAATCGGCGGTGTCATGAATCTCCTGCTCAAGACCTGCGATCGTGTCCTTCTTTTGCTCCAAAGAGGTGTTGGCAGTCTCTAGTTGTGCTTTAAGACTTGTGATCTCGTCCAAAGCACCAGTTATGCCATTCGCCTCAGAATGGTTCTCTTCTGTGCCATTTGTCTCTGGATAGTTCTTCTCTTCAAGCACAGATTCTCCTTCGAGAACCAACTTTTGGTCAGTTTCTTCAAGCTGTTCGTGGTCGATTGGTGTCGAGGCATCACTCACTACGGTACCATTGGTCGCCCCATTGCTCTTCTTGGTCTGTTTCTTTTTATTTTTGGCCATCGCTGTTTAGAAGGTGTTGTATACAAAGTAAATTTGTTGGTATGAAAAATGAGAAATCACGCATTGGTTGCAAGGTTTGTGATACTTGAGAAACAGATGGTAAAGGCACAAGTGAAACGGCGTAAAGGATACAAAGACAGCTTCGAGACTTACGAACACCAAAAAAATTTGAAACTTTATACTTCGCCGAATGAACTTTTACGCAACTATGAACCTGGTTTTAGTACATTAAAAGATGTTTTATTAATTATACAAAGTTGTAAAAATTCAGATTCTCACCTCTTTAAACATATAAACATCTTTCCCTTTATGATAGTTATTTATAAGCGTTAATTCTTTTAAAAATAGTAGTTAATTAGATGTTGGATGGATATAACATGATTCTAACTGAAGCACCGAAAGTCTTTGGTGGTAAATTTTTTCTGAAATTAGCTCTAACAACTCCACTGTTACCGTGGGTTCTGGTGACTTTTCCCCAGATGACTCTGATTTTAGAACCTCTGATTTCTTTAGAAGCTCTGTAAACGTAAGCAACACGCTTACCTAAGTAGAATTTGGCATCAGTTGGGTTGGAGACACCTTCTATTTCAACTAAGGAAACATTTGGGTTGTTGACTCTCTTGGAACGTTGGTAGGATAAGTGCTTACCTTTAACGTATACTATAAAAAGTTAGTATCAAGACTAGAAAGAGATTACATCTCGGTGAATAATATTTCAAGGTATTGCATGGGTCACTTATGATCACGTCAGAAAAAATAACATTGGGGTTCGCCACTATGGTAAAGCTTTTGCATCCTGTTTTGTCAACATGCTTCAACATGTTTTATCATATTTCATCAGCATTGCTGGATGAGGTTGAAAAGCTTCATCAACTTATAGGTGCCACTTTTCTTTCAAACAACTAGACCTCTTCTAATACCTCTTCATATCAATCACTTTACTTGGTTATATGAACATACATCTATGAGATTCAGCCATTTTCTATGTTTTATTAAAAATTGAATAATCAATAAATTAAAGATTCCAAAAAAATTTTCAGTATTAAAAAATTCTTTGATTATCTTGAATGCGGTAAAAAATGTTAACAGTGGGTGTGAGGATGTTTTGCTGAGGGTATGGTCGTGTGCGGGCTAAAGTGTGCGGGCCTGACCTTAGGGGCAGTGGTTCCCGCACGAGTTGGTGACTGTGCTAGGGCTGCGTAAGCCCTTGAAGGTGTCACGTGATATATAAAATATGGCTGCAACTACGTTTGCTTTGCGACAACATATAGAAGCAATCAGAAATGATTACATAACTCCCCCCTTAATTACCAGCAAGCATTGCTCTTGAAAGTATATAAGAAGAGACACAAGGCCACATCCCCTAATAAATAATATTCAAGAATGTCAGAAATCGATCAATTATCTGTAAACACTATCAAGCTATTAGCAGTCGACTCGGTGTCCAAGGCCAACTCGGGCCACCCTGGAGCCCCATTGGCATTGGCTCCTGTGGCACACGTGTTATTTAGAAAAATGAAGTTCAACCCCAATGATTACTTGTGGTTAAACAGGGATAGGTTCCTTTTATCTAACGGGCATGCTTGTGCTTTATTGTACTCCATACTCTTTTTGTACGGGTACGACTACACCTTGGATGACTTGAAGTCATTCAGACAATTAAACTCCAAAACTCCCGGGCATCCCGAAAGATTCCAGTGTCCAGGGGTGGAAGTTACTACCGGTCCTTTGGGACAAGGAATTTCCAATTCGGTTGGAATAGCTATTGCCCAACAACAGTTTGCTGCTACGTATAATAGGCCTGGCTATGCCATTTCTCAGAGTAAGACATACTGTTTTGCTGGAGATGGGTGCTTGATGGAAGGAATCTCTTCTGAAGCCTCTTCTTTGGCAGGACACTTACAGTTGGGCAATCTCATTTGTTTCTGGGACGATAACAAGATTTCCATCGATGGATCCACCAATTTGGGTTTTACGGAAGACGTTATGGCCCGGTACAAAGCTTATGGCTGGCACACCATTGAAATTGACGCAACAGATCCCAGTTATCAAGAAATTTCCGATGCTATTGATGCAGCACAGAAAATAGAGCACAAGCCTACCTTGATCAGGTTGAGAACCACTATCGGAGTTGGATCTTTGCAACAAGGCACCCATGGGGTGCATGGGTCCCCTTTGAAACCCGATGATGTTCAGCAATTGAAGAAAAAGTTGGGGTTCAACCCTGAAAAATCGTTTGTGGTGCCTCCAGAGGTTACCCAATACTTTAAAAAGAAAGTGGAAGAGAACACTGTTGAGTACGAGAATTGGAAGAAACTTTTCGCCGATTACAAGCACAAGCACGCCGAATTGGGAGCAGAAGTGCAAAGACGTTTGGACGATAAGTTACCGGATGGATGGGAGAAGCAGTTACCTAGATATACCGCTTCAGATAAAGCGTCTGCCACCAGACAATTGAGTGAGAAGGTTTTAACCTCGTTAAGTGCAATTATTCCGGAGCTTATTGGAGGCTCGGCCGACTTGACCCCCTCCACCTTGACCAAAACACAAGGGTCAGTGGATTTCCAACCTCCTAGTACCGGATTGGGAGATTATTCCGGAAAATATATCAGATATGGGGTCAGAGAACATGCAATGGGTGCAATTATGAATGGAATTGCTGCTTTTGGCACCAACTACAAAAATTTCGGAGCCACCTTTCTTAATTTTGTTTCTTATGCCTCTGGAGCCATTAGGTTGTCGGCAATTTCCCATTTACCTGTTATTTGGGTGGCTACTCATGATTCTATTGGATTAGGAGAAGATGGTCCAACTCATCAACCAATTGAGACTTTGGCTCATCTTCGGGCCATTCCCAACCTTTCTGTGTGGAGACCAGCAGATGGCAATGAAGTTTCGGCTGCTTACTTAAAGGCCGTTTCTTCCACTATGACACCCCATGTGTTGTCGTTGACAAGACAAGGACTTCCACAATTGGAAGGATCTTCGATTGAACTGGCTGCAAAAGGGGGATATGTGGTTGTTAAATCCGACACTCCTGATCTTATTATTGTTTCATCTGGTTCAGAGGTTGCTATTTCCATTGCTGGGGCTAAGGAATTAGAGAAATCGGGGTATAAAGTGTCGGTGGTGTCGTTGCCTTCTAATTTCGAATTCGATAAGCAGTCAGAGGCTTATAAAAAGTCGGTGTTACCAGATGGGGTTCCAATCTTGTCTGTGGAGGTCTTGTCTCCTTACGGATGGTCCAACTACTCCCATCAGCAGTTTGGATTACTGAGATTTGGTGCTTCTGGTAAATACGATGAGATTTATAAGTATTTGGAATTCACTGCCGAAGGGATCAGAGATAGGGGATTGAAGACGATCAAGTTTTACGAGGGAAAGGACCTCTTGTCGCCATTGACCAAGGCGTTTTAACCTTTTTTTTTCTAGGCTCCACTTTTATACATAAAGTGTAAAAGGGTTTTTTTTTATCACCAAAATAGCGTATATTATATCTTTGAATTCTGCTTTAATGATTTATCAGTAATCTTCCCTTCTGCGGTGTCTAAACCTTTACCTCGGCTTCATTCTTCCACTTATCCAAATTCACTCTCCAGTGCTTGGCAGTACCCTCATGATACTTCGTCGTGTTCAAGCTACCTGATGGACAGTTTCTATCAGACAAATCAGACATGTTAACAAGATTAGTGAAAGCATCATGAATTTCAGTCGCATCATAATCGACCTCATCAAACCATCTTGTTTGCCATATAGACTGCAGATCCTGTTCTTTCTTCCTCAACTCCCGTTGTGAATTCTCAATCTTTGACTTTTCCGAGTTAATCAAATCGTAATCAGCCTTTTGAATGGCATCTGCTACTTTGGCCCAGGCTCGTCTACTCTCCAAAGGATGCTGATCTTCAATGGGTTTTACATCGAGGTGCTCGGGTTTTTTGTTCAAAGCATCATAAAATAAATCGTCCACTTTCTTGGAAGGAGCTTCACTCCCTTTACGAGCATAACATTTATCAGACCACTGACCCCCTATTGTTATAACGGCATTTTCTTTGATTTTGGAAGATAAAGTATCTTTAAATATCCGGGCCTTAAAAGTATTCTTTTTACCGGAAAAGTAGCCTCTGCCACTGTAATCAAACACTGCAACATAACCATTACTGCTCTGAATGTATGATTTTCCTTCTAATTCCACAAATGGAGAAGCAGTGATCATTCCTTCAATATGAAGAGGAGGTAATGTCACAAGATAGCTTTCATTCAACTCTTCATCTTTAAATTCCAAAAGGGCGTGGCCAAATTGTTTAATATTAATGGATGTGGCAGACATCGTGGCACGGATTCCGTTATAGCCTTGTAGTACCGTATTATTCTTCTCGTTTATAATGGAATATCCCGTCACCGGTGGATGGTGCGATACTTGTTCTGATAATAAAGTGGATTCTCCGAGTCTTCCATCAACAGAAGTGTCGTTCCACTTGCCAACAAATATTTCCCCCAAAAAAGGGTTTAAAGCCTTCTTTTCCGATCCCATACTCTCATTTCTAGAGCAGTATTGCGATCTCAAGGTGGAAATGAACCATTTCACCACCGCCAACATTCTCTTTAATGCCATGGCCTCTCTTTCAGAAACATCGGCATTGGCGGACGCTTTCAAAAAGTTGGGCTCCAATAACAAGTCGGGATGTTCTCCCCAGTATTGCGAATACTCGGCCAAGGAAGTAGGTGATAAAATGAATGGAGGAGCTGTCAAGGTGGATAAGTCCCCGTTGAAGGAAGCAATGGACTTCAAGAATGAAGTCCAAGATGACGATGAGGCAATGCTGCTCATTTTTGTACGACACGAGTTTGTGGATTTAATCAGGACACAAACAAAGGATTTTGTGAAAATCAACAGCAGAAACCACGACTATAGCAAATAAAATCAAATGGTGGGTGAATATGCAGCCGAGTAAGTGGTGATAATTAAGAATAACGGTGGCTCGTGCAGTGGGTTTGTGCGGTTGCGGCAGTGGAAGGTAATTGGTGGGGGCACGATTTTATCTCGAGGTGTTTTGTGTGTGCACGACCGCGTATGTACCAGTGATTTATGCAATGCTAAGATGGTATGCTTAGTAGAAGCTTTATGATAAATGTTGGTACAAGAGACGTCAGAGTACTTTTTCGATTTTTTCGTCAAGCATGAAGTTCTTGTTGTTTGCTACCCTTGTAAGTGTTTCTGCTGTACCAGTAGTCCCATCGATCATTGATTTAACCGTGAACCACACATTTACTAGTCTTGCAGCCCCAAAAGGACCATTTACCGTATTTAAAAAACCCAAATCAGATAGAACCGTTTATTTGATAAACAGTCTAGACGAAATAGGAGAACATGCCGGGTTGGTCACAGATGACGTGAGATTCTTGGCTAAAGACACTTATGAGAGTATTTATTGGGACAACGAAGAAAACTCTTGGATAAAACACACCTACGACTTGGGCATTAATGAAAAAGAGACGGAAGTCAACTTGGAAGCTTGTGTTGACAACACTATGGGAGACACTGCTTCTCTTTCAAGAGCAGTAACCTATAGTGTGGAAATAACGGGCAATATTGCAGTCAGTGTGGGATTGAAATTTGCCCAGTTAGATTTAAGTATCTTAATTTCCCCTTTGGACTTTGAGTTAGAGTTGGCGGTCCTGGTGGCATTCACCGCTTCTGCTAGCTGTGATATAGAAAAAGGTAAATTTGGAAGACTTTATTCCCTCATTACTGTTGTATCTTCTCGCCCATACACCAGAACCAAAATGAGGTTTAATGGAACCAAGTTTATGGCAATTGGAGAGCCACAGACGGTTGATGCCAATGTGCAATTGATTACTGGTACCACTCCCAAGACATTGTGTCACGGGAGTTTTATTCCATGTTAAGTATTAGTTTTTTATGGTCTTTTATTTATTCATGTTTTTAAACTAAAATGTATTTTTTGCAGCCATTTAATTTGCGATTTTTGCTAATGTAAATTTGTCATATTTTGATGTAAATCTTGAACTTATCTAGCACTAGAACTGCAGTGGACAAAACTGTCCCGTAAACCAAAAGTATCACAAATGAAACGTTTGAATCACACTCTAAGGTGTTAATAGTCATGTTGGTGAGCCCTGTCAATAAATTTCCCAATAAAAAGAATACCAATCCATTCTTGTTTATAGATTCGAGGATTTTAGACCCGGTGGTGTTGCTGCTGCCCAAGAAATCAGATAAATGGAACGCAAGCAAAAACATTGAGTTATAGGACACAACCATGAGCACGTACGGTAAATTAGCCAACCTTCTGGAAAAGTTATAGAATAAAGGTGACTTTTTGGTGAAGGCAGTTAATGCCTGAAACACAATCGTAGCAACTATCAATCCGTTGGTGGTAGACACCGTAAGCCACGACTTTGATTTTCCCTGCAATTTAAATCCTATCAAATTATTTGGCGTTTTAACAGACGTCAACACAAACGATCCAAATGATTGTCCGAAAATGAATATACTCAAGTATCCAAAAAACGAGCATATACCTTCTTTGTTCATGGTGATAAGGTTGTCCTCTCTGTTCTCATTAGTGAGAATAAACTGCAAGAGTCCTTGTGTGGTGAGAGTCCACTCGTACACTCCTACGATGAGAAATGCCACCAATGCTCTGGGGACCTTAGCAAACAAGGGGTGCAAAAGAGCTATAAAAACCGGCAAAAATCCAAGGGTAAAAAAGAAATTCCAGTGCACGCCATACTCGGTCACATGTTCCTGATAATCAAGACCTTTGACACTGATAAACCGAATAATACCAAACACCAACATGGGAATGGATTTCTTAAAGTTTGTGAAAATGAGTAGAGTATACTCCAGAAATCCAAACTTATTGGGCACACTGGCCTCGAGTTTCTGTTTGATGATTGACCGGGAGTTCACGAGCCCCATTGAAAACACAAAAGACCCCACTCCCATATCCATTAACGAAGTACCCCAGGTTTCAACTTTAGCGAATCTTCGAGGGAAGATGTGAAAGTCTACCGCTAAAATGGCTAGGTTGGTAAGGATCAACATATGTGACCTATAAGCCGTAATAAACCCTTTTTGCAGCAACACTTGCTTCTTGGCCTTCGTTATCTTCTTTGTCTTCTTAGATGCCCCAAATCTCGTCAACGATACCACCAATACCGGTAATAACAACATCTGGTACAACGAGCCCGGACTATTGTTATATGCAGTTATGGATGCCAACAGCACCACCACATTCAAAAGGAAATCAAGCAAGAAAGAATAGCCCACGTATGGAGAAGAGGATAACAGCTTAAATGCCACGTACCCCACCACAGAAACACCCACAACGGAGTATATTTCCCCCAAAGAGCTTCCCACCAAATCGGACACAAACTGTTGTTTCTGCTCTTTCAACGACATCAATGGGTTAGTTTTGACTGTTCTTAATGCTGCAATGTTAACAAGTGTAACAATATGGAAGTTAACGCGCAAAAGAATCTCGAGCTTTTTTTTTCGCTACTAATTCCACTACTACTAGAGAGCATGAGCGAAGAAGCAGTGGAGAACTGGATCCAAGGCGACGACATTACGGAGCCTTTACAAACACGACAGAATCAGGCGGAGATCTTAGCCGGTGAACCAAATGAAAAGACTCCTACATCGCCTGTAAGAAGCGTAGGAAGCGGGGGAAGCGATGGCAGCCAGGAAAGCTACCCCAGTCCGTCGCTTATGAGCAACTTCATCCCCTTACCGCCGCACCTGCCGGCAATGTCCTCCAGTGACTCGATGTTCAACTTGACGCCGTCGAGTTCCCGAAATGATAACGATGATATGGTGCTATACTCCGATTCCGAAATGGGATCACAAAACTCATTGGATTTGAGCCCGTCCAATCACAAATCTTTAGACGATAAAGAAGGGTTGCGGCCCTCGAGAGTGTTGAAGGCCAAAGGATCGGGCCCTCGAAGCAGGCGATCGTCTCCTAAAAGAGATGGCCATGATACGACGCCGAGTCCCAAACCGAGACGAAGAATAAGACGTAAATCAAACAGGTCAGACGCCAGTGAAAAAAGCCATCCTGTGGCCACGGGGTATGCTCTGGCCCCAGCTACTGGTAAAATATACCGAAACTTGTTGATTTTAGAGGAGGGATTGAGACAACAAATGATCCAGCAGAAAGCCCTTCGGACAAAGTATCTCACATTCATGGCCATTCTTTGCTCTTTGATTGTGTCATTATCACATCACTTGTACTTTAGTGATGTGACGACACCGGGATTGAGAGTGGTATTGACGTTTGTGTTATTGGCCTTGGGAGTGACTCTTTCATTATACTATTTATCAGGAGAGTATCAAAAAACAATTGTCATGCCTAGAAAGTTTTTATCATCCACGAATAAGGGATTACGTCAGTTGAATGTGAGGTTGGTAAAGATCAAGAGTCCCTTTACTGATAAAATATCCGATTCCATCAGAGGATGTTCATTGTATGTGGTGAATTTGTGCCTTATAATACTCCATAAATTCGATCCCACCACCGAACACAACAAAGACTCCAAGATTGAGGTATTTTTGGTGTCGTGTGAGCTGCAATTCCAACCAAGAACCGGCATAGCTGATGTTAAGTTGGTGTTGAATGCCAGAGTGTTTAGTACTGACGTGAGAGAAGGCTGGGAATTGTACAGGAGTGAATTCTGGATAAGAGAAGGAGTTAGAAGACGGAATAATCTAATAAGTTTTGTTACAGGGAACTCTGATGATATACTTGATAAGGAGAAGCTTTTGAAGAGGGATAAAAGAGAGAGAAGGGATAGGAAGAGGTCAACTACCGTCAGTACTTCTGTAAATACACTAAACGACCAAAATCTTGATCTTCTTGCTTCAAAGTTAGAGGAAGTGGACAATTCGACTCCATCATTGATTGAGTGATGTTTATTTAATGTATAACGATACTTGTGTGAGGTACTTTTTTGTAATGTACGATAACGCCTTGTTGAATTTTAGTGGATTTCTTCAATTAAATGTTTCTCTTTTAATACTACTTGCAGCTTCTCTACCAAACACCACACATTCAAGCAACGAATTACCTCCCAACCGGTTTTTCCCATGTACCCCCGCCGCAATTTCCCCTATAGCGTATAAGTTGTCAAAAAGTTCATCATTTTCGTCGTAAACTTTACCCTCTTGGTTGATAGCAATACCACCCATTGAAAAGTGAAGTACAGGGGTAGTAGCTCCATAATAGAACCGGGGTGACACAAATTGAGATCCCCGCAAAAATTTTCCAAACTCGTCGGTTTGGTCAATTCCACGGTTATATTCTTCAAACGATTTGACCAACCAGTCCTCTTCGAAGTCCTCATTAATTTTCCTGACAAAATTTGCAATGTCTTCCACCGTACCCAAATGTAACAATCCCTTGTTGACATAGAACTTAATATGTGACTCCGCTTTTTGGAGATCTCGGGGGTCAACTATGATTATCGACATGTACTTCTGAGCCTGTGTGTAGTCACTTTCTTTAATTTTGCAGCTATAATAAACCGCATCAGACACAACGTCTCTCGTTTGCAACTCATCCACAAATCGTTTTCCCGTGTTGGGAGACACAAGGATACCTCCAATGCCTCTAAGAAGCTCAGCACAGAGGATCTTACTTCGAGAATTGACCCCTTCTCCCGTTAAATCCACAAACCCCGTGGGATTCACTTGAATTTGGTGCATATCAACAAGTTTGGCCCTGCAGTCTCGATTTGCAATCTTTTGACCGTCCCCAGAAAGAAAATCGGCATTGGTGGTGGGCAAGTCAATTAGTTCCGGTCTATACTTGCGGATTAACGAATCACTGGTGAAAGTATCAGCCGCATATCCCCCGGTTGCAAGAAGTAGATATTTGCCCAAAAGCGTGTGTTTCTGGCCCTCACTCATATACTCAATGCCCGCAATCTTGTTTCCGGTCCTGAGAATGGCCGATAGCGACGAACTATACTGGATAGAAATTCGTTTCAGTTGTTCAGCCTGAGAAATCAAAGTGCTTATTAAAGAGTAGCCAGGAGCCACCTTTTCAGAACCTCTATGGGTCCGAGGCATACTATGACCCCCAAGTTGTGCCACCAGTTCTAAATTGATTCCCCGGTTGGTGAGCCAGTTTATTGCGGATGCCGACTTCTGCACCAACACCTCTACCAACTTCTGGTCGCAGGCGCCTTTTCCAGATCTGAGAACATCTTCCATGAACGAGCCCACGGAATCTCCTTTTACCGGCTGGAAGATAGTAGGAGCACCGTTGATACCAGAAGATGCCTTAATGGAATTTCCACCGTATTTAGTAGACTTTTCAATGATAACCACATCCATACCGAATTCTGCCAACGATAGAGCAGTCGTGAGACCTGCAAGACCTGTACCCACCACAATGGCGTCTGTTTGCTTCTTCATAGAAAAAAACCCTACGCTTGTTAATATAAAAGCAATTAAGCAAATGTGTCCTATTTTATAGGGCATACCGTATCGGCCCAGAAATTCGTAAAGTAAATATGCAACAGCAAGTAATCAAGACAGTTGTGGAATTCCTCAATTAAACTCAAAAGTCAATTGCATGAATCTGCCGGATCCATTTGAATCTAGGAAGGCATATTGCTGTAAAGTCAGCTGACACAAAATAAAGCCGAAACACAAAAATAAATTATTATGCGAATAGAGTTGCGAATAAAAAGTTTCATTTCTAATCATCTTTTTAATGTTACAAACAAATCCCATAATACACCCCAACAACCGGAACAAACGATTCAAATTCGAGCCTTTCTTGAGGAAAGAGTTCAATTTCGGCACGGATCCCGATCGACCTGTTTGCCAGTTCTATAATTCCATGAGTCCTAACTCATGTCCAAATGGTAACAACTGTCCCAATAAACATGTGGCTGCCATGTATAACAACAAGATTGTGTGTAAGCATTGGTTGAGAGGATTATGTAAGAAAAATGATCATTGTGAGTTCTTGCATGAGTACAATTTACGTAAGATGCCCGAGTGTTTATTTTACTCAAGGAATGGCTATTGTACCCAGACCAATGGGTGTCTTTATTTGCACATTGACCCGCAGCTGAAGATTCCGGAGTGTCCTAATTACTTGAGGGGGTTCTGTCCAGATGGACCCAAGTGTTCTAATAGACATGTTCGGAAGATTATGTGTCCGCTGTTTTTAACAGGGTTCTGTCCTAAGGGACATGAGTGTGACTTTACGCATCCTCGATTTGATAATATAACAGATAGAATGAGAATAAGGCCTGATGGAGAGAGGCAGGCGAGTGAGTTTATGGTGGGAGATGGTCCGCGGGCTAAGATAGGCACGGAGCCTGTGCCGGTCTAGGTATAAGAGAGACAAGAGACTGGAAAATTAGACAACGAAGTAAAGCCTAGACAAATAACGACTCAATGGACAATTAAGACTAGTAGCAAACAGTAGATATTAAGTACCTACAATATAACAACTAATACTCACAGGTGCTAAGAAGACTAGTATAACTAATAGACAATAAGACATTGAACGAGACATTAAATAACAACTAACAGATATCAGTATACATTAAATATAACAAGACAATCAAAAGATATAACATTATAAGACTAAATAACCTAAAACCCGTTTCGCTACACTCTCATCTCCCGGTACAGCACTCTTTCACCCGGAGTCAATATCCAGTGAATCCCACTCAGCTCTTCCCGATCATTGATCGACTCTTCATACTCATCATCATCCATCCCCACCAACAACACAAGCTGCGTCACTCTTAAAAACCGTTCTCGGAGCTCATAATTGTCTTCACACACTTCGCTTATGAACATGGATACATCCTTCTCCAACTTCAAGGCTCCCAATTCGTTAATTCGAAATTTTTTCAACACATAAATCAACCGTTTTTCAATAATGTTGGCCAAGTTCAATGTTATAAGCCTTATAAGTTTGGAAAAGATCAAATAGTGATGCAACACCTGTTTATAAGGTTTCAACAACAGTCTCCACTCATTGGTAAATGCTAATATTAGGGAGTTATCATTCAACAGACTGGGGGAATAAATGATATAATTAGACTCGTCCGAATCACCCAAAAACTCACTGGTAATGGCCAATAGCTTGGCCTTGATGCACTGGTTATAAAAGTTAATCAACAGCTCTTGAATGAGCTTATTAGTGACGGAAACATATGGGTCAAGCATTTCTGTCTTTAAAATGTTGTTGACTATGTTAGCATCATCCCCAAAAGGGAAACAGTTTTGAATATAGTAAGAGTCCTTTTTGGTGAAGTTGTGCATGATTTTCACCATGTACTCTTGTCCCACAGCGATGGTGTTCAAATATATCATGAAATTGACCAATTTGGGACTGTTTGATGTAGGCAAGTTGGTGACAGTAGATGTTCCCACCACGTTCCCCAATGCACTCTGAGCCCCCTTGAAGAAGCCTAAACTGGACATCTCTGGTTGGGGAGTGGCACTTCGGGAGCCTCGAGGACTGGTAGTGTTGGTTAAATTCAATTTGGCATTCAATAATGAAAGACGACTGTTGTATCGAGGAGAGTTTTCATTCAACTCTTTGATGAAGTAACCATTGATCAAATCGTTTTGAATCACCAGCATTGACTCGTTAACAAACAATTTAACAGCGTCCAATTGGCTGGAATCAAGAATTCCTCTTAAACAGTTATTCAAAACTAATGTAAAGTCTTCAATCACTGATGAACACGGAGGTTGTTCGGGAATCTTCTCGATGTTTGTGGGTACCAAAAATGGGTCTAAGCTTGGCAATTCTTCAATGGTTATAGCTTTTTCCAATGATCTCCGGAAATAAAAGTTTAAAATGGTTTCAAATGCCGGTAAGTACTTGGAGTTGATTTTCTTGGAGTAGTTGGAATCCACAAGCAATTGGGGTAATTTGATGCTGGCCATCTTAAAGTATCTGGTGGTGATAAACTTACAATATAAAGCCCAATAGTTCATGATACTGGCAAACTCGTTGAATAAGTCCCCTGATTCCACAATCGTCACCAACTCATTGTCTTCAAACGAGTTCCGGGTTTCGTCGGGACGCTCCGGTTCGAGTCTGGCCTGAAGCACAGGAAAGGTGTATAGTTGAATGTCTTGTAGTACCTTTTTAACGCGTCTCTCATCGTAGAAAGTGTCAGTGATTAGACCAATTTGGGAGTCAATTTCATGCTGGATTTTGGTAATGACGAAAAGAATGGCATTGGGGTAGGTGGAGGAATAGTACTTTTTGATCAACGGGGTATGCTGTGATAACATCATGGAGATATTCTCAAAGAGCTGCATGCTGCTTCGAGAATACATTCCTGCTCTTTTATCGGTGGACCCAGTGGTGAACTGCATCAAGTGTCGAGATGTGTCGGTGATAATTTGACATATGAACTTCGAGTAGCACACCAACCCCGCTTCCTCCTGTCCTATCAACGGGAACAACTGGAAAAATTTCGTCAATTGGGGAATATCTTTCTTGGAAGCAGCTTCCTCGAATTTTACCTTGAATACTTTAAGGAGCTGGCTTGTGAGATTTTCCACCGTCACCCACGGCAACTCGGGGATGTCAGTGGACGGAATGACATTCGATGCATAAACCCCTCTGATCAAAGACTGCGGCACCTGGGTTCTGATGGTATTGACACAGTTGGCAGCCAATTCATAATTGGAGTGTTCCACCGCATATACCGCCTGATTGATGTTGTTTTTGAGGAACTTGGTCTTGGACACATGGTCGATGGCGGAGTTGACCTTGCTGATTTCTTTATCCAAGGCTTTAAGCTGGTAGGTCAAGGAGTTGCCCAAATCGTTGGAGTCAGAAAAGAGTTTTATCAAATCACCACTTACAGATAAAGTGTCAGACAATTTGGCCCGCTGCAATTCAATGGTGGAGATATCGTTCTGGAACTTGCGATGGTTGTGTTTGACGTAATAATTGAGGTCTTTTGTAAGGTCTGAGTCCAAAGCGTCAATGGCGGAGACTAAGTTGTTGAGGTCTTGTTCACATGAGGCGGTTTCAAAGAGCGACAATATCTTGTTTGACTGGCGTTGGAGTTGTTCCTCGGTGAGGGGAAGGAGTTTGTAGGGAACAGATGGCCCTAGGCCGGAGAGTTCCGACATGAGGAAAGGTATTGGTGACAATAGTAAAGATGAAAGATTTTGACGCGAAGTTATTTAACAGTGAAGAGAATGGAGGCAACACAACACAAGATAGAGAACAGAGACTACTGGATAACAAACACATATATTCAGGCTAATGCGCCCATGGGATCATAAAATGGTAACGTGGAGTACTCTTGTGCTTTCCACACGCCATAGTCTTCCGTACTGGCATAATCCTTAGAAGAAACAATCTGAAACACATACTCGTCAAACCACTTATCAGTCATCATAAAGAACCCCTTGTCCCCCACATCATCCCCCCAGGAGTTTTCTATCTTCCATCTGAGGGGATTTCCCTCTTTGTCCAAGTGCACTCCTGTCAAAACCATGGCATGGGTCATGGAGGAAGAGCCAGTTTGTAATCTGTCTTTTTTGGAGGTTTTAAACAGAGTACTAAATCCCAAGTCAAAATCGAACTGGTGCACATCCAAGACACCGGTGGACTGGTTGTAGAACTTGCCCACATCACAACCAAAGAAAACCGGTTCATTGGCTTTAATCATTCTAATGGCCGTTTGCTTAATGGAGTCCAACGACGTATTAACGTACTGGATCTTTCTGCCTTGCGACATGTTGTTGAGTCTGTCGACGGTGTACAACTTTCCACTTTGGTTTCTGGGGTCATGGATCAACGAGAAGAATTTAGTGGCTTCATATTTCACCTGGTTTTTGTAAAAGTCGGTAGGAGTGGTGGTGATGGAACTAAACTTGCCGTTCTTGTCCACATATTCCCAGGTGAAAGTGTCGGTGGGTTTTGGAGGGGTTCCCAATGCAATCGACACAATGTTGTAGATCTGCTTCATCATAGATTGTTTGATAGTCTTGATCAACACATCTAAGGCACCTTCGTTCTTTAACCTCCTCAAAATCAAAGCATACTCCCGGATTTTCTCCTTCAAGATAAAGTTCAAGGTACTGGTAGATGAGGCTTGGGCATTATCCGGAAAGAATTGGTTAGGAACAACCCCGTATTTCTCCAAAATATTCACAATCATATCCCATTGTCCTCCATCACTAATAGGATCTTGTAAGATATAACTGACAATTCTGGAGTCTAAATCCTCCTCTGCCGTGTCAAGCAAATTATCCAAAGCAAAATTGGCTCTCTCCAACTTATCGTAAAAGAATAAGTATGCTTGAGATACTTGGAATCCATCTTCCTTCAAGTTGTAGTTCTTGATGACATGAGTTCTTAAAATGTTGGAGGTGGCAAACATCCAACACCGGCCCGAGGATTTCTGGTTATCGAAGTAGCTAGGGCTTCCAATAGTCGAGACCTCGTTATTGAAGAGGTACAGTTGTTTGATGGTGGTGGCAGCAGATGGATCTGCAATCACCGAGTAAATGGGGTTCTTAGAAATGGCAGCTTGAGCCAAGTTGTTCTTGGGATTGGCCACAAAGTCCGACTCCCAGGTGTTCAATGTATCGCTGGAAAGTGAATCGTTGCGGTTAATATCACCAGCAGGTTCTAACCCGAGTGAGATAAGGAGATCAGCCACATCTTGTGAATCGTGGGAGTGTTTCTCATCGTACACCTCCTCAATTGGCTCAATGGCAGGGGTGGCGGTGGTTTTGGAAGTGCTGTTTCCCATTTTAATTTTAAGGTGTTTTTGAGAAAAAATGGGGGAATCCTCTGGTATTTATACGCAAGGGGATCGCCCCTTATACCTTATCAATTTGCAACTGTGAAGTCGTGTCTCGCACAAAGCCACTCGTTCAGAGTGATATATTTAGTGGTTATGGATACTTAGGTTTAACGTTTGGGGTAACTGGGCTTGTCTCTGGGTTTGTAGCTAGGCTTGTCTCTGGAGTAACTAGGCTTGTCTCTGGAGTAACTAGGCTTGTCTCTAGAGTAACTAGGTTTATCTCTGGAATAACTAGGTTTATCTCTAGAGTAACTAGGTTTATCTCTAGAGTAACCAGGTTTATCTCTAGAGTAACTAGGCTTATCTCTAGATTGATAACTAGGCTTGTCTCTAGAGTAACTAGGCCTGTCACTTCTGGGCCTGTCGTAGGACTTCTCTCTAGACCCGTCATTGGCCTTCTCTCTAGGCTTCTCACTCCTAGCAACAGCCTTGGCCTTGTTCAGAGCTTCCAACTCCTTCTTAGCTGTCTCAGAACTCTCCTTCAACTGCTCCTTGAATAGAGTGGATCTGTCTCTTATCCGAGGCTTTTTGTGTCTAGGCTTCTTGACCCGTAAATTCTTCGACCCTCTGGTATTCTCTTTAGCCCTTTCCCCCTCTAAAACAAACTTGGTACCAATTGTGGCTCTGTCAGCCTTTCCCAACACCCTTGCCCTTCCTAATTTGGTCTTTTGCTTCTCATTCAATGTGTCCAATACCCCTCCAAACTTCCGGCCTTTTCCTTTTTGGTTATCAATGTGGTTTGGCGATAAAATCGAAGGTTTGGCATGGCCTTTAGCTCGAGTTATCCGTAATTTTCTCTTTTTATCTTTAGCCATGGGCTTTTCGTTTAACAAAAGGGCCTTGTTAACAGATAATGTGTCTTTAAACTGTACTAATGCAAACCCTTTACCGATATTGGTTTTGGCATCTCTGACAACTCTGACCGATTCCACATCATTATCGATATTTTCATTGAAGTATCTCCATAAAGTTTCTTCTTGCTCTTCGAAATCAAGATTCCCCACGAAAATGGTTCTCTTGTTGTCCTTAGGTTGAGGGTGGGTAACATGGTCAAGTCTTAAATGGAAATCATCAAAAATTCGGGCATTTAATAACTCAACTGCTTTCAATGATGCCTCTTTGGTTTCAAATACCACATAGGCATTAACGTTTTCCCGGGTGGAATGAAACTGTTTTTGAGTGAATGCTAGTTTTCTAGGCAATGCTTTGTCGAAGGAAATAGACCGATATCTGATAGACTCCACCGGGCCGACTTTGGTGAACAATTGTTTAAACTTTTTGGCGGTAGATTTGGAGTTTATCACTGACATGGGAACATTACCTACAAAAACAGTTTTTTCAGCCTTTAGGAGTTCGGTTTCTTTGAGGTCTACCACCTTGGCACTCGACAGTTTGGCTTGCTTGGGTTCGGTTTTTTCTGAAGTGTCAGAATCATTGTCTGACTCACTACCAGAATCAGAGCCACTGTCAGAATCAGAGCCACTACCAGAATCAGAGCCACTGTCAGGCTGTTCGGAAGTATCTTCTTTTGAGGGCTGGATCTGTGCCTTTTGCTGCTGTTCTTTGATCTCCTCTTTCAAAAGCTTATTGTAGTACTTGGCCTCAAGGTCGAAATTCTCTTCCCGCTTTTGTTTCTTGTGTTTTGGTTGTTCTTCTTTTTGCTGTTTTTCTGGTGAATCATCTAATTCTTCGGATTCTGGCTCAACCACAGTTCTATGTCTCACCACACGGCCCACCGGCTTGGTTTCAACACTGAATAAATCCTTCACCGATGAATCTTGTTTGGTATCACCTCCAAATAACGAATTAAATATCGACATATCTGTTACAGAAAGAATTTACCTCATCTCGAATTTTTTTCGCAGGCGAGGCCGCGGGCGTGGCCCCGCCCCTTAAGCCTAGTCGCTGCGATGACATCGGCCTTCCTAGGGTATATGCAGGATCCGGTTTTCTCACTTTTCCCACACTTATTTACAAACGAAATTTGTTTCGATACTAAAAAACTTTCCTGCCGTCCAACACCACCCCTTTGTGACGTGTGACGTGTGTTGATAATTGATACGTAGGAAGTTCCCCGGATTGTGCACTTGGCGTCCTTTTGTTTTGTGCCCGCAACTTTTGTCCACTACAAACTCCCAGCCAGTAAAGTCCAAACGGGCGTCATAGATAAGAATCAAGTGGCCCCTACAACGAGTCCACAAATACGCCAATAACCCTGGGAAAAGAACCAAGAGTTTGTTTTGATTTGCCGTTCTTTGTGGTTCTTTCACTTTGTTGTTTAGCATAAGTCCTCCCCCTACCCTCACCTGCATACCCGAACCATATTCGATATAAGCACATTGCTTGTGGAATTAGAATATTCACCCCAATGCCTGCAGGAAAAGAACAAAACGGATCATCATCGTCTTCATTTGCTGCAGTAGACAACTTTACCACTGGAATTATCAGTTCAACCCCAATAGATTTTGAATCTCCAGAAGAGAAGTCAAAAGAGTACGAAAGTTCTGAATTAAGTGATTTAGGTGACAGTCAGTCGGAAGCTGAGACTGACAGAATGGACTTTTTGGACGAGGAGAATTCCAATCCGGATAATGTGCTGGATTTGAACGCGTTATCTAAGTTGACACAGTTAGCCCGATTAAAGGAGATTGACTCCGACGATGAAGATGAGCAAAAGTCTGATGGTAAGAATGGGAAGAGATCTGGTGATGAGGTTGATAATGAGGATGACGGAAGGCCCAGTAAAAACGCCAGATTACAAGAAGAAGAAGCAGAAGAAAACGAACAAGTAAATGGAGACGATATCCAATCTGAAGCCACCTTGCTTAATGGATCTGTGGTTGAAATTGAGCATGTTGATAAAGCGGCAGTTAAGGTGGAAAATGACGATATGGTCAGTGTGACACATGAGGAGAATGGGACAGAAAATGAAGATGCCAATATCCAGGAAGTTGAAGAGGACGAACAGGAAGACGAACAAGAAGACGAACAGGAAGACGAACAAGAAGACGAGGTGGAACAGGATGAAGAAGATGAAAATGGAGTCGATCTCAACGAGCAACGGTTGCTTGCGATAGACGATTTGACAAGCATAGAGCAATCGTTTGCCGGAATCAAAGACAAAATGTATCAAGACAAATTGAGGTTTCTTGAACATGAACTACAATTATGCTTGGAAGGATCACATCCAGAACTTGCCAAGATTTACTACAAGATAAACGGATTTTATCAAGATAGCGTCAGGCTAGCCAATCACACATTAAATCACCGATTGCGATGCATCAATAACGAAACCATAGCCACTCGAACTTCTATCCACCAGGACTTCATCAAAAGGATGATGGACTGCAAAAACGACATGATCCTGGACACGACCTCCAAGTGGTATAGAATCAATAAAGAACGAAACCAAATGGACCAGCTTGTGCCCGACTATTCTTATGGGGCATTACCAGAAATTCAGCCAATAGAGCCTGAAGTTATCATGAATGGTAACGGTTATATGAATGGATACGACGAAATTCCTATGCAATTATCCAAAAAAGAAATCAAACATACTCGAATGCTTGAATTAGTTCAACAACGAAACGATTTAAACCAGGAATTAGGCATTATAAATGGGTTGGTGCAATTGCATGGATTTCCTTCTGCCATTAATTTATCACTGGATGATAATACCACGGTGCCGGAATTGTTCCTTCGAAAGGCCAGTGAAGAAGAAGTTGCCGAGGATTTCATGGCCATGGGGATCCCTATATAACCCAGTATTTAGCCTCTTGTATTGTATAAGCCCCAAAAAATAAAGTGACACAAAACCAAAGTGCGACACAT
Source organism: Yamadazyma trypodendri (assembly GCA_030572515.1). NCBI lineage: Eukaryota > Fungi > Ascomycota > Pichiomycetes > Serinales > Debaryomycetaceae > Yamadazyma > Yamadazyma trypodendri. The sequence goes on along the minus strand of JAJMAI010000003.1, from coordinate 151,391 downwards.
CTTTTTTCCTTTGTTTGGAATCAACCACCAACTACACTGCCGAAACAAATCCAATTGCATCGAATATGGTGGAAGTATCCTTGACTGTAGGGAAATTGGACGCGTCTTTGGCGTTATTATTGACACAAGATCATCACTTGATTGAATTTCCCACAATATTATTACCCAACGGCGTCAAAGCGGGTTCGATTGTGAAAATTAAATGTGAACAAGATTTCGATACAGAAAAGGAAGAAACTCTTCGTTTCCAGGCCATACAAGAGGAGATTTTGAACTCCTTCGGGAAAAACTTACCAGAGAGTCCCGTTTTGACCATAAAAAATGTCACCCAAACCTCGTGTGTTTTAGAATGGGACGAAATCGTCTTGGGGACGGCCACCTTGAAAAACTTGTTTTTGTACAAGGGGGGCAAGAAACTTGGGACTATCCCTCAACCATTAACAAACAGAACCACCAAGTTGTCCGGGTTACCAATTGACCAGACGTTTGAATTTCAGTTGAAGTTAGATACCACTGCTGGGGTCTATACTAGTGAGGTGTTGGAAGTCACCACTCATAAAATGACAGATCTATCGGGGATCACTGTTTGTTTGGGAGACATAAGTGCCAACGAGCCGTTTAGTGTGGAGGATATTGAAGAAACATTGAAGAATATGGGGGCACATTATCCTGCTCAGACCAAGGTTAGTGTTGATACTACCCACTTTATATGTACTAGAGAAAATAAGCAGAATCCTGAGTCTGTCAAGGCAAACGATATGAATATTCCTATAATCCGGCCGGAATGGTTAAAGGCCTGTGAAAGAGATAGGAGAATTGTTGGTGTTCGGGACTATTATGTGAAAGATTGTGTTTTGCCCGACATTCTTGCCAAGAACTTCTGGGGTAAGCAGGAAGCCAAAGAAGCACCATTGCCGCAGATTCCTGTGAAGGAGGAAGAAAGGAGTGGGGAGACGAATTTGGCACAAGAGCCTACTTTCCAGGTGACGGAAGCCACACCGGAGAAAGAGGAAGTGAAAGAGGCGACGGAAGTCAAGGAGAAAGAGGAAGTGAAAGAGGCGACGGAAGTCAAGGAGAAAGAGGAAGTGAAAGAGGCGACGGGAGAGGACAAGGAGAAAGAGGAGGGAGTAAAGGAGGGAGTAAAGGAGGGAGTAAAGGAAGAAGTAAAGGAAGAAGTAAAGGAAGAAGTGAAGGGAGATAAAAAGGAAGCAGAGGCACCAGAGGCTCAAACAGTACCAGAAGCAGAAGCAGAAGTGCCAGTGCCAGATCCGATTCCTATAGCCCAAACTGAACTTGTGGTGGATGAAAGAGAAACACTTGATGAAATTGCACTCGATGAACCAGTTGAGCCCGTTGAAGAACCCGTTGAAGAACCCGTTGAAGAACTATCTGCCGAAGCACCTACCGAAGCACCTGCCGAAGCACCTACCGAAGCACCTGCCGAACCCCCTACCGAAGCACCTACCGAAGCACCTGCCGAAGCACCTACCGAAGCACCTACCGAAGCACCTACCGAAGCACCTACCGAAGCACCTACCGAACCCCCTACCGAACCAACCAACGAAACACCCGAACCTGAAAACGAACCCGAAAACGACCCCGAAGACGAATCCCCCGTCGGCGAACCCAAAAAGAAATCAAAGAAGAAGAACAAAAAAAACAAGAAAAAGTAACCCATGTCTAACTGTATATTTTAACTAGAATACTAGAAATAACTCACTCTCCAAACAACCTTCTAACCTTTTTAAGAATCGAGTCCTTTTCCGGGTCGTAAGGGTGATCCTTACTGGGAATTTCGAGAATCGCTGGGAATGCATTGGTGTAATTGTCCACCTTGTATCTAATGGTATCTGCCAAATGCTGATTGATCAATAAAATAGCTATGTCTTTTCTTTCACTTGTAAACTTATCAAAAGCCGCTTCTATATCTTCAGTGGTGGTCTTCCCGGGAAGTACCGTTAAGAAATTGGTTTCCTTTCCATCTTCCCCACTGACTTGTCCCACTCCTGCTAATAACAAACCAGTGATTGAATCTTCATCGGCAATTGCCGCTAATAATGACCGTTTCGTCATGGCATCATTGGCTCCACTCATTTCCGCAGTTCGCTTAACTCAAGAACTATGTGCGTTATCTGTTACAACGCTCTAACGCAATAATGAACTCAAATTCAGATAACTCTATCAGTAAAGGAGATATGTTTTAGCCAAGGGTCGAAATTTTGAGAATCAACAGTTTTGTTGTCGTAGACACGACATTTGAAAAATTTCCACTCTGTACCACTGTCGATTCAAGATGAACCCTATTTTTTGGCGAAATATTAATACCATCAGAGCAACCCGGTTGCATAGAGGGTTCTGTAGTTCGCATATGAGTCTTGCAGGCCATTCAAAATGGCAGAATATTCGACACGATAAAGCCAAAAACGACGCAAAAAAGTCTCGAGAAGCCTATTCCATTGCCACTCGAATTATGGCCAGTGTTAAGGCTGGTGGGGTGGAAGGGAATGCGCTGTTGCTCACGTTGATAGAGAAGGCTAAGAAGTTGAATGTGACAAAAAAAATCATTGAAAATGCCATCAAAAGAGGAAATGGAGAAACCACTGGAGATGAAAAAAATTCCAGCCCCGTAACCTACGAGTGTATGGGTCCTGGGGGTGTGGCGATGGTGATAGAAGCAGATACCGACAGCAAGACGCGAACCGTGGGTCTCGTGAAACATGCTTTGTCCAAATTCAATGCGTCTTTAAGCCCCTGTTTGTACTTGTTTGACAGAAAAGGTGTGGTGATATTTGCATCTAAAACTGACACCGAAAGTCTCGATGATTTCGTGGATTTGGCCATTGATGTGGGGGCTGAAGACGTCGAACCGTTTGTGGACCATGAAAATGAGTATCCGGGAGAGCAGTTGTACCAACTTATTACAGAACCAGCTGAAGTGGGCCGTATAGCCAATGAGGTATCTCAAAAAGGATACAAATTGAAAGATACAAACGTCAATTATATGGCAGGTGAAGATAACCAGGTGGATTTTCCAGCTGAGTCTGAGAAAGCATTTAGAAAGACACTAGAGATGTTGGACGATATTCCTGAAATAACAGATTACTACACAAACATCAAGGATGAATAAAATATCATGGAGAAATAATGATGTACAGGAGATGTATTGTCAAAACAGTGTATATTATGCAAATAAGATCGTAGTCTCTTGTTAGTCGACTTATTCATGCTTTTTAGCATCTTCAGTAAGCACTTGGTCTAGGGTGGACAAATCAGCATTCTTCCATAATCTCAAGTGTCTGTCGTGAGCAAAGTGCCTGTAGGTGAAGTAACCGGCGGAGGTGACAGCAATTCCAATGGCGAAAAACAAAGGGTACATTTCAACAGGCACAGGAGGTCTGTTGGACTTTTTGGCGGCATTTAATAGAGCTCTGGAAGGGATCATATTGAGTAAGTTAGTTATTTTAATGAACATCGAACCATTGGTATAGAGAAAAAGTGCGAATGGTCGGCGCACGACCAGGTTTTTTTGTGTTTTGGTTGGTTGGGGAGAAACCGGCGACATTCAATGGGGATATCATACTCGCGACATTTTTCCATTCTATCTACCAAGCATTAATTACGTCTCTTAAAGTGTCATAACAGAGCCAACTGACGGCCATTGACGGCACTATCTTGTACAAATTTGCCGTCAATCCCTTGTAAGCACCAAAAAACCCTTCTTGTTTGAACATGGTGGTCAAAGCGTGGCTCACGGACCCATACTGAAATCCCAATTCACCTCCCGCCATACTGGCCACTTGGTATCGTTTTCTTAGCACATCCAAGGGGTAAATCAACACACCTCCCACAAATGACGCCGTGGCCCCTGCGGAAAGTTTCCAAATAGGGTTGGAGTAGTCTTCTGGTGAAGTGTTCATGTACTCTCTCATTTTTTCATATAATGCAAAATTGATGGCCACATACGGAGCAACCCCCAAACTTGTAGGCACAAGTCCCTTATATAATGCCAACACACCTCCTTCGTTTTTGTACACATCCATCGCTGTTTCTACCACCGATGGTGGCTTTATAAGCTTGCCTCTGTCTAATCTTGACAAAGATGCGGTTTGAACACTGATCCGAGCTCTGATAAGATCGAGTGGGTAAGTGGCAAGTACCGAAAGTAACCCGGCCAATGACCCTGACACCACTCTTTCCCAGGACGTCAATTCGTTGGATTTTCGGGGCGACTTTACCATTATTATATGCTTGCAGTTTTCAAACACAGCAAACTGAATAGCACTATAGGGGAAGATCCTAATGCAATTCAATAAGTTGCCTCTAAATAAGCCTCTGTAGCCTTCATCTTTGTACATTTTGAATATTGTAGCAAACATCCCGTTGTATGCCTGATTCAGGCCCGGTCCTTGTAACTGGAGTAGTATCTTCGCTCTTTCAAATGGAGACACCACTGTTCGAGAAACGGCACCCGCGACCCCTCCTGCAAGTAATGAGGCGTTGGAGGGGTCTTTTATCGCTGCTTTGAGCGAGTTGTAACCTCGAGAATCTTGCACTTTAGTCATCGGGAGTCTATCATAAACACTTTCCAACGTCAAATTTTTTCCGGGGTTCGGAGAAAAAAGATTATGCTCGCGTAAGGAAGAGGTGCAGATATGTGTTTAATAGGTCTAGGAAAAGAAATTTGGCAGTAAATGGGGTTGTAGAGAGTTGTGTTGTGTGGATGGCATATTCAGAGAATTTTCAGGAGTTTATGTATGTTTTGGAGGATTTTAATTGTGTCTCTACAACCTCTTATTAGTTAAAATGGCTGCGAAATTTACTTATAATTTATTATTGCATTCTTGTTAGCATCCTCTATACACCTATTTGGATAAGACTTTTTCAATGGCTTCAACCAAAAGATCGGCATGCTTTTCCTCAAACACCAAGGTGGGTCTCAACCTCACGGAATCTTCAGAGCATCCCCCAATATTAACCCCCACCGTCTTCATATTGGCCAAGAATACGTCTCTTTTCGCAGGCTCTTCAAAAGACCAGGCAATAAAAGTACCTCTGTCTTTACCTCTTAAGTTTTTGAACTCTGCAGGGTACTTGACTTGCAAAGCTTCCAATTTGGAAAATAGATAAGCCCCAACTCTCTTGGACACAGCAGCCAAGTCATGCTTGACAACTTCAGCCCCAATGGCTCCACCCAAGATCATTCTAGCAGGATCTCCACACCAAGTGTTGAATTGACGGTATGGAGCGTTTGGAACAATTTCGGGGTTGTGGAAGTAGTAACCAGCAGTTTGGAATTTCTTGGAGAATGTCACCATATCTGGAGCTGGAGTGATATTGAGGTGCTCATGGCACCAGAAAGTACCAGTAGCCCCTACACCTGTTTGAACTTCGTCTACAATCATCAAAGACCCGTGTTTCAAGGTAATATCTCTCAAGGATTGGAAAAAGTAACTGGATCCATGATTGTCACCTCCTTCTGATTGAATAGGTTCAATTAACAAGGCAGCAATAGGGCAGTTCCATGAAGCGTAGAGATCAGACACGATTTTCAAGCACCTATCATCTTCTGCTTTATTTTCAGCCTCGTGCTTTTCCAAAGGGTATTGGTAGGAAGGAAATTGAGCCTTTGGCCATTTAAAAGATGGTAAGTCCAACTTGTGAATTGGCTTGGAGCATGTGGTGGAACCAGAAGCAAATAATCTGCCGTGGAACGATCTTTCAAATGATAAGATAGCCAATTCGGGAGATCCGGGGGCTTCATTTTTCATAACGGAACTGTTTTCTTCTGTGGAGAAAGCATTAGAGTATCCTCTCTTTTGCGATTGGTACCACATGAAAGCAGCCTTAAATGCCAATTCGTTAGCATCTGCCCCACTCAATCCTGACCACACCTTGTCTTGCCCTTTTGGAGCCACATCCAACAATCCTTGGACAATACTTTGCAACTCAGCACTGGGGAAATTACCTAAAGCAGGTCTGTTGACAATAGCATTGATCATTTTTGGCGATTTGGCAGCCTCAATCAATGCTGGGTTGTTATACCCCAAAGGAATAGAGGCAATTTGGGCGTACACGTCCAAGTATGTGTTACCATCGACATCCACAATGTAGTTACCCACAGACTTTTGGTAATCAGCAACAAAGTAAGTACATCTGTTATCGAAAACCGCACCCAAAGATTCTTTGGCGGCGATGGAGGCGGGGCCAGGGAACGAGGTTACAAGCTTAGGAGCTTGGGGTTCGTTTGGGAAGTACTTCTCTGAGATAGACATTGGGGTTTTGAATTTTTTGGAAACCGGTGATGTTAAATAGTCTCATGAATTTGGCGGCTGTTTCCCGATTTGGTACCACCGCTAATAAATGAGCACGCACCCGCAAGCAAATACCGGAAGCAAATACCGGAAGCGGATCAGCGCTAGGATGGGTGAAGAGGAGGTATGATGCAGTGGGCAGATGCACTAGGGTAGTTGTATTGGAAGAGCAGAGATGAATATGAAGATGGTAGAAAAATAGCCCGTGTATGATATATATGGGTAAACACACGACCTTATACTCCGGTTGTTGAAGGAAATGGATAACAGCTTGATGGGTAAATACACGATGTTTTTACATGGTGTAAACATGTTGTAAAAACGGATAACAGTGGGTACTTGGGTAAATACACGTCCTTGTAGTGTAAACTTGTTGTAGAACTGATATATGTGTTTCACACGACCATTTCATACACTGTACTTGTTCTACAGAACGGATAACGATATAACAATTGAGCAGCAATTTCGTGCCTCTCAAGCTCCAAGAAACACTATCTATTTGTATCGGTTCGCACACGCTGAAAAATTGCACAAAGTCTTCTCATCAAAAACAACAAACCTCCAAGGGATGACAACCAAACAACATGAAAAGATCTCCATAAGCATGGATGAGATCGACCAGATGATCAGTGATACCATAAATGATAATGGCACCATACATCAGATGCCCCAAGAAACACAAGAAAAAGAGTCTTTAGGGCAGAATGGCACTGAACCCCAAAACCACAAGAGAGAAGCGGAGTTTGAAACTGAGTCTGGGGATGAAAAGCGGGCCAAGACGGAGTTGGACTTGGAGTTGGAGATGGTCATTGGGCCCGGAGATGGGGACCAGAGCGGAGAATTCTCTGGTGAAAGAGAAGGCGTTTCTGAAACAGGAAGTGAAGACCATAAACAGTTGGCCAATGAACCCGAGAAAGAGGTCACGGGCGCAGATGTCAGCGAGGATGCCCCAGACGCTAGGAAAGAAACCGACAAAGAACCAGAGGGTGCTGGAAACGTGGGAACAGTAGTGCATCAGGGAATTGCTATTCCAGCAGATAGTGAGCTTTTAAACAAAAGCAGTGCTTTTACGGCGTATAACCAGTTATCCAGTCAGTTCCCTACACTTCCAGTGATGCCCAATAGTCATCTCACGGCGTTGCCCTTGGCAATAGTAGCCGCAGACTATCTTCCACCTCGGATTCAATTACTAGTTAATACGCTACCCACTTTAGACAATATGGCGACACAGGTGTTGCGTATTTTCACGGTGGGGCCGTACCAGAAGATAATTGATTTGGTTTCCAATGCTGACACGATCCAGGGGGCTAGTTTCCGGGATTTGACCTCGTTGTTTGAGTTCACCAAGCGATTGTACTCTGAGGACGAGCCGTTTTTGTCTGTTTCACATATTGCCCCCGGAATATGGAAAGATACAGAAAAGACACCTATATTCTTCAAGAGCCGTGAACAGAGTATCGAATCCTCTTTACGGAAAACCAACCTTGCCACATTCTTACTAGCTACACTTGGTGTAATTGAGGTGGGATTCTTTTACTTGAATGAGTCGTTTTTGAACATCTTTTGTCCATTGAATAATCTTGACCCGGAAAACAGCTTGAGTCACAGTAACGAAAAAGGATTGAGTCTCCAAGGTGGTAGCACCAATGTGATTGGCGATAAAATAGGGAAATTATTAAAGCCACAGGCTATTTTATACTTGGATTTGAAAACCCAAGCATACATTTCCGCCATTGAAGCCGGAGAAAGATCAAGAAAGGAGATTTTAGATGATATTCTTCCGGAAAATTTGGAACAAGTGCTACTTCAAAAAAGAGACATTAAAGATCTCAGCGCCACAGAACAGGATTTCATTGAACGGTGTAAAGGTCGGCGGAATGTGCTTTTAAACTACGTGGATAATTCGACTTTAAGTGAAGAATATGAATGGTTCCAGTTTCTTAAGAACTTGTTTGAGTTTGTCAGTAAGAACATGCTCTTTTTGATATGGGGCAACAAGAAGGTGACCAAGGTTCTTAAAAACGACCAAGAGACAGAGAAGGCCATAGAGCAACAACAACAGCAGCTAGAAGACTCACAAAATCTCACCAAGCCCTCAGACATCACCGATACATTTCTCCCTTCCGAGATTCTCGAGCAGCAGTTGCATGTTAATTTAGCAAACAAGCCTACCAGTCGGATTTCTAACCGAAGACCTTGGACCCGAGAAGAAGAAAAGGCTCTCAGACACGCTTTGGAACTCAAGGGCCCTCATTGGTCCAGTATTTTGGAGTTATTTGGAGCCGGAGGAAAGATTTCAGAGGTGTTGAAAAACCGAACTCAGGTGCAACTTAAGGATAAGGCAAGGAATTGGAAAATGTTTTTTCTCAAGAGTGGACTCCCCGTACCTCAATATTTACAGAAGGTGACGGGGGACTTAGAAAGAGATGATAAGTCTAAACGGGCCAAAAAGAATGCAGCAGCTCCAATACCCAACTTACCCAAAAAGTAAAGTCGCAGGGTGAAAAATTCCCATTAAATTTGTGGTAGAGGAAATGGTTGATTTAAATTGTATTGCTGATGTGTGTATTGTGCCAATTGGTACGGGAAGTGCTTCTGTGTCCGATGAGGTGACATTGGTGACGAAATATTTGAGGGAAAATGATGAGGGCATCACTCTTACTTTACATTCTGCTGGAACTACCATTGAAGGGAACTGGGACGTAGTTATGGGAAAAATTGGTCAATTGCATGAGTTATTGCATAAAAATGGAGTTGTTAGGATCCAAAGTGATATCCGGGTGGGTACAAGAACCGATAAGGCGCAGAAGTCGTATGAAAAGGTGTTGAAGGTGGAGGAAAAATTGAAGAATTTGTATAGTAATGTACCATAGAATAAGACAGCTGTATAGTACCAGTGTAGGTGTGAGATTCTGAACCGTGCCTGTGTCACCTGTGTGTCACCTGAACCGTACCTGTGTGTCACCTGTGTGCACCTGTGTGTGTCTACTTTCTACTTCTTTGGACCACTGGTCGAGTTCATCCACAATTGCCTCTAGCGTTTGACATTGGTCCTCAATATCTTCAATCACCAGGAGATGGTCCGCGTATTTGTCGTCTGCAGGTTAGTAGGGACCACAAACTAGTATGCAGTATACGTACTTGTGAGTTTCAATGTGTTGGCATTCTTTTCTAGTGTGTTTAGGTTTTGCTCTAATTTGATATAATTCAACGACTGGTTGGTGTTCAAGTTTTCAAGAAGGTTTAAGTCCACGGTGGACACCTCGGTATCGGACTCTATGAGCAGGGAGAGCGTGTTGAGACCATGGTACACCAATCTCGGAGTGTCTTTCAGAGCGGACATAATTGGGGGAGTTTTTTTCAGTTGAGATAAAAGAGAGGAAATAGAGACGAAATAAAGAGAATAAGAGAATAAGAGAATAAGAGAATAAGAGAATAAGAGAATAAGAGAATAAGAGAATAAGAGAATAAGAGAATAAGAGAATAAGAGAATAAGAGAATAAGAGAATAAAGAGAATACGAGAATAAAGAGAATAAGAGAATAAGAGAATAAGAGAATAAGAGAATAAGAGAATAAGAGAAAGAAACAAAAAGAACACAAATTTCTATTTACAGACGTCCTCTAAACATTTTATACATTGGCTCCTTGGATGCCATGATATTGGCCCATTTCTTCGTGGGGTTAGCATTAAGCTTCTCCAAATAATCCACAGACTCGGGCTTATTAATCAAACTGGTAGGACTCACACGAATCAACGACTTCTTGGTGGAAATTTCACACACTCCGGGTAATTTATCAGATGCCTTCCTTAATGCTTCTTTGGCTACTCTTTCGTGGATACTTCCTTTGATTTCAAACAAAACCTTACCAGTTCTAACCCTGGTGGCCCAGTGCGAAAATGCCCCTTTACCTTTCCCCATTCTGGTCTGGTTACCCTTAACACAAACAGCTATGTTACAAGTGAACCTTGTCAATAACTGAGCCCCCGAAGGTCTGATTTCTCTTTGAATCACATTGAACGCTTCCTTCAATTGCGTGGCCGTCATCCGTATCCCGTTGGACTTCAATCTTAATCCATATTCACCAAAGGCCAACGAGTTTCCCTTTACAGACCCACCAATTCTGGCTCCCACTCTTCCTTTCATGCCCTTCTTTATTCTCTTGTATCTTGGGGCAAACTCGTGCTTGAACCGAGCACCCAAAACACTTGTGGGAGACACCTGGTGGAACGCCCCTAGGCCTCTGGTGACAAAGGCCCTTGCACTCACTGATGCTATACTGAACATGTTTGAGAAAATTTTTGATGCGAATTTTTTTCTATCTATTTACAGTCCTTTTATCTACAATTTTCATTTTATCGGATCTCGATGCTAAAATACTGGACCAAGTCTGCTTCCACGTTCTCATGCATCTGGTTGATCTCCGCATTGGTCAAGTTCCGGTCCATCGACTGGTAATTCACCCGGTAACATTGTGAATGCTTGTTCGTCTTTGGATGCACAAATTCGTCAATCAATGTTACACTTTCCACCAAATCCCCCCCATAGTTCCGGATGGACTCCATGACGTCGTTACTATGCAAGGAGGAGTTTTCCGGGAGCCAGAACGAGACATCTCTCTTGATTCCGGGAAACTTGGAATATGGCTGAAAAGTAGATACTTTGCCATTACTGAACTGCTGACTGAACCGTTCATCTAGAGTCCAAAATAATCGGATATCGGGAACGCCGAAGAGCAACATGGCTATTCTATCCAACCCCAAGCCAAATGCCCAACCAATTTTGTCTTTTCCCAATCCACTGTTGAGATACACCGATTGTCTAACGATTCCGGAACCGCAGCATTCTAACCATTCTCCTTTCCACCATACTTCGATTTCATATGAGGGGGCTGTCCAGGGGAAGTACGCCTCTACCCATCGGACCTTCAAGGGCTGGTTGAGGTACTCTTCCGTGGACCCGGCAAGTCTGGCGGATTCTTTGGCTGCCTCAAATACTGTGTGCACAAGAGACTCCATGGTGCGCTTGAGATGTCCAGACACCAATGCCACTTCTTTTTGTGTCATGTAGTCCTGTTTGGGGTTTCCCTCACTGGAAGATGCACAGTCTTGCACTATCAAATCGGTCTTGGGAATGGCATCGATGTCTTTCTGGAGCTGGTGCAAAAAATTAGCATCGTTTCGAGACCATACTCGAGCTCCTTCCATCTGGTGGAATCCGGGGTAGTGAGTCCGGTCGATTTCGTCTCTTCGATACACGTCGGCCGTGATGAAGTACCCGGGAGTCTCACATTTGCTGAAACATTCTCCTTCGTGAGCAGAAGTGTGGGTTCTTAAAAGGTATTCTTTATTGAGATAATAAGTGTCGGATTTGGACCGGCCCGGATGATCTTGAGGAAACCCTAAGGTGTCGAAATTTTCGTACGTGGTGACCACTGGCTTGAAATCGTTGTAGAATGTATATCCCATACCCGTGAAATTCTTCTCTATTAAGCCTTTCAATATTCCTATAGGGTGGTTTGGGTTCTGGTGAAGTTGTCTTTTTGTGAGCTCCAAAATAAAAGGTGGAACATTGGTCCATTCATCTGTTTTATACTTTTGTCCTTCCACAAGGAGAAATTCGGGAAACTGCCGTAAAGAATTAGAGGAATAGCTTCTAATGTACGGATTTGTGGCCTGTATCCATGACCAAAGTCGTCTGGAGAACATTGAAAAGTGAAAAATTTTGTATGCGAACTTTTATACATTAAGCTGTAGAAGCGTCACCAAGTTTCCTGGATATACCTACCGGTGTTCTCCATGGCCCGGAGATACTGCACTGCAGCAGCCTCAGGTAACCCCATACTCGTCAAAATTTGCGTAATTGTTTCTCTGATTTGCGTGGGCATGGCTCCACTGGACCCGCAAATGTAGACTATAGCATTTTGATTAAGAATCAAGTCCCCCACAAGTTGTTTCTGTTCAAAAACCCCGTGCTGCACGTACTGCTGCTTGGTGGTGGTGGACCGCGAAATGCAGGGGAAGAAATTGAGCAACTGGTGGGTTTGAAGCGATTCCCATTGGGGTTTGAATAGGAAATCTGCGGTTTCTGAGCGAAACCCATAAAACAACGTTAACCCACGAGTACCTGCCTCTTGTTCAATCACCGACTTGATGGGGGCAATTCCAGTTCCCGCACCTATAAGCACCAACGGAGGCTTATGATCTTGAATGGTAAAGCAAAGGTCTTGTTTGTGTAAAGAAAACACCACCTCATCGCCCACTTGGAGAGTTTTTATCCAGCTGGTACAAAGACCTTTTCGTATTCTTTTGATGATTGTTTGATACTCCACCAACGCAACCACCAATTCTATCGTGTGTGGGTTGGGGTTGCTGGCAATCAGGAATAACCTGGGTTTTATGTGGGGGAACAAATTGAATATATGAGCAATAGGAATGGTCAAATTGTTCTCAAATTCCAATAGGGTTTCTAGAATCAGTCTGCGGGGTCGGTTGGCATAGTTGTAGAGATCTTCACTATTTTCAAAGTTGCAGAACTCTTTCAATTTCTCTTTTTCTCTTTCCCCGTCTTCTGAAGATGCATCCACAAAGTGCCAAAGACTAAAGAAGAACGACCGCGTGGGGATGGCCATGATATCTAGGTGGTGGGTCAAGAGTGTGCGCAAAGTCAATTGTGACACCAAGCCCCCTTCAATGTGAGGCAACACTCCTTTTATTTGTAACGGTTTGTCGGCCACCGCTAGCCAATGGCTCTGCAGTTCCAATAGGGACTGCACGTTTTGGGATTCATTGAAGGGGAAAAGTCCCACCGTGTCGCCTGGCCGGTAATCGAGCCCATCTGCTTCAATAATCAAGTGCCTAACGTCCTGAAAGTGGTCCTCTGCACTGATGCGATTATTCAACCTAACTCGTCCTATCAAAAGCCCACTTTGAGCCATAGAAGCGGGTTTGGCCCTAGAAGCTGACATAATCTTCGACGATGTCATCACATCAGCGGCATCAGTATCTATAACAACACTGTTGAGAGGCCTTAACACTGCATTATTGTCCATTTGCGTCAAATTGGGAAAGTGGCCAGAAATTGAGGCCATCAAGTGTCGTTCCCATTCGCTATAATAGCCGTCAAGCCCTTCGGGACTTTGGGTGTCAGCCTCACATCGCACAGTTAGCTCCTGACACCCCAACTGGAGTAATCTATTATGGATTTTTTTGATGGCATAATTGAATTTGGGATATGAGGAATCTCCAAGACCAAAGGTGGCTATATGGAGATGATTCAAAAGATCCGAGGGCAACTTTCTCTTCAAAAGAAACTTCATGAATTTCTTTCCGTTCCGGGGTATATCTCCCTGCCCCGCAGTGGCACATATAACTATTAAATACTTCGTTTCTGTCACAAGATTCTTCAATGGGTAATCATCGAGAGATGATATCCTCGGATTAAGCAGTAAATATCGAAGTCTTTTTTGGAGGAAAAACGCATAATCTTGTGCCGTCCCGGTGTCGGAGCCGTAAAGGATGGTGACTGACGTCCTGGGATGTTGCATCAATGTGTTGTAGGTGGTGTGATTTGAGGTCGGTAGTATTTAGCCAGAAAAATTGTCGCGACAAAAATTTATCATTCTATAACTGTTCATAACATGGCACCTAAGAGAAAGAACCAAGCCTTTAATGGGGGCAACAAGAGAGCCAAGGCACTGCCAACTCCGGAAGAGTTCAATGAATTCTACTCGTCTACGTTAAATTTGGTATATTCCTTGCGGGACGATAAGAATGAAAGAGAGTTGGTTAATCCATTTATCAAATTACCCTCCAAAAAACAATATCCTGACTATACCAAGATTGTGACAGATCCAATCAGCATGTCGGATATCCAGCGGAAGGTGCGGGGCCACAAGTATCCTGAAACGTCGACGGACGAGTTTTTGGGGGACTTTGAGCTTTTGCTTCATAATGCCCTGTTATATAACGATCCCAGCTCCTGGATTGTGGAAGACGCCACCAAAATCCTCCAGTTTGTGAGAGACCAGGTTTCTCAATTCACCGGGGAAGGTGATGATGGTGAGGTTGGCGATTTGTTGTCCCAGGCCAAGAAGTTGGTGGATGACGTGGTTAATTATAAGTTTCCTAAGATTGGGGTTATCTCTCTGCCATTCTTGGAAGATGTGGACAGAGATCAGTACCCGGATTACTTTGAAGTAATCGATAATCCTACCTCGTTTAACAAGGTGTTGAATGACCTCGATGGGGTTATCATTGACCCGAATGACTCCATCCAGGATAACGTCGATAGGTTATACGATGAAGTCCATTTGATCTTCACCAATGCTCAAACCTATAACTCAGAAGATTCTTTGCTTTATGAAGATGCAAGTAGATTGAGTGAAGTTTTTGAAGAGAAATTTGACCGGTTCAGGAACACCTTCTTGCCCCAGGAGCAGACCAAGTTAAAACTCAAATTAAAACCGGCCAAGGTCAAAGAAGAGACTCCTATACCCAAACCACGAGGCAGAAAAAGAAAAGTCGTGGAGGAACTTGAGCAGGAAGAGGTTGAAAGTCCGGGTGCTAGCAGTGGTGTAAGTGAAGAAGAGGATGGCGAGGATCAAGAAGGCGAAAGAGCAACGGAAGTGAATGCAGAAGAAGAGGAAGAAGCAGTGGTCATTCCTACTTTGGAATCAAATGTGATGGGTCGTACTCAAACTTTAGGATCTACGAAGGAGAATTTCATTAGAGAAGCCTACCTTGGCTCATCAGCTTCCACAGTACCTCAAATCCTGAGTCAAATTCAAGAAATCAATGGTTTTAGAGTCACCCAACCTCCAAGCCGGTACCAGCTCATGAAAAACTCGTTGTTTCCTATTGAATCCGACTCCATCTCCACATTATTTGAGTACAAGTTCCCAGCAAATGGTTATCGGACTCAGAGCTACACCTTGTCTTTACCTCCAGATTCTTCGTCTTTTGTGACCCTTTCTTTCAGCTTACATGAGTATTTGTTCTCCTTACAACATAGTTATGGCAGTAGTGGCAGTGCCGATGAGGAGTTTCAATGTAAGCTTTTTGTCAACGAAGAAGAAGTGCAGAAATCTACTGACGTTGCAGAAGACCAGTTACAAGATCAAGGAACCCTGTTGAAACTTACCTATGACTTGAAGTTGAGTTACGGCCTTAACCTTGTGGCTTTTGAATGTAAAGTGGCTCCCAGTGCCAGCAAAGTCATAAGAAAGTCCGAGACCAGGAAAGAAGAAAATGAAGAGATAGCTGGAAGGCACACAAGACACCAATTGCAGCAGATGAAAATGTCATGGGAAGTTGAAAAGATCACATTTTTCATTGTGTGTACCAGTTCCTGATACTTTAACTCCCTGTAATATTAGATGTATTTTATTTACCAATGCAAAAACTAGAGAAGACCACTCCAAGGATCTCTTCTATACCGATGGACTCACCGGTGATCTTGCCAATCCCCTCTACCGACTGTTTCAAGCACTCAGTGGCCAAAACCACGTCGTCTTCTTGTTTGAAGTTGTTGAATTGATCAAATCCATAAAGGACGTCGTTGACAAGTAGATCTTTCACTCTTTCAGAAACATTAATGGGGTCGGTGGTTTCCGATTGCGATACGTGTTTGAATAAAGTTGTAAGGTGGCTAATCAAGTCGGAAGTACCGGTATTGTTGATACAAGAAACGGAGTAAATGTCGTTGGTTTCAATCATGTTTGAAAGTGCATTGACATATTTCATTTTGTCGTCAGCGAGGTCCTCTTTGTTTAAAACCCCCACAATCCGGACACCAGAACTCTTCATTGTTCGTACGTGATCAAGGAAACTGCTGGTGATAGTGTCGAATTCGAGGCCCATAGGTAAAACCACTAATGCCACATCACTTTGTAAACTTTTCTGTTTGGCACGACGGATACCTTCTACCTCTATTTCATCCGCCATGTGCAAATCCCGGACGCCTGCCGTGTCGCCAATAACCACTTTATACCCGTTTATGTCCAAAGGAATGTCAATAGCATCTCGAGTAGTGCCCGCAATACTACTGACAATTGCTGCATCTTTATTGGCCAATACATTTAGGAGCGACGACTTGCCAGCGTTCGGAGGCCCCAACAATGCTACCTTTATGCCCTTCAACAATACTTCTGACCGGGTAACCTTATCGAGAAATTGGTGAATTTCTTCAGTGATGCCATCGATGTTTTTTGCAACCAGTTCAAAAAGTGATGTTACTTCTTCAAGGTCTTGGTCTTCGCCAAAATCAATGACCGTGGTTAGCAATGCTATGTTATGCAATATGTCCTGTCTCCACCGGAGGAAAATCTGTTTGTTTTGACCCGTCATGGATGATAAGGCCGCCACTCGTTGAGACTCGGTTTCGGCATCTATCATTTCTCGTACCCCTTCAAGTTCTGTCAAATCAAACCGACCGTTCAAAAACGCCCGGTGGGAGAACTCTCCATTCTCGGCGTACCGAATCTGGATGTTGTTCGCGGGATCATGCAACTGCTTGATTTCTTTTAGCACCGATTTAATGATGGCAACTCCTCCGTGGACATGCAACTCCAACAAGTCTTCACCAGTGTAGGACCTCGGGCCCTTGAAGAATAAACTCAATGCCTCGTCTAGAATGACACCTGTTCGCACTGATCGGAGTGTTCTTAGGCTGGAAACTCTGTGTTGGGGATGGGTTTTGGATCTGGTTAATTGGCTAAATATGTACAGCGATTGGGAGCCAGATACTCGTATGACGCCGATAGCTGATCGCGTCAAATGGGTGGACAACGCGAAAATGGTAGGCGAGCCGTGACTGAAGTACCGTAGACCCCGTAGTGCTCGAAGCGCGGGCGCATTTAGCATCATAAGCACCTTAAGAATAACTATTTGAATGTAATCAAAAATACAGTACTAAAGGATGTCAAAAAAATGAGATGAGAATTTGCAAATGTTTATCAGTAAAATAGCACCAGCGTTTGGCTGCCAAAAAATGGCACGGCCGTTCCTGAGGGCGCTTAGGGTGTTGCACGAGAACCCTCTAGGGCTCCCCAATACCAATGGCGCACCACCTCGGATTTCAAAAGGGTTGCCCATACGCCAAAAAATCCCCAACGTCAAAAAAGTGATCTTGGTAGCGTCGGGCAAAGGAGGCGTAGGAAAGTCCACTACCGCCATTAACTTGGCCTTGGGACTCCGGGCACTCCAGAAAAAGGTGGGTGTCCTTGATGCCGACTTATTCGGGCCTTCTATCCCCAAATTACTCAACCTTTCTGGCGAGCCTCGAATATCTGACACTGGCAAGTTGATTCCCATGAGTAATTACGGAGTAGAATCCATGTCGATGGGCTACCTTATAGCTCCGGAAAACCCGGTGGTGTGGAGGGGGTTGATGGTGATGAAGGCGTTGCAGCAGTTGTTGTTTGAGGTGGAATGGAGTGGGCTTGATTATTTGGTGATAGATATGCCACCGGGAACTGGAGATACTCAATTGACTATTAGTCAACAACTAAAAGTGGATGGAGCCGTAATTGTCAGTACGCCACAAGACATGGCGTTAATTGACGCTGTGAAAGGAATCGCCATGTTTGAGAAGGTGAATATTCCGATTTTGGGGTTGGTGCAAAATATGAGTTACTTCTTGTGTCCTAATTGCAACCATGAATCGCATATTTTTGGAGATGAAGGGGCTGTAAAGAAAGCCAGGGAAATGGGTATTGATGTTTTGGGATCAGTGCCGTTGAACGAGGTGGTCTGTGAGCAGTCTGATAGTGGTAAGCCGATCGTGGTGAGTTACCCGGATTCGCCTATTTCTGAGATTTACATGGAAATGGCTAGGGGATTAGTGAAGAAAGTGGAATAGATGCGTTACCCGGATTCCTTGATATTGCTAGACAGTTGATGTGATACATGCGTTTGTGGGTGCGAAAAATATATTTGCAACCGTTTACAGAGAATGAATAGGAAATTCATGATGATATTTATGTTGAGCCATAGTGCTTGGGTAAGTGGAAATCCCGATGTGGCCGTGGTGCAGTATCGGCCGGCAGAATTGGCAAACC
This sequence comes from Yamadazyma trypodendri, assembly GCA_030572515.1. Lineage (NCBI taxonomy): Eukaryota > Fungi > Ascomycota > Pichiomycetes > Serinales > Debaryomycetaceae > Yamadazyma > Yamadazyma trypodendri. The sequence goes on along the minus strand of JAJMAI010000003.1, from coordinate 133,022 downwards.
CGGGAGTGTTGGACTCTGATGTGAACATGTTCAAAGCGCCAGAAAAGGTGTCTTTTACCCAAGGATGGAAGAATAGAGGAGGAGGATTTGCGGGGGCGTTGGAGGGGATGAAGGCAGTGAAGGATAAGATCCGGAACGTGGTAAAGGGGGTTGACCACGGGAAGAATAGTAAGATAGGTGAAGGAGTGGAAACAATTGAAGCAGGGATGGATCTTGGAACTGCTGCTTTGACCTCAGAACCATCGTTTTCAGCATCTTCTTCGACCCCAGAATCATCTTCCTCGCTTGAAGCCCCTTCTTTGACCTTCGAGGAGATATCTTTTGGGTATCACGATTCTTTTTCAGACACCGTTTCAGATAACCACTTAGATACGAGCCATTTCAGCACCTTGGTGCCAGAACATCAGAGCTCGGGAAAAGAAAAGTCAGCTGCGGTTGTGACAGTCACTCGAGAACAGGCTGCGAGGGTCCAACCGGTGTTTTATACTCAAACTATTACACATGTTGTAACTCATATTGTGGACAAGGTATCCAAAACGGTTGGAAGTTATCCGACACAAATTGGTTTTACAGGAACTGACACTGCCACTGAAAGCACTGGAACAGGCACTGATAGCACTGACACTGCCACTGATAGCACTGGAACAGGCACTGATAGCACTGACACTGCCACTGATAGCACTGGAACAGGCACTGATAGCACTGGAACAGGCACTGAAGGTGATTCTTCCACTACTGAGCTCATTCCTGGACTTAGAACGTCTACGCCAATTTTTCTTGGTTCTAGAACATCTATGCCAAAAGCTGACTCCATTACAGTGTATAGAGACACCAGCATCCCCACACCCAGCAATTATTTGGAGGATCTCAAAGACAAAGTGAATTCCCTCTACAAAGAGCTTGAGCGGATGAATCAACCACAGCTTTGGGGAGAAAAGCCAGAAGCACCAAATTCAGAAACTCAAACAACAGTTCAGGAAGCAACCACAGTGCAAACAAATCCAACTGCCTTTATTCAAAACACTGCTTCTGCACCTGCTACAAATGCCAAGTCCAGCACTGTGCTTGTCCCTGATACTTCCCAACATGGCAGTGGAGCCAAGGACATTGTCAACATGAGGGCCTTACCCTACAAAGTGTCAGTTCAACCCCAATTCCAGAACCACAATCCTGCAAAAGTGCAGAGGGGAATATATGCCAAACCAAAAGTCCTGTTTAACCTAGGACCCGAGCCGCACCGTGAAGAGGAAGGCAAGCTAGAGGAACTGGTGGAGGCACCGGTTGAAGTCAACCATGAAGGAGAGGCAGAACAACAGGTCAAGGAGTTATTCACCATAAGGAACGGAGAAAACACCCTCGACTTTATCCGGCGACTTGTGCCGCAGTTGGAGAGCCTTATCAACCAAAAAACTCCAGTTCCTGTCACAGAATCAGTGCCTCTTGACCCTGAAAGGCTGGAGACTGAAACTGTTACACCACCCGAATACGTGTACAAGTACGTGTATGAGGACGGAGAAGAAGCACACGTCAATAACGATCCCCTCAGTGTCCCTCACGTACCACCAGGTCTCAATACCACACCCGGTCTCGCACCAGGTGTCAATGCCTCATCGCCCTTCAAAACCTTCAAGGACCAAACCGAACTCGATGAAAATTACCGTAAGCAGCAATTCGAGGCCACCACCGTGTCAGCGCGATTCACTGCCCATGCAGCACCATCCGGCACAACCCCCGGGTCCAGAGATTCCCCTAGAAGACCTCATCGTGTACATCGATCGGATCATTTCAGAGACTCAAAAGTTCGTGCCCGAAACAGCACGAAATTTCATTTTGATTTCTTTGGGTTCCGGTCAGGCAGTAACAAAGTCCAGCTTGCGTGGCTCGTGATAATAATAGCCATGGCCATACCTTTGGTATGATGTATAGTAGAAAAAGTGTCAATTCAGATCATTGTTATGGCGCGCCATATTTTATCCCTATTTTTTTCTTATAAACATTATTTATTGTAACAGCGGACAGTCCAAAATTAAGGATTATGACGAGCTTGAATACTCCGACAACGCCGAAGAGAAGTGGACATAAACAACAGAAGACTCCCAAGTCCAAGAAAAACATTCTAACCAGTTTTGATCAGTCTTACATCGAAGAAGACGATGCCACGTATATTTACAAAGATAGCGACAGTGCAGAGGAGGAGGCAGATCTGGACGTGGATACAGACGAGGACGTGATTGGCGAGCTAGATGATGACAGCACCGACATGGAAAGCGATGTTGCGGACGAGAAGGACGCCAGTGGAGCCAACGACACTGGCAAAGAAGATGCCTCAGTGGGTGCGAGTAAACCGGCTGGGAAGGTCCGGCAGTTTCTCATGAAGCACGAGGTGGTGAGAAAGGTGTTTCATTCGTCTATTGGGTTTGTGGTGGTGGGATTCTACACTAAGGGAGTGCACCAGAGTCAATTTGTGATGCCTTTGGCGGGGCTATTCTGCGTGCTTGCGGCTAATGACTATATTCGGTTCCAGAACCCAGAACTTAACAAGATTCTTGTGTCGACCTTCCAGTATGTTATCAGAGAAAAAGAAGTGGCACACTATAATGGAATCTTGTACTATTTAGTGGGGTTGATTTTGGTGTTTGCTTTTTTGCCAAAAGACGTTTCCCTCGTGAGTGCTTTGCTTTTGAGTTGGGCTGACACGGCCGCTTCTACGTTTGGTAGAAGGTTTGGTAAGCATACTTTCCAAATTGCTGAAGGGAAATCTTTTGCGGGGGCATTGGCTAGTTTTGTCACGGGGGTGGTTGTTTCTTACCTCGTGTACTGCTACCTCATTCCTGTTTACGGCCATTTTGACACAGTAGACGATATATTCTGGACTGCCTCCAGCTCCAAGTTGAATTTGCACGTGTATGCGTTGCTCTGTGGAGCGGTGGCTAGTTTCTCTGAGTTTGTGAATATTTATAACGTGGACGACAACTTCACTATTCCTGTGATTAGCGGATACTTGCTTTACGGGGTAATCAGATTGTTTCACAAATGAGATTCACAGATGGTTTCATAGAGATTCATAGATGGGAGGAGTTGTTTCGTTCATAGATTAATATACCATAGTAGATATTTGGGGCAGTTCCTAGTGCCTTATATTCATAATCTTCATAATCCGTGCCTTACGTAGTCTCATAACCTTGTTAAGCTTGCACGTCTCAAGCCATTCAGTTTCTGCCTTATTTTCATCTTATACATGCCTATTTTCATCTTATACATGCCTATCATCTTATAACATGCCTTATTTCATCTCGTAATATCGTGCCTTGAGTTCTCGTAATCTTCATACGTCACCGTGCATTTAAGCCCCTCGTATGTTTCAAGACGCATCCATCCTTCTGTAATCCCTTTTTCATAGAATGCAACAGTCTTGTGCTTGGGGACTCCGTCGTAGTCGGCTTTGCTAAGTAAATGCCATAAAGTCGTGACTTGGTCCCATCCTTGCTCTTCCGCTACACTGGGTAAAAAAGTCCCAGAGTAATGTGTGCCCGATAGCTGGAAACTTAACCGTAAACCATGTTTTCCCACAGTCCAAGCCTCTGGATCATTAATGGGAGTGAATTTGTCAAGTAAAGTGACACTACAGGATAAGGATTCAAGTTCTGAAACTGAAATAGGAGGGAATCTTGTGTCTTCAACAGCAGCAGTCACGGAGAATCGCTTAACTCCCGATTCAATTGGTAAGGAACTGAATGTTCCAATGCAACCTCTAAGACGGTGATTTTTATCCCAGGTAATAAACAAGGGGGCTTTTTTTGGGAATAAACCAAGTGACTCATGAACGAGGTCGAGCCAGGAAGACAACGGGACAGGGGATGTGTTCTGCAAGTGAGCTTCTAGTGCATTAAAAGCGTACAAACACAATGCTTTCGACATGGGGAGGACAAGGGTTAATTGCTAAAATGGATTTCTTATCGCGGAAATAGGATGAGTTGTGGAGGTGGATAGAGATGAGGGTGGAGGTGGATAGAGATGAGGGTGGAGGTGGATAGAGATGAGGGTGGAGGGAGGTAGACTAGGATGTGTAAATGGGAAAGAGACGAGGAGATCTCCTGATTTGGAAACAGTTTTAGCTACAACTGCCAAGAATTAAGAGGAATGAGATACTATTTCCACATTAGTGATATTCATTAAACACTCGGCTCTGAACTGTGTATGTCACCTTAGACCTTATCCAGAAGCTCAACCATGTCACCTTTAACCTTTACCAGAAGCTCAACCGTGTACCTGAAGCTTTTTGTGTCAACTCCAGAACTTGTTCAGATGCTTAACCGTGCCTTAACCTTCCAGAAGCAATCCACTCACTAGAAACTCAAGTACAAAGGTTCTTTCACCTCCGCCCGGCAGCTTTCCCGCACCTCGTCATCTAGCTGCTCAATTTCCTTCAAAACCAAGCTCTTGTCTGCTGGCGTCATGCTGTATGGATACAGCTTTCTCGAATCACTGGAATCGTTAAGATTGGGAGTCCCAGGAACACTGCCAGAAGCGATAGTACTGTGGCTCATAAAAGTGCTGACATCGATCAAATTTTCCGATAATTCGTTCACAATATTGTTCAATTCTTGTTGTCTTTGTTGTTTCTTCAAGAGTTCTTCTTGAAGATGCTCGTCTGAGTAGAACTCTTGATTTCTGAGAAGCGACGATCTTTCATTGAACTCGTCTTCTTCATCTGCGGGGCTTAAGCACGATAAACAGATTCCCATGTAGTAGTGAACGTGAACGTGTGCTGAAGTGATGGGCTATTAAGGAAAGAATGGGCACAAGAATTGCTGGTATGTGCGAAAAGAAGACTTAAGCATCATAGATACGAAAGATGGTAACGCCACGCCCCAGTATCTAAGGCTAGGGGACCTTATACTAGATTTACTGTTTCCAGTCAGTAATGTCCGAGGATGCGATGGTTTCTTGATTTTAAGGCCGTATTCTGGCAGAGACGAGAGACACAATACCAGTTCTGCAAAGCGGCATGAGACAGTTCTGCAAAAGGTGGCGTTGGTATTCTATCCATGTGGCACTTTATCTGAGGCTCTATTCTTGGTTATGCTCTCATTTTTAACGATTGAAACCTTTCGAACACTTGCAGCCAAAATCATGCGGCCTTAGTTAGTAGTACTAAACGATTGTCTATTAAAAGCATAACGACAGCATTGAAGGCGACCTGATAAATAGAAGTATCATGAGTACATGCAACATGTCGAATGAGTAGGTCAAATACTAAGTATCAAAAGTTGTATAAATAAAGGAGTTGAACAAATAAGTTAAGGTAATCCAAAAGTTGAATAAATAACATACCTCAATAGTAAATAGATACTACAGCAAGAACCTTGTATATACTTGCAATAACTTGAATAAATGCTCACCACAATAGTAAATAGATACTACAGCAAGAACCTTGTATATACTTGCAATAACTTGAATAAATGCTCACCACAATAAATAAATAACTACTACACCTTCTGGTAAACCTCATGACTTTGCACCTCCACTACCTCACTATCAGTTTCTCCCTCAACACATTCAACATGACGCCTGTTGAATCTATGAGCCCAGAATATGTCATCAACAAGCTCAATGTCCACACCCTTAGTTTCAACCCACACGAAGTAAATCACTGGTAGAAGAACCGCATCATAAGATGCGTTGATGAAATAATATTTCCAGCCGATACTGGTCATGGCAATGGGCAACACAAACGAAGACACTAACCCAAAAGAATAACTCCAAAATTGATAAATTGATACCCCAGCACTTCTCATTTTGTAAGGGTACAATTCCGGGGGATACAAAGTGGTTAATGGAGTGAAAGTAAAGGAATAGAACCCACTAAACATGAACATCACCGCAATACTACCATATGACCCGGATTTACTGTGGCCGTCTCCATATTCTTTTAGCATACCTCCCAAAATGAAAAAACATACAACCATACCAGTCAAAGAAGCCATCGACTGCTTTACTCGACCAATTCTGTCAAAACAAGCACATCCACACAATGCACACACCAACAGCCACGAACTCATGACAACATTGACTTGCAACCTTTCAGTAGACGAAGAAATCCCTGCTTGTATCAATAAGATAGCCAAATAGTAGGATCCAACAGAAGAACCCGCCATTTCTGTCAAAATTGCATGGGAAAAGTTAATCAGTGCTTTATGAACGTTGATTCTTGACTTGAAGAATTGAGTCCATGGGGTTTTCTCTATCATGAATTCCTGTTCAAGCTCAATCCTGTATGTTTCACATACACTCCTAGCCTTTTCCACATCATTTTTTTGCACAATGGTTAAAATTTCAAGAGCTTGCCCATCATTACCTTTAGATAACAAGTATTTGGGAGATTCTGGCACAAATACCCAGTTTATAAGGGCAATGATATTAGGAAGTAGTTGGATCAAGGAGGGAACCCTCCAATTCCAGTTTCCCGCAATATTTCTAGCAGCGTATGTGACCCCACTACTGATCAAGCCTCCAACCAAGAAACAAGAGAATGCTAACCCCATGATGAACCCTCTTTTCTCTGCAGGACATAATTCTGCCACTAAAATAATGGCAGCCACATTGGTTATACTGGAGCCAAACCCAATAAAAATCCTACCCACAATGAACATGGCAATGTTTTGGGCTGCCGTTTGTAAGGCCACGCCAATAGTCAAGAAGAAGATTCCCATGAGAACACTATTCTTTCTTCCAAACTTATCGTTAGCATATTGCACCACCGTCAAAATTGCAATCAAGTTCCCCATCCAAGTAGCGGCACTGTTGAGACCAATAGTCACGGGAGTCAAATCAAAATAGCTCACGTAGGAGTCCAAATTAAGAATACCCCCCATCATTAAAGAATCGTAACCAGTAGTGGTGGGATGGATCATGGTTAAAAGCGCCACGCTCGCAAACAAAGCATTGTAGTTTCTGGGAATCCATGAGGAAAGGTGATGTTCGGATCTGTCAGACATTGAAACGGGCGATAATTCCAACTATTAGAATGCCATGGTGTTATATAGAGTAAGATCTTTCTTATCGATAGGCTCGGGCCAAAAAGTCGCGATTACGCGGGCGAGCTCGGGCCACCTCGGGCGAGATCGGCCGAAATGGCTGCAAAATGATATATAAGAACCTCAAAAATCAATGTTCGTTATTAGATAAGATAATGGCTCCAGCTGCGGTGAATCGACCCAGATACACACCCCCAGATTTGGCGGACGTGAAAAAGTTTTCTGAGCTTAAGAAAATTTTGATCAAACCCCAAAACGTTGACAAAGTTAAGAATTCATGGGACAGGTTATTGGTTGCTTTAGATAAGATGGCGGACGAAATCAAGACCGAAGGGTCTCTGTATTTTCCTGAAGTGGACTGGAAAATTGTCAAAGATAACAATGGCCAGTATCCCGAGGAAATTACCCGGAAGTTTAACAAAACAGGTGTGCTTATTGTTCGAAATGTGGTTGATGAAAAAACTGTTTGTGGATGGAGAGAGTCCATGACCGACTTTGTAACCAAGCACCCTGAAGTCGGAGGATATCCCGAGCCGATCACTAACTGGAACTGTTTCTGGACCAAAGGAGAAGTGCAGGCTCGATCACATCCAGATGTGGTGAAATTAATGGATTCCATGGCCCAATTCTTTTACGTAGAAGACGAGACATTGCCGATAGACACGACTTCGCAGGTTGTATACCCCGATGCATTCCGGATCAGGCCTCCTGGAGTCTCCAGTACTTTGGATTTACACTTGGACGCTGGTTCAATTGAGAGATGGGAGGACGAAGTGTACCGAGAAATGTACGCACCTATTTTGGAAGGAAGATGGGAAGAGTGGGAACCATGGAGGTTGGACGAAAGAGCGTTTGCCAAGACGGATTTGTATAGCCACTTACAAACCCGGCCCACCGCCACCTCTGCTTTCCGAGCCTTACAAGGATGGTTGGCCTTGACATCTGTTAAAAGCGGCGAGGGAACCATCAGAATGTTACCTAATATTAAATTGGTGAGTGCCTACTCCATATTGAGGCCCTTTTTCTGGAGAGACGACGGGGAAATAGACTTGGAAACCCCCAAGTTCCCAGGAGTCATCGTTGGAAGTGGGCAGTTTTTCTGTACTGGGCTCACCCATCCTCATTTGCGACACTTGGATTCAGTTCATTCTATTCCCTACGTCAATGCCGGCGACTATGTGTTCTGGCACTGTGATGTGGCGCATGAAGTCGACAAGCAGCATACAGGGGACCACAATTCGTCGGTGTTTTTCAACGCCTACTGTCCTTTGTCGCCATACAATGTCGATAATATTATTGCAACCAAAAAAGCATTTAAGAATGGAGAGTGTGCACGGGACTTTCAGAAAGACAAGAAGAAGGCTGAATTTCAAGCTCGGGAGGGTTCTTTTGAGGACCACGGTGCACGGTTGGAGAATATCTTGACAGACACCGGGTTAAGAGCCATGGGATTCATGAAATTCGACGAGAACCAGGTGGGGTTGACGTCGGGGCAAAAATTGGCCCGAAAAATCGCCAACAATGCCGTGTAGGTTTTAGTTAGACTAGTACGTACCGAGAATTCAAGATGTTGTTGAATAGACGTAGTTTTGTAATATATGTAAGGTTACGGCGAAGACCCTTACACCGCGCATTAATTCGATAATATCTGATAACGTTTTCTGTTTCAATGTCAGTACGGATCACGAAAAGAGTACCCCAATCATGCTCTAATTGCTACAAAAGACATGTCAAGTGCAATAACCATATACCCTGTGATGTGTGTATTCGTAGGGGCATGCCAGATATGTGCCGAAGAGAAAAAGTGATGATAAACGGTAAGATCTTCAACCAGGACGCAGAAATGGACTATTACAGCAAATTAGAGTTTGAGTTGCAGATGGCAAAAAAGGAGAACGAGTACTTAAAGAGTAAAATTTCTAGTTACGAGACGGACCCCCAAGAAAAAGAGGGGGGACCAGTCCATTCGAAACTCAGTGAGTTTGGATATTTTGGTACCACTGTGGGGCTTATTACCCGGTACCCTAGAATTGATGATAATCGGGTGCAATACAATTTGCAGGAGTTTGAGAGGCTAGGAACCTTGTTGACATACGAGGTATCGAGAAAGTTGATAGACTTTAACCTTGAAAACATCTATTTCCTTCATTGTGTGATACTACCGGAGATATTTGTGAAAGAACACGATACTTTCTTCCAAACGCAAAATATACTTGTGGGAAGCAGGTTTGATAAGACCCGAGACCAGTACTTGTGGTTGTCCACGTACTACGCATTGATAGCCAACTCGTTTTTGCTTTTGGACGAGAAAATGGCCTTTGAAATTTCTGAAACCGATACCACGGTTTTTGGCAAAATAGCTTTTTATTGCAGTCTTGAGTGTCTCCACCGGGGACAGTATTTGCAATACCCCAATATCCGTAGTCTCCAGACGTTTGGAGTGCTTGCGACATCTGTGTATTTTTTTGGGGTGGATTTGCAGAATTCATTATTTTGCAGCATGTTGTACATTGCTCAGAGTTTGAATTTGGATAGATTGGTAAAACCCACACAACATTTGGATTTGTTGAATTTTGAAATAAGTTGTCGAGTGTGGTGGTTATTGGTGGTACTAGACTGGTTTGAAGATGCTACTTTGAGTCGACAACCGGCCATTAAAGTGGGGAGTTTCACTACTCCTCGACCCCGGAACTTGACTGACTTTAATTTGATCCATGGCATAGAAGAAGAGACACAGGAGTTCATACCTGCCACCTTCAACTTGACCATGTATGAGATGTCAAACTCCAAGAAGTTATATTACTACAGCAATAAGAAATCCACCAGCAGTCCTGAGTACATGGACTATGCGTACATGAATCTTTTAGCATTGGAAAAACGGCATCTGACCTACAGGTACAGCGATGGTAATACAGCATTTGCCAAGTACTTAATTGACGTGAAATTGCACCATGAAAAGCTTGCGGTGAAGCGGGCCATTATTAACCTCAAGTACAATAAGAATGAAGAAATTAAACCTGAGATTGAAATATGTTATGAGAGCAGTGTGCAGCTTATACAGCTTTTCAATAACGAGACATATCCTCTGTACTATAAGAAGTACTGGTTTCCCATAGAACATGCGACCAATGGGTCGATATTCCTTCTTATTAACAATATAATCAACGAGAAGAGTATCAATCTTCCGACCATTAATATGATTGAGACATTTCTAACTAAACTTAACCAGGTCAAGTTGGTGGAAAATAATCCGGTGGTCAATGGGACTATAATAATTAACAAGTTGATTGAGACAATTAAGACAAAACTTAATGATGAGCAGTACAAATTGGATATAGATGAGATCGATGCGATCTTGAGAGTGTTGAATGAGTTTAAGGTGATATACAAGACGAATGAGCAGGACAGGGGAGAATGGGACGATTTTTTTAGCTGGATGCAAGAGGAGCATGAGAGGAGCTGAGAGACTGTACTGAGAGTAAGGAGAGACTGTACTGAGAGGAAGAAGGAGAGACTGTACTGAGAGTAAGGAGAGAGACAAGAGAGGAGAGACTGTGGAACTGAGAGGAGAGACTGTACTGAGAGAGACAGAGACAGAGACAGAGACAGAGACAGAGACAGAGACAGAGACAGACACTCCAGCAACACCCACCTGAACCTGCTTACCCACAGGGCTCACAATCGATGCTCGGCAATTTGTCCGAAACGCAAACTGTGGGGAACTCGATGTACGGTGCTGCATAGAAGCCTAGAACCGAGGCATAGTCATAGGAGGGGCAAATAGCAGTCAAACTACCACAAAATGAAGAGATGAGGAAGAAAAAAAAGAAATCAAGACACTGCAACAATGTAGTCCATGGCATTGCCCCGTCTTAAACTACTCCAACGCATTGCCACCTTAAAGACTGTCGGCGGTGCCGGTAAAATCATACTTTGTTATCAGCTTGCCTGACCAGTTTAATGCACCCTACGGGTTGATGGATCTTTAAAGAGAGTATACGGTTTTTCATCAACCCCACAATTTGCTTCGTTGGTGACGGAGGCAAAGAAGAACGCAAGCTAAACCGTCGAGAGGTCCGCCGCAACCTGTAAAAACCCCAAACTCAGATTTAAGTGACACAAAGCCACAATGTAGGCACGAATGCCGAGTTGCTGATTGGGTATGAGATGTGGAGAGGCTGGAGCAGTGGAGAAGCAAGCCGTCCATGTACGAGTTGCCATGGAAACATACGGTGTATTGTATTAGGCGAAACGAGACACACCCAGAGAGAACAAAATCCTGCTGCGTAGCGGGAATCAACCGGCGAAGTTCTGTTTGAAATGTTTAAAGTATTGGTGGCTTACGTGTGCAACAACAGTTTCTGTGGCCAGGAGTACCCTAACTCAGATACCCCTGGGGTATGTACAGACCGATCCTTCAGGACCTGAATCTACATTTTGAAAATTTCAGGACCGCCATTGAATTTCGGCGTAATTCCACCATAGATGATGCAGTGATTAGTAGTTAGTCATCTCCCCTTTAAATAGTTATAAATAGTGGTATGCAACTGAGAGGGTACACCAGCACAGAAACCCTGGCCTACTAATGGATTAGGGGCCATGAACCTAATTCAGCACCCTAATCCAAATTAAGAAATAGAGAAAACTTATAATATGCCTATTTCGAATCGGGCCATTTTTTCAAGTCTGCGACCTCCTTTAGGCATAGACGATTAATGCGTAAACCGGAGGTAGTGCGGTCCTAATTGCTATCTCCCATGACCCACAATAACGCTGGAATAGAGTCTCATAGGTTTCGACTTATGTATGTCTTAGCTCAGGAGGAACTAATGGTAAGATTATTGAATTCGGATATGACTGGGTAGCCGACATCCGATCACCCAGACGAAATTTACAGGTTAGCTCGAGATGACTGGCGGAGTTGAAGTCCTATATCCTAATTGTGCATGCATCCAAATACGGACGCCCCAAGCAGTAGCAAATTTGCGCAAAACGCTATAGTTGTCCAGCCATACCACTTACGCCCTCAGAGTATCTTCAAAACTCACCTATTCTACCAACTAATCCACTAGACCTTATACCTTCTCAACTACATTAAGCAAAACCCGCACTTCCCAGGGCGACGGCGAACACCAGCGGTGCGCGCACGCTTACAGGTTAGCGCGCATTTACGTCACCCTAAAGTCGGAGACAGTAATTTTTTAAATTATCTATATTAAACCCCATAATTTATCATTGTATAAAAGAAATAGCATCCCCCGATTAAAAACCTCATTTCTATCATACAACCCGAACAGAATGGACGATTTAGATATGTTAAACCATTTTTCCTTGGACATGGTCTCCACCGGAATGAACTTTGATCAGGTGTACTCCATGTATAACCACTTACAACAAGAAAATGCCTTGAATGCCATTGAAAAATTACAAAAGATGCAGACGTTGACGAGCTCGCACGACCTCAGTCCCACAGATGATAAGTTTCTTGATCATCGATCCAAAATCTTGAGCATGCCGTCGCTGGAAGACGAAGAGCCGGAACAAGAAGAAGAGGACGACGAAGATGACGACGAAGAAGAATATGATAAATTCTTCTCCCACACAGAATCCAATGCCTTGGATAGCTTTTTGGACTCGTTGGCAAATCCCACCAACAATAATCCCCTCGAGATGTACCATTCTGACTTCAATTTCAGTGCCAAAAACAAGTACAAGACGGATGTCACCAATGCGTTTGCCCATCCTCCCAGTGACAGTTTGTTTAAAGAATCCAAAGAAGATTACACTATAAATACCCAGCTCCCCACCCCCGAAACCCGGCAGTCATCTATTGACGATGAATTTGACATGAAAAGACGGTCTGAAGATGACGACGACGAGTCTAGAAGAAAGAAGAAGGTGAGCGTGAAGCCGCTTCTTTCGTTGGAACAAAAGAGACTTAACCACTCCCATTCCGAGCAGAAGAGAAGACAGCTCTGTAAGTTGGCATATGAACGGTGTTTGAGGCTCGTGACGAATTTCGAGACATACTCCAAGCAGCCTCCTGTGAATCGGAAATCAAAGAGAAAGCAGTTTACAAAGGATGGATTACCCAACTTATCCAAGCACTGTGCATTGATGAGGATATCCAATGAGATTATGAAGATTCAGAGCAAGAATGAGGGGTTGAGGGAGGTTTTGACGGTTAATGGGGTGTTATAGATGTAGTATAGTGTATAATAATGATGAATAATGATCCAAGGCTAGAGTAGAAGAATCCAGAACCGCTAGAGTAGGAGTAATGGAAGATACGGAACCAAGATAAGAAAGGTGATTGTAAGGTGAAAGTGTAGAAAAGTGAAAAAGATGTAATAAGGTTATAGTGAAAATTAAGGTGCAAAAGATTGGAAAGGTTAAATAAGGAAAATAAGGGGTTGGAAAGGTAAAAGTCAATGTGAAAATAAGCTGACAAAGGTAAAGAGATGAGAGTAAGCTGACAAAGGTGAAAGGTGATAAGAACGTTCTGCAAAAAGGGTGATAAGAAACGTTCTGCAAAAAGGTTGATAAGGTCGAAATAAGTGAACCGTGGAAGTGTAAGATAGAGTTTCACAACGATAATCTTGTACAGCTGCACTGTCACTTCACCATATCCTTTTACTGTTACATTTACTATCACTTCTATCACTTCTATCACTTCTATCACTTCTATCACTTCTATCACTTCTATCACTTCTATCACTTCTATCACTTCTATCACTTCTATCACTTCTATCACTTCTATCACTTCTATCACTTACTATCACTTACTATCACTTTTTACTATTTTTCACTATCACTTTTTTATAGTACTATTTTTACTATCACTTCTATCACTTACTATCACTTCTATCACTTCTATCACTTTTTACTATTTTCACCATCACTTACTATCACTTACTATCACTTACTATCACTTACTATCACTTTTTACTATTTTTCACCATCACTTACTATCACTTACTATCACTTTGACTATCACTTACTATCACTTACTATCACTTTTCTACTATTTTCTAGTAATATTTTGCACACTTTCATTTTTCACCATCACTTTTTAGTACTATTTTGCACACTTTTTCATTTTTTATATCACTTTTTAGTACTAAGTTGCACACTTCATTTCACCTTATCGATTTGCTTGTTTTCATTGCCCACTAAATATCGTCTCTCATTCTCCCCTGCTTTTTCTGTCTTTGTACTTCTTTCCCTTTTTATACCTCTTCTCTGCGAAAATAACGCGTAAACATGTTCGGTGATAAAGAAGAGCTTGCCATTTTGGAAAAGCTCCAGCCTATCCAGCTCCCCGTCAACACCTTACCGCCCCACCACGACCTATACCTCGTGAGATCGTCGTTTTACTACGTCTATGTCGTCAATTGGTTGTACAACTACAAATCATACCTCAAACTTGCCTCAGAATATTTTGACGTCGAACTCTTTGAATCAGAGTTATTGAACTTACTCAACCCCCCACCACTTGATCCTTCGGTGCTATTCATCAATAAGTTCAAAATACTGGTCCTCCACCAGCTCACCAACGGCAATAAGTTTCTGTATTCCGATTTCGATGCTGTGATTAGAAAGTCCTTTGTAAATACTCCTTTAGATGATACATCTTTTGAAAAATTGCTGCTTCTTGACCAGTTTGAATTGCTATTTGTCATTCTCAACTACTTCACGGGCTTGAATAGTTTCAGATCCTTTTTGGACAAGAATCCCGATGTCATCACCAATCAACCCGTGTTGAAATCTACTTTCAAGAATAACACCAGAGAAGACATAATTATGTTCTTCAACAACACAAAAGTGTACAAAAGGACTGTGGTGATTCCAGAGCTACGTATACCCAAGAAGATAAAGGACTCCCCGTCAAATCCTGACGAATATTACCCGGATAAATTCGATATTGATTTCTCCCATGCAAAATTCGATATCGAGCTCTGGTCACTCGAAGATTTTAGCCACTACGTCACCAAGACCAAAATAAAGTCTGCGGCATTGAAATCCCTTTCTAACAAGGAGTTCCAATCCAACATTGTGCAATCTGAGATTAAAAAGAGAAGAATTCTCCAAAATAGAAAGAAAGAGTTTCAAATGCTCAACTTGATGGCTACTCGAAAGAAATCGTCGAGATTGGAGGCCAGAGAACGCCAGAAACAGGAAGAAGAGGAAGAGGAAAGGGAGACTAGAGAAAGGGATCTCAAGTTGGCTATAGAGTTGCTGCATATCACGAAGCCATTGAACTATGATTCGAACGTCTTGTCAAGAGAAGACAGGTTGAAGATGAGGAAATTGAATACAGGGTACAGACAGGGTAGTGAGACTTTGAGGACTCCTGAGCCTGTGGAGCCGGAGGTTGTGAGCACTGGAGCAGATGCAGAACCAGAGACTCCTGTTGTACTTTCCGTGGCTGAGACTCCTGTCGAAGTACTTTCTGTGGCAGCAGAGACTCCTGTCGAAGTACTTTCTGTGGCAGCAGAGACTCCTGTTGTACTTTCTGTGGCAGCAGAAACACTTCCAGAAACGCTCTTTGAAGAACCAGAACACTTGACCCCAACACAAACACCTGAAACACAACACCCACACACCAACACAGACACAACTATCGTCTACAAAAACTAAATTTTCCAACAATATATTAGACTATAACCTCCTATTTCGTAATCTTCAATAATCTCCGGATCCTTCTCCTAAATATTCTCCTGATTCTCACGTACCTATAACTTCAACTCTCCCAAGATCTGCCCCGCAAGCGTCTTGTAATTCCACGTATTTCCCACCACCTTTTTGAATTGTACCCCGTACAACCCTACAAGTGGAAACTTGACCACGTGGATCTCGAATTTCAATGGCGACTTGCTATTTCTGGCCCGAGCCTTGTGTTCTACTCGGCTTGACATCAACATATCGCTTCCTCCTCCAATGGCCAAGTTTCCAACCGAATCAATGGAGTCATCTTCCACAAACGCCCGTTCGTCGTCAAAAAGCTCATCATCCATATCCCCATATAACAGTTTATTAACTCTGGCTGCTGCGGGAGTGCTGGGTGGTGCTAACTGTGTTTGAGACCCATTCTTCCTGCGATTGGCCAAAATAGTGTTGCCAATGGAAAACTTTCTTCTATGGCCTCTATCACTTCCAATACTGCTAATGGAGCTGGACTGTTTGTGGTGGCCCTTTGGAGTTGACAAGTTTTGCGTGTTCAAATGCAATGAAGGCTGTCTGCTAGGGCCTCTTGACCGGGTAGCAGTGTTCGAGTTGCTGCTGGAGTTGGAGGCTTGATGCTGATGTGAGGCAATCGACTGAATATCCAAATCCACGGGTTCAGGTGTTTTCACTCTCTCTTCAATGGAAGATGAAGTAGATTTGAATGCATCACCATACAACTTTCTTTCCTCCAAGGCTCTTTCATTCTCCTCGTTTTCATACACAGTCTCGCTATCGCCGTCGTATTCTGCTTGGAGCAGAGGAACATGGGAACAAATAAACCCTCCTTTGACCTCTTGGAATTTCACTCCTGAGCGACTCAAAACATTGATGATTGTATATCTAATAACCGGTAAAGGTTTGGTACTGGTGGTCTGAACACTGAAAAACCCTTTCAAGTAGATGGTTTTTGGATACTCGATAGACAACATAGTATTTGGTTTGGCATTGTTGAATCGTTCAATGATTTCGTCTTCACTTAAGTGAGGAAGATCTTCCACCTCCGCCTCTTCGTCAAACAAAATATCGTCAAAGTACCCGTCGTAGATCCCCACCTCTTCCTTATTGTCAACCATTTCGTCGCTGTTTTGTGCAGCCATTTGGTTGGGCAATGGTGGTTGAGTCCCTTTTTGTTTTCCTCCTTGGGAATCTCTTCTAACATGCCCTCCCAACGACTTGGATCTTGCAGTGGGGTGCAATTTCCGACCAGAAACCGAGGTGGCTTGAGTTTTGTTACTGGGAACAATTTGATTGGTTTCGGTGTCAATATTTGGTAAGGGAGGTAAGTATTCCACTGGCACAAACCCATGCTTACCGTTATTTGACACATTAATGGACTGTGACCGATTGTGTCTTCTATTATCTCTAATTGGACGTAAATGCTGGGCCCCACTAACATGGCCTTCGTTTGGCCCGTTGCTCGATGAAGAGGCTCCTGCAATGGCAGTGGAGGTTCCAGAAGTTCCGGGTTCGGCCCGGCCGCCTCTTTCTTTGGCTGTCACCTTCATACTGACACCTCTACGGAGCATGGGGTCCTTCTTGCTTGGCGATTGTTCTGTCGACAACGACAAGTGTTCGGGTGTTCTTTGAGGTGACAATGGTTTGGTGGGTTTTTTGGCGGATAACCTCCTAAAAAGGGAATTGATACCCTTACTAGGACTGTCAACAGGTTCTTGTACAGGACTTTGGGGCTGTTGCGCAGGAATAGGCGTGCCTGGGGCCTCTTTGTTTTCCACCAACGCTCTTGTAGGGGATCCGGTGGTATGGGCTTGTTCGGGGAACGAGAGGGTTGGAGGGGACCTAACGGGTTCAGAAAGGTGCACAGAAGGAATAGCCATCTGTGGAGGAGGGGTGGGTTTAGGCTGTTCTGTGACAATCACAGGAGTACCTCTGCCACTGGCCACCTCGGCCGTTTCAAAAAGTGGTTCTGGTGCATGTGCAGTTCTTCCACTATCATGCAATGGCAATTGGTGAGGATGTGGTGGGGAGGTGTTCTGTAACGATAACTGCTGCGCTTGCATTAAAGCTCTCTTGGTCTCTACTTCTTGCAATTGGATCTTCACAGCTTCCTCCTTGGCTTTCTTCCGCTTCTTCATCTCATCCACTAAATAGTATATCGACACCAATGGATGGAATCCTCCGGTGGGATCCGGCAAAATATGAGCATTTGAGGCTGATGCATAATCTCTTCCCTGCTCCGCAATCCTATACCAGTTTTCACTGCTCATTTGGTAGTCAATACTACCAATAATGGTGGTTAATTCTTCACTCAAGTTGTGGTATGATCCTAAATCAAAAGACGCTATGGTTTTGATAATTGAATCGTCCAAGGGTAAAGTCAAGGGTAATCTTTTGGGTAAATGGTTGGAAATAGAATATTCATAGCCTCGGTTGATCCAAGGATGGTTAATTACTTCGTGTAATGTTGCCCGTTTAGCAGGATCCACTTGGATCATACTGGACAACAACGCTTTCAATTCGGTCGATAAGAACTCGGGATATTCCACTCTGCCCTTCTTGATCTTTTCATGCAAAACTGACACTGACTGGTCATCAAAAGGGACCTTACCACACACCAAAACGTATAAAACAATACCAAAAGACCACACATCCACTTCTGGCCCGATATAGGGCCTAGCACACAACAATTCGGGGGCCGCAAAGTACAAGGAGCCACAGTATGTGTTTAACAAGGTTTTTGGCGAGTACAAATTCGACAAGCCAAAATCAATGATCTTGATATCCCCTTTTTCGTTGATCATGATGTTTTCGATCTTCAAATCTCGATGAACCACGTTGTTTCTATGACAATAATCCAAAGCAGACACAATCCCCCTAGCAAACTTCCTGGTATGTTTTTCCTTCAAAGACCCATGTGCAACAATATAATCCAACATCTGTCCCCCACCCACGTATTCAAACAACATATAGTAATGGTTGCTCATGGGAACAATCTCATATAATCTGCACACAAAAGGATGAAACAATAAGCGGCCAAGAACCCCTTCTCTCACAGTTCTTCTATCTCTAGCTAACTCCTTCTCGAATTCTTTCTGTCTGTGATCCGCTTCTTGTTTGTTCTTTGCCGGTCCGTCGTTATGATGGGCTCTTTCGTACAATTTAGCAGCTCGAGGCACGATTTTCACAGCACAGATTTCTCCAGTCGAATTGTGCTTAGCCAATTTCACTTTCCCCATAGAGCCGGCTCCAATGGTCTTGACAAAATCCCAATCACCAATAGATTTCCGATGGAACGGTTTCTGGTCCACTTCATTTTTGTGGGACTGGTGCTGGCCACCGTGTCCATGATCGGGAGGACTGCTAGACGCAGGCTTTGCCCGAGGGGTCACAGGGGTTTGTTCTCCTTGTGTGTGTCTTCTAACAGACGTCCTGGAGTTTAAAGTGCTGTTGGTTTCTGGAGGCAGTAATGGAGGCTGAATCGATACCGGAGGGAGCAATTCATGATTGGCAGCAAAATTCGACATTTGCGGGGGTTTGGCGGTCATTGGCGACAGTTTTGGATTGGGACTCATGGGCTGCTGGTAGTTTCCCGAGATGTTTCGCCGATGCGCAGCCTGTGGAGTGGGATCAAGCGTTTGTGCCGCCGCCAGAGACACGGCACTTACGGGTGGCACCCCCACAGGGAGTCCTGGTGGTTGCTGTCCTGGTGGTGGTCCTGTTGCTGGTGCCTGTTGCTGGAAACTGGGGTTCCGGGAGTGGGACCTGTAGGTCTGGGCATTCACATACTGGGGAAATTCCTCCTGGTACCGGGGCGTGGGCGACAACGCATGGTCTCCCAGAGTCGACACGTCACTTCGGGAGTTTCTCAAACTGCCACTAACACTTCGTAACATCCGAGGTGTCGCTGGCTGGCCTGGGTGGCCCGGGGTTTGATTATAAGCAGCAGCCGACCCCGTGTCGCCGTAACGATAATTGAGCGGCTGGTCACCAATGGCATTCGACCTTCTGTTGTCGTTTTCCTGGTTGCTCATGGTGTATCAAAGAATGGAGGCAAGCCGGTGGTTTATACAGCAAGACTTTTGGGAGTGTGGGAATTTGCGCGGCCTAAAAAGCGTGCTGCTTAAGCAGATGAGCAAAATTGACCGGTTTCCTGTTTTCTGTCAACTATGGCACCCGTCACAAAATGAAACGTTACCAGTTGTTAAGTAGATTACACAATCCTTATACTTTTTTTTTCATCTTTTTGCTATTGAGCAACGCGAACCAGCGGAAAAACCGCACTGCCGCATCTCGCTATTTTTGGGGGAGGCTATCGGCATGTACAAAAGGGTTTACAAAAAGAAATGGGACAAAGACAAGAGAATTACAAGGACAAGAGAATTACAAGGACAAGAGAATTACAAGGACAAGGAGAATTGCAAGGACCAAGAGAAAAGGACATCAGAGCCCAAAAAGTACTGCGTGCGGGAGTTCTAACTGCGTTTATTATGACTATTCATATCCACTAGTGCCACATCTAGTGCTTGTGGTGCTTTAAGTGGGACTGGTATTCCCAGGTGTATCCCAAAACAACGATTGCAATAGCCAAATGGAGCAATGGTTTTCCAGAAGCATTGTCGCCGTCAAAGTAGGCAGCCTTATACTTTCCTAATGGGGTAACAGGCTTTTTAGCAGCTGGGGCTGGTCCAGTGGGCAATTTCTTGTAGAAGGAGACCACCTCGGCCATTCTTTTGGCGTTGGGGTTGGATCCGATGTTCTAGAGACGTTAGTATGGTGCTGGGTGTGACGAAGGCTTCTGATTTAATCATGGATGTATCTAGAATATGTCTGTGTCTAGAGACGTCTGTATCTAGAAGACGTTTGTATCGAGAATATCTGTATCTGGAAAACACGGATGAATGGTGTTTGTGAGGCATTGGCGTGAAGCGGCGGCACGCCGACATGAGAGTATCTCCAATCGTACGACTTTCACATCACAGTACGTGCTCAAAAATGAGATTGGTGTTTACTCTCCCTGAGGCTCCTTTTTGTTGTCCTTGCCTCCGGAATGGACACGAGTCCTTAATTCCTCCAATAGATCCGCTTATCCACCATTCGTCCTCTTTACGCCATACTCCATCCGTTTTGTGAAGACTCTTGCTCGATCCCGCTCTTGTCACCGTTTTGACCTGTTGAATCACTGCTTTTGCCCTTTTTCTCGCCTTTTTGGCAATCTACGTCAATTGCCTTCTGTGTTATACGTACCTTAGCAGAAGCCACCTTTGGTGGAATCAATGTGGATAATTGTCTTCTAATGATAAATGACATTGTTAATGAAAAGTTTTGTATTTTCTTCGGTTTTCGCTCGCCAGAAAACAATTGGTTGAGAACTGTTTGAAAAAGTCGTGCCTAACACATTATATTTCGTTACATAGTATGTACAGAGTATAAGTACAAGCTATTACTTCTTAGCCCCCTTGTCTCTCTTTTAGTCTTGTCCTATGTTGTTCAAATTTCGCTGATATATAAAACTAAACGTTAGTAAATCCTCCTGAATGATCCGCATTCATACATACCATTGTTTCCTCTAATAAACACATCGCCGTAGGTAGCTCCCGTCGCTTCTCCGTTCGCATACTCGTTTCCTGACTGCATCACAATGTTCATGTATCCATCAATACTCTGTAAACTACCGACATATGATACACCATTGTGTAATTTGACGTTCACTTGGGAGCCTATCATCCCGCTTAAGAATGTGGAAGGATCCGTTTTCACCGTCGTTGCTACTTCTGCCATGGTTTATTTGTGTTCCTTTTTGTTTGTGTTTCGTGGGTATGTGTCAACTACGCTTGTTTGTTATTCAAGCAATACGTAGGTAACTGTACTTTTGTTTCAACAGATTTTTTTATGCGACTCGAGTCCGGGTAATTTTTATTTTCACAAATAAATGTATCATGCTGTAAGACGATTCGCTTGCACAGCAGTGGCAAGACTGCTTCCAGCTTATAGAGTGGCGGTGGTGGGATCGGGCCCCGCAGGCTTCTATACGGCCCACCATATACTCCACAAATCGCCAAAAGCCAAGTTCAAAGTACAGATCGATTTCTTCGAAAGACTTCCTGCACCTTTTGGCTTAAGTCGATATGGAGTGGCGCCGGATCACCCTGAAGTCAAGAACTGTGAAGACTACATGCGAGATATTATGGGTAATCCGGAAAATCTGGTGAATTTCTATGGCAATGTGGATATTGGCAAAGATATCAGTATTACAGATCTTGAGTCCGCCTATCACTCAGTGGTGCTTTCTTATGGATGTGTCAATGCCGACAATAAGCTTGAAATACCCGGGAAAGACCTTCCAGGTGTGGTTTCTGCCCGGCAGTTTGTCAATTGGTATAACGGACACCCTGATTTCTATTCACCCCAGAGCTCATTCAAACCCCCACAGTTGGACAAAGTTACAAATGTTACGATCATTGGGAACGGAAACGTGGCACTCGACGTGGCCAGAATACTTTTGGCCGACCCACAGTACCACTGGTCCTCCACTGATATATCCTCTGATGCCTTAGAAGTGCTAAAGTTGTCAACCGTGAAAAATGTCAATATCGTGGCTAGAAGAGGGTTATTGGAGAGTGCTTTCACAAACAAGGAAATCCGGGAGTTGTTGGAGTTAAACAACACCAAAAACGTCAAATTCATACCTATAGAAGACGATGTATATGCTGATATTGCTCCTTTTACTAAGAATCTCGACAGGGTCAATAAAAGAAGACTTGGTTTGATTGAGAAATATTCGGGTGATTTCGACTTTCAGCCACTTAAGACCTGGTCTTTACAGTACTTGAGGTCACCCAAAGAATATGTTGTTGGTGAGAATCCCCAGTTTCTCTCCAAGGTGGTATTTTCCAAGAACAAAATAGTACCGGATGAGAAAGGGTCTTATACCATTGTTGCCGATGAAACTGCACCAGATATTAGTATCGACACCGACTTAGTGATTCTTTCTATTGGATACAAAGGTTCGGCTCTCGAAAACTTTGAATCAAGCGGTCTTCGCTTCGATCATCACCACAATAGAATCGTCAACAGAGGAGGGAAAATTATCACCTCCACATCCACAGACCCTAAAAACCCCACGTATAAGCCAGGATTCTACACTTCTGGATGGATCAAAAATGGTCCCAAAGGAGTAATCGCATCCACAATGATGGACTCTTTCGACACGGCAGAGAATGTTATTCAGGATCTTTCCAAGGGTGTACACACTAATCCTACATCGGAAGAATTGGCAAAATTATCCGATTTGAACTATGTTTCTTGGTCGGACTGGCTCAAATTAGATGAGTACGAGCTAGAATCAGGTATAAACGTCGGAAAGTCAAGAGAGAAGGTGTGTGACCCGGAACAAATGTTGAAAATTGCATGTAAATAGACTTTTGAGTAAATATTAAAGATATAGAATATTCAAGAGCTTCATCACTTATTCCAAAGATACTTACATCCGGTGATTTTATAATGGGAACAGGCTTTCCTGCGGTAGTCGGGATATATTTCATGAAGACGTTTGCTCCCCGTATTGACTACCAGTCCCTTTCCTAACCAGACCTTCGGGTGTATGGGAAATATCTCCTTTGTCAATCTAGTCCGAAAGATTGTACATCTTCCAACCCCCACACCATGGATATTCTTTCATAATCATCCAGACTTTTGTATGCACCAGTCGGGTGCTAACTCATATTTTATTTGCAGCCTGAAATTTCAATGAAATAGTGACTGTGTTCGAAATTAGAAACAACCAGTACAAGTGTCTTTATGATTCTTTTGAGCTGCTTTTTAGAAGACTCGTCATCGATGTCGTAAAAATAGTCCTGCCCCCGTCGTTCTATCAGCAGTGGTAAATGGGGTAAATTCTTACTACGAATCAAATATTCCACACCTCCATGATCATATCCCAATTCTCTGGGTGGTAACATGGCCACTAAATCGTTTACATGAACCACTCTAATATACCCACTATGAAAATTTTGGGTTGCAAAAACGTCCTTTGATACAATCTTGGTGTTAAACAACTGATCCACGTAGTTCATCATGTCTTTATTGCCAACTTTTGGGCTAGCATACGTTAAAACTAGTGTATCGTACCCCATTAATTTGAACTCTATTCCACTCAAAAGTGCAAATGCACCACCCAACGAGTGTCCTAGAACCACCACCTGATATTCGGGGTACGTTTGTTTTAGCTGGTGTACAGATCTAATAAGATCCACACAGTACTCCTCCACAAAGTTGTAAAAGCCCCGATGCACTTGGCAATTGTCGCAATCTATATGTTCATGGGAAACAATATTGGGTAAGGGATTGTAAGCCTTCAACGGCACGTCGAAGTCGGTTACCCAATCACGAAGTGTACTAGTGCCCCTAAAAGCCAAAATTATTTTTTTCCTTGTGTGATCAATACCCTTGTATCCAGCCCCCACGCTACCTAAGAAATTGAAGTCAAACACATCCAATACCTCGATATCATGGTAGTTAGGATCCTTGCATCCCTTATTCATGCATCCACTATCAGGCAGACTAAAGGGGCCTTTTTGAAGCCCCGAGCAGTAAGAGAACGAGAGAATGTTAGCATATTCTACTAACTTCCCGTAGTCTTGAGGTATAGTTGTGGTGACAGCTGCGACAGATGCTAAGATAAATGCGATAAGAAGTGAAACCATGGTACAGTATACCATACCTCATTTCACTCACCTTTTATACGACAAATTTAACCATACCAAATTTTCAACATTTATGCAATGCTGAAATATTAAACACATCTGCTTTCTTGGTGGACTCGGTTACACCTTATATTGCAAAAGAAAAGGCCACAATTCCCACATCTGGCGTAATTGGATACATTGCTGCATATGCAGCACAACTTGATTCGGGGTCTGAATAGTGTATGGGTGTTTCCTGTATTGTAAAAATCTAGTTGGTCCAAGTACTGGTAACTGAGGGTCAAAATCGTGTTTATCGACACCAAATTCCGTTCCTCTTCAAAATACAGGTTCAAGTTACGACGTGCAGATAGTATTTTCTTCGTTCCGGGAGTGTTCCCTTGTCTCGAGGTCTTTTTATTGCTTCCAGATCTATTCTTGTATTCAAAGTTCTTGGGGAGCTCAAAGGTCGTGACATTGGCCTCCTTGCTGAGTTCAAGGAGTCTCTTGGTAGCTAGTTTCTCTAGAGAAATCTGCTGTGTTGATTTCAAGGGCCCATTGGCCTTTTGTGCTTCATTTATTTGAATTTGCTTGTTCATCAAATCATTCAAATTATAGTTGATTTTGGCCTTTTTGGCCTTCGGTTGACTGGCCTCTCCATCTACAGAGAAATTTAACCGCGGGTTTGGCCTGGCCGACAAGTTGACGGAGCTACTGAAGTAGATGGTCGAACTATTGGCGTTCTTTTTACTGGGTATCTCTTCGATTAACATCAATGTAGTGAATAATGCGATTTGAAACTTTTGCTGTCGCAGGAAATACAAATTGGCAAGGACACGACGTGGGAATATAGGGATGTAGGTCAATTAAAGTATAGAAGAGCTAGTAGAAGTCAAGATCGCTACATAGCGAATCCGAAAGGTTCAACATTTACTCTTTTTATTATTTGCTAAATTACAAAAGCTAGCCTTACTTATTTGGGAAATGAGCTGTTATTTTGTTTATAGATATCATGTTATTTTGCATCCAAATATTAGCACCCAAAAAAAAGGTAACAGACCCCCAACGGCGGAGTATCACAAACCAGGTAACTGAACGTTAAAGTAATCATTGCTTAGGCGACTTCAAAGACTTCTTTTTCATACATAGTTACCAAGCTTCCCCTGCTCTTGTGGCAAGTGTACCATCATGGTAGTCATTGTTTGCTTTGTTTTCGGGGTAACCATTTGTGATGTCAGCGAATCCTTAAGCTTATTATTGCATTGTCATCCCCAGATCAACAAGAAGTCAACATATTTTTTTAATCTCTTCGATTGTTCGACGAACTATAACTGAATGTCATTAGAATGAAACACGTTAGAACGGTACCCAAAAGTTACAAAGATCAAACCTTGAAGAACCATGATTTGAAGTTACGAGTACGAACAGAGATCGACGATGAATTCAACCCAGGACTGAAGATTTCATTGAGTTAACAGGGACAGTATGCGATGGAGAACTACCTCCCCCATAAGGAGTCAATGGATTCTGTGGCTCCAAAACCTACACAGTCACATCCAGGATTTGGAAGCTTGCCACCGCAATGTCCAGATTACAGGGAAGTTTGAGCCGAGAAGTTGCCCTTTCAAAGTACCGGCTACTAATGAGGCTAAAAAAGAAAGCTCAGTTGCAAAAAAAGCCGTAGTCTGGTATTTAAATTCTGGTTAGCAACGGCACAACCCCACCCAAAGCTAAAGTTGAATGGTTGGAACCAGTGGCATCGAGAAGGGCACGTGGATATTGGAGGGCCACGGGAATTATAGCCTATTACTCGATTGTCCTCACTTCGGCTATAATTAAAGTATAATTCCAAAGCCTATGGACCCCACAATTAGTAGCACAATTTATGAGCCCTGGTCAACTGGAAACCAGTGATACTGCAAGGAGACATTGAAACAATGTGGTTGCGGGTGTGCAGGGTCCTAGAATGCCGCATGCCAGTAAGGACACTTCGGATCTTTGTTTTTTAAGAGAGTTTTGACGTCCATTAAAGGAGAAAGAGTTATCGAGACACCTGTCAAAACGTCATTCTCGCCTGGAACATTAGATCGTATTGATAATGCGGACATTCCTTAATGAATAGATCTTGTCGGTTATTTTCGGTATTCATCTATAACTGTTTGACAGGTAAACCTTTATTCAAAACTTAAATCAAAAATAAAGGGTAGACATATTAACCTTTAGGTTGTACCTTTAATTGTAATTAAGATTTATAACCACCACAGCAAAGTGTCGGATTGACTGTATCAGGAAATGCCTACACCTACACTGTGTTTTGCCCTACAACATAATATGTGGAATTGGCAGAACGTTTTTAAATGTGGTGGCTCGAGTTGACCCTTGTCCCAAGGGTCAACCCGTCTAGAACTCAGTTGCTTACTGTTAAGTATAAATAGCCATGATGTTTCGTGATGCTACATTAATTAACATCTATCAAATAATGTTTTCCAAACAAATCTTCCTTTCCGTTTTATTAGCTGTTTCTGGCTTAACAGAAGCTGCAGCTATCTCCGGATTTAGCAAGAGAGGTGACGGGTTCCTCCAGTTAGATTTCACTGTTGAAAGCTCTTCAACAAATACAACCACCAATGCTATTATTTCCAAAAGAGATGGAGACGTACCCGTCGTCTTAACCAACGAAAACAACTACTACATCGCTAATTTATACTTCGGTTCCGACAAACAACAAATTGGGGTATTGGTTGACACCGGATCCAGCGAATCATTTGTTCTTGATTCGACATCTGGAATCGAAGCATCTTATGGTGTCTATGATCACTCCACCTCGACTACGTACAAGACCAGCCTGCTTTATCAGTTCTTTTATTATACATACGGGGATTACACTACCGCTCTGGGTAGGTTCGCGGGTGACGATGTGTCTTTGGGTCCAAATGGTCCAACTGTGGAAAATTTTACTTTTGGTGATGCTCTGGGTACCCTGGGTCTCTCATATGGTATTTTGGGAGTGGGAAAGGAAGTCCTTGAGGGAAAACAACCAGGAACTACAAGCTTTACCACTGCTTTGAAACAGAGCGGTTTGATTGACAAGGTTTCTTACTCTCTTTATTTGAATACTGCAGATTCCGCCACTGGAAGTATCATATTTGGAGGAATTGATAATGCCAAGTACACTGGTAGCTTACACAAATTCCCAATCGTGGACCCCACCAGATTACTGATCCAATCCACCGGTGTGGTTAATGGAGGAAATCTGTCTGTAGCATTCGAGGCTATTTTGGACTCTGGTTCCACTGTTTCGGCTTTGACAAAAGATGTGTTAGCTAGTGTTGCTCAGGCCGTTGGTACCACCTCAGAAAATAGTGGCCTCTACTTCTGGGACTCGGTTGACGATGTACCAGATGGAGTAACCATCAACTTTGACGGACTTGCTATCGAGGTGCCAAAGGAGTATTTGTATGTTCCAGTGCATGACCAATACGGAAATCTCCTACCCATTGTTGCCCTCGCTTTCCAAGAAAAGCCCTATACTGTTTTAGGTGACAATTTCTTGAGATTAGTATACGCTGTTTACAATCTCGAAGACAATTATGTTGCATTGGCACCGGTTAAGTACACCACTGACAGCAATATCACTGTTATTTCCTGAGTTATGTTGGATTGGCACCTGCTACGTGCTCTACCAACTCCAGTATCACTGTTGTTTCCTGGGTTTTTGTTTGTTTTTGTGTTTACTTCTAAGTACTAGTTGCTTCTCTGGTAGAAGCAGCTGTGATACACGTTATTTGTTTTCTTGAGAACAATGTCTTTAATGTCGCGTTCGTAAAAATACGAGACTAAAAATCCTACATACCCTTTAATTTTGCCTGTCCGAATACCAAGGTTGTTTTTCAAAAAAGGCATAAACATGAGAAGGTAGTGAGGGAAAACTCTAATAAATTGAAAAGAAGGGGCATTAAACCCGGCCATATCGCAGGGGGTCTAACTCTTGTTATCGTTTCATAAAAGTATATTGAAAACGGCAATTGAGCATTGCGTACTTTCAGTGACAACAAGCCCGAAACTCAGTGGTGCATCAAGGTCATTGATGCTTATTTGGGGTTTGTTTGAAGTTGCCCCGACATGAGCCTTTCATCAAGCTTAAAAAACACAGTTCATAATTACCAACTTTTTGCAACCTGTGACTAAGGTATTTGAAGGTTATGATGACTGTATTTACAGGAAAAACATACAAAAGTCCGAAAAAGGAAAGGGGAGGGTGGGCCTTACAAGAATACCAGACTCCAAAAATATTCAGGAAAAGCAGTTAAGCAAGGTTTATTCAACACTGCTTGAGATTCTTTGACAGTACTCCTATTCTCGGCGATCATTCGTCATTCCAAGATAGCAAGGCTACTTTCGCATTTGTATAACGAGTTTCACGCATTTGTATAACGGGTTTCTCGCATTTGTATATTTGTAAGATTGACATAACATTTTGTGAATGGACCTACAAAAGAGAATTGGGGAGGTGAAAATTTTGACTACCAGTAATGGGCTCATTTTCATTGACTTCAATCAATGAGAAACATTCAGGTACCCACAATGGTAGAAGATTACGACGATATAGGCAAATAAAGCGTTTGGCGTATCTCATCTTTTTCTGTGTTTCCGCATACATTGGTCTATTTACAGGAATTATACATCGTCCAGACACCTCGAGTCCGAAGTTACTTCCTCTCATCACCCGCGCTCTTGTTGTTGTCGCTGGCGAAAGGCTGGTCCTCTCTGGCCTTATCCAAAATCGGCTTAATCTGGTGCTTCGTCAATGCTGCGTTCACGCAAGTCATGTAGTCATCCCATAACTCCACACACTCATTTTCAATAGATTTACCTTTCAAAAACTCCTCCGTATACCATTTGTTGAAGCACTTGTCATACTGAGTCTTCGCTTCTGTACACTCTGGAGCAAATGATACTGACATGATATTTCCCATTACTTACGAACAGTTTCAAAACCGAAAAAAAGCGCGGTGGAAAAAAACCACAAAAGATACAATAAACAAAACAAGTAAATGAAGAGGTATTCCATTGCACCGTCTTCCGCCAGGAGGAAGTCGACGCACAATCCCTCTACACCAGCAAATGAGAGTGCCAGTATAACTGAGAGAGAGAATGTGACGCTTGAATTGCAACAGTTGGAACAGGACATCACCTCCACTCTCCAGGATATTGACAAGAACCTATCGAAATCCAACGCGATCTTGAATGATAAGATCTTTCCTATAATCCGGCAATACTCCCACTCCACCGAAGCTGTGTGGAAAAATGTCAACTTCTGGAAGTACTTCTTTGAACTGTCTGCAAATGCAGAATTGACCAGCTATCCGTCGCCAGTTTCCAAGGCTATAAATGATGAAAAGAATATACTATTGAGAGAAGAATTCGATAAAGCTCAAGGAAATACCAGCACCACTACCGGGGACCAAAAAGTAGAAGGGAGAGTAGATACGCAATTCTCCCAGTTCAGAAAACCCTTGCTTCGGGGTAATGTGGAGGAACTGACTCCTACATGGTCCACTGAGCAACCGGATAAAAAGCTCGTGTCATCTACACCACAATTGGACAAGAGGGCCAGGAAGTTTGGCAAATTTGATCTCAGTGAAAGCTTGAATCTCAATCCACCTCCCATACTATCTACCAATTTGGACAGTGATACCAAATCCCCTACACGATATCAAGACACGGCAGTGTATACGGTGCGGAAGTCTTTGGACCAGTACCACCGTGTCTCTTTCAGTCCCAAAAAAACTAGGAGACCCAATACGCCTGTAGGGAGTAATGATGATTTCAACCGGAGATCTTCGATGATAAAAGGGTTCAGAGATTCTTCCCCCACACTTCCTGAACCTCCAGTTTTACTTTCGGAACTAGGTCCAAATATTTCCAGTGATACCAGAGAATCTTTACACGAAGAGCTCAGCAGAGTGCCTGATCAGGTGGTGTCCAACCGGTACACGAACGAACACGAGATTCAACGATTTCCCCGAACGCCGCAATTTGCTCGTGGAGGAAAACATAGTGCAGAAAATGCAGACCTGAGAAGAACATCACTAGTCAAGACTCCCTTGAAAATCGGACAAGAATTCGAGGATGATGACAGCGATTTAAAACCACCTTCTATCACCAAACTCCAGGAAGGAATTGAGGTGAAATCTGCCATCGCAGAAGCAGAAGTATCACTCCCAGAGCTAGAAACCATCAATTTGCGTGCCCAAGAGTCCAAAAGAAAAAAGAGGAAGTTGTCCCTGCTCGATTTGGGTAAAGACGAAGACAGTCCGTTTATCGAGGAAAACACAGGAGGAGTGGCACAGCACACAGGGCAACATTCTGTGGCTTCCACTGTCTACCATTCGCTTCTCTCCCATCAACAACATCAAAAAGATACGTCTATGGGGTCCCGAGATAATACCAAGTCTAATTCCATATCCAATCTTTTTGAAGAGGTTCTTTTGGACTTAAATAAAGAGCACCCGGAACTACAACCACGAGAAGAAAAAAACGACCCCAACTCTTCCAAGGAAATGGGGTCCGTGTTACACGAAAGGTTTAACCAAATTCTCCACAAGTAACGAGTTCATACTGTATATTAAAACTACTGTACATTAAAAACACTAAACATGCGGCTCAGACTTTTCTCAGAGCCAATGGCACAAAGGTTTCACGTCGGCAGTTGCTACCTGTAGTTACTGCATTACATACGTCTCGAATGGGTCGATTGACGCCGGAACCCGCAACAAAGTGGATATCACTTTGACTCCAAAGTGAAACCTTGAAAAAGGTACAGCCATCTAGTTCCAACAATCTCAAGCCCGTCTCTTCAATGCAAAGGTAGTACCAACACCATTACTGTATTTAAAGCGCATTTCGAAGGGTTGTTCAAGAAGAAAGACCACAAATTCCCGATATGGCCTTGTTTGAAACTAGACTTTGTAGCACCCTGGTCTATGAAAGCGGGTGAGTTTGGGTGAAATGAATGCTGAAAGAGGTGGAAAGGATGTAGGTAGTGAATAAAGACAAAGAGTGAATCAAGAGGAAGAGTGAATCAAGAGGAAGAGTGAATAAAGAGGAAGAGTGAATAAAGAATAAAAGTACAACAGTAAAAATTTGGGTAGAAGTGGTTCGAAATAAACTGAAGGTAACAGCATGACAGCCAAGCATTTTGAGTTTTCTGGATTTGCAGCCTTATCTGTGCCCAAACGGTTGCAATTGAAAATACAAAGCTGCGTTGTTAGTAATTGTCTCACTTTTATTGGCTGGGTAAGCTTGGTGAATGGATCACGTGATTCCCAAACGATTTCTAAGATGGTCCAATTACTGCAAAAAAATAATATAAAAAGCAGCACTATCCTGGTTTTCTACAACAAATTACAAAACATGGCTTGTTCTTCATCTTCTTGTGTGTGTGCTCAAAAATCTACCTGTTCCTGTGGAGCCAAACCTGCTTTACAATGTAACTGTTCCAAAGCTGCTACTGAAAACGTTGTTCCATCTTCTGGTGCCTGTGCTTGTGGTAAAAGATCCAAGAACCTGTGTACTTGTGGAATGCATGGAGCCTGTGATGGGACCAGGGACGGTGAAATCGACTTCACTAACTCGCAATAATGAGACGATATTTATAACATTTACAGACCTAATAAATCATAAAGCAGAATGTCTAGTAGTCCAGCTCTTCTTCGACCCCCCTACCTTCTTTTGTTCATCTCTGAATGTCTCTGCCACTTTCTGCCTACCCCTGTCTGTTTCTGCCTTTTCTGCCCGTCCATTTTCTCTTGTGTCTCTATTGCCTTTTACAGTCTCCACCGTTTCCTAAAGCGATGCGCATTTGTCCAAAAAATACAACTATGAAAGTATCGGGTATACAGAAACAAGTCCTCCATCTATATAAGTCGTGCATACGAACAGTGTACAAAAAACCACTAGAAACGCAAATCCACTGGCGCAACTTTGTACACGACGAGTTTTTCAAGTACAGAGGTATACTGAAGAAGGAATTCGGAGCCATTGAGCATTTAATTCGAACCGGCACCAGACGATTAGAAATGTACCTGAATCCCCAGATGAAAGATATCCATTAAGAGAAACATCTACTAAGAGAAAGATATCCAACAAAAGAGAAGGAACTCCAACAAATATCCGCTGAAAGAGAAAACATCCTTATAGACAAAGTCAGTAGGAGATCTGTTATCGATGCATCTTATTCCTTCCAATTCCGATACTACTATACAAATTCCATTTACAAGAGCACATGCTCTCTATCATGAAACGTCATTCACTGTACATAAACTCAATAAATCAAAACACTTGGTCATGATTATTGAACAAAAACTCAGTAAGGTCATTCCGGCTCCCCATGTCGATTATTTCTCTTTGGCCTGTATGGTCTCTTGCTATGGTTGGAGCAAATACCACCGACAAATTCTTATAATTCATTCTATTCAACTTCGAATGAGCATTGACCAACTCCAAGTGCTTGCATAATTTATACAACACGAGTCTATTCGACTCCGGCATCTGGTCAACCACTTTGCTGCGGAATTCCTGGGCTTTCTTGGCCGGATTTTGAATAGCATTGAGCTTTATAAACTCATCATAAAGCTCAAAAGGGATCAATGGATCAGGAATCTTTCTCAAGTATCGTTTTAAAGCCAGAGTGATGGCATTTATATCACAATCCAAAACCTCATTAAGCTTGTTCAAAGCCTTATCATCTTCGGCCTTGTGGTTGACATTGGTGAAAGCTTGTTCAATGGCCAAAATACTCAGATTTCCTCCTGATATCCGGTAAATTCCTTCCAAATCCAACCCTCTTTCCTCTACTTCATTCAAGCATCTGCTGATTATCAATGGCACGTCTGTTCCTTCGAAAATACTTCTTTTCTCAATACTGCACTTGAACAAAGAATGTTCATCATCCTTGGTCACAAATGTCCCCCCCGTACTGGAACTTTCTGAAGTAGTCACATTTAAAAACGAGTCAAGAATGTTGGTGGACCTAGACTTCGTCATGATTCCGAATCCTTTCTTATTTTCTTCTTCAATGCCTCCATTCGCCACCAAAAGTGTGGGGCCACTTATGTTATTCAATCCAATCTTGGCCCGTCTCCAGAACTTCAACTTGGTAGCCTTATGCGCCTCGCTGTTGTCATCAGCAGCCACTTCCGGCACTCCGTTCAACAACAATGAGGAGGAGGAGTTTGAGGCGTGGTGGGAAACGTTGATCTGATATTGATTGGGGGTTTGGCCACTGCCATGACTGATGAGGTCCTCGGTGGAAGATTTGCTTTCTTGCTTTCTTTTCAGCTCATGCACTTCTCTGGTCGCCGAACCCAACTTCTTTTGCTCATCGGCGTATTTCAACTTCAACATTTCAATATCATCAACCAATCTCAACTTATCTTCCTGTAGCTTCTTGACGTCTGCTAAAAGTCCATTCTTCTTCCCTTCTAGGCTTGAAATTTCAAACTTGATAGACTTCAATTCAAAGTCGGTTTGGGCATTGAGGTTTTCATGATCGAGGAACTCAAAGTTCTTGTGGTTAACATAACTCGTTTCAGAGGCCGATCGACTGTGGTTTGGTAAAACGGCAGTGAACCCGGGTGAAATGATGGTGTTGGTGAAATAACTGTTGCTCAGACTATTTCCAGGCGCCCCACCTGCAACAGATCCATCACTGACATGCCTGGAGTGACCTCTTTCTTCTTTGGACTTGAAAAAGTTCAATTTTCCATTGGCACTTCCACCACTAAAAGAACGCTTGTGTCGCAAGTTGAGTTTAGGGATCCGAAGTATGCTTGTCATTCTGCTAACACCTGGGCCCTGTGGGTCCTCTTCGAGATTCGTAACAGCTGTCATAGGCACTGTGGTGTTCTTAGATGGTTTTGATGCATTTTGCAGGGGTCTTTTTCTCAAATCATTGAACTCATTATAATCCACCCCTTCCAAGCCCAACCCGCTCAAGAATTCGTCGTTATTTGTAGCCTTTTCAATGTAGTAATTATCAGACATTTGGGAATTGCCATTGGGAGTACTGGGAACTGAAGGCACTGTAGGTAACGGGGTCCGAGGTGGAGGGGACCCGACCTTGTTGGATAATGGTTGGTGTGCATGCCTCCGTTTTGGAGTAGTGAATTCTGAATTCGGGAGAGGTAATGAGCTGTCAGTCGTACTTGTTTCCAAGTCCAAGTCGGGGGCATTGTTGTTGGTGGGGGAAACGTGAAGATCTTCGTTATCCTCCATTACTCTGGCATGTCTGTTGGCCTTTGCCGAAGGACTGGTACAGTTTGATCTCGCCCTGGTACCATCAACGTCTACATAAAGACTGTTTCGGTCAAAAGCCAGACTTTCAGGAGAATTCAAGATCTTTTCTTGGCCTGGTGATAATATAAGAAGACTCTTTCCTTGGAACTTTGTGTGTGCCACGTTGGGGCTGTCTTCGCGTTTCAAGGTTTGTTTCACGGCATGATCAAGTTCAACAGCTGGTTGAAGAAGTACATTTGCCTTTTTGTCGTCCCGATTCACTAGTTCATCATCTGAATCGTTGATTTCTTCAATTGAGAATTCTCTCTCAACACGAAAGTTTTTGGGTTCTTGCTGTTGTGGCTCGGCTGGGGTACTCTCTAACTGGGGTAAGGGCGACACGCCCTTTTTATCAAAGTCAGGAGTCACAGGTAAGTCTTTAGTCTTAGACAAAGCAGAAGATGGTCTGGTGGTTTCAAAAAACTCTTCAGGAGTGCTGGAATCAAAATCTAACTTTGGCGTCACCGATCTGGACCTATCATACAAATCATAAAAGTCAGATTGGCCCAGAACACCAGCAGTATGCGGTTTTGGTTGATGGAGAGGTCTTTCATCATCGTCGATTTCCGGGAGTGACAAAGGAGAGTCAGTCGAAGATTTGGTCAAGGTATTCACCAGTTCTTTAGACCCTTCCTGGATATTCTCCTTGTTTATCTCCTTCTGCTTAATCAAAGCCTTTTTCTTTCTCAAATCATACTTCTTCTTTTTGGCCATCAACTTCTCGTGACAGTTCATACAAAATAATCCCTTGGACGTCCTAGCGTACCTTAAGTCTTCGATCTTCTGCTTACAAGCCCTACACTTGAAACAAGAAGAACAATACGCCTGATCTCCTGTCAAAATGGCCAAATCATCGATTTTCTTCCCACACTGTTTACAGTTATAGGAACAATTTGAACAAACCAAATTACCGTTTCCCAATACCAAGAAGTTGGAATTACATCCCAAAGAACTGCTGCACTTGCTGCACTTGAAACAGTTGATGTGCCACCTATCATCGCCTAATTCATATGCGTGTCCTTCATAAATGGGTAACTGGCATTTCTTGCAATTCTGCAACACCTGATCATCAATGAACGGATCATGTTGGTGCTCTGTAGTGGTGGCGGACTGGATCATTTTATGACAGCAATAAACAAACGACTGTAGGTATGGAGGTCAAAAAGGGAGGATAAAAGTTAGACCCGTGTCAGTATAATTCGGATGCGTGTCTTGTGACGTGTTGGAATGCAAAAAAGAAGGGATATCACCGGCTTGTGGGGGATATAAAACAAGAATACCGAAGTAGGCTAATTGTCAATATCAAACACAATACAAAGCACGAGATCTATGCGTATTCAATCGATCTGTTCCAATAGTCGTAAGGAATAGTGCTTATTAAACTTGATTTTTTTCGTTTGTTAATATCGCACGAAATTCTGTACTATGACACCAAATTTCAAGATTGACCACAGACCCTTAAAGGATGATAGTGTCACTTGTTGAAAAGAAGGATACTGGGTGATAAAGTAGCTTTGAAGCTTTTTAAGGTATTCAAATTTAACCATGTATGAATGGGAAATTCAACAGATACATTACAGTCTGAAACAACTCTAGTTATTTTTATCATAATGGCAATATTATAGTCTATTTACAGAACGGTGGATATATTTTTAGTACGTGGACCTCAAACAACACAAATACAATGCTAGGACCAATTACAGCCTTAATTTCTCTCAATCAGATCACTTTGAATCCGATCATAATTGCAACTTTCTATTACAACTCCTCCGCCGTTAAATCAGGTTTGATTTTGAAAGGTCTCCCTCTCCAATCAATTTCGTGGCCCAGCATAGCCATTAACCAAATGGGGAAAGCAAAGAGCTCTCTTAGGCACCAGACGATGCACCATTGGGCAAACTCAAAATTAAATTTAAACCACACAGGATGCGTGTTGACGGCTATTCTATCCATCAAAAGATTGTATTGGTACAAATCCATTGAAAACCACACTAGTAAATGAAAAATGAAAACCTTTTTGATAAACCACTGATTCCACACAAGGTAGCTGGTGGAAAGAGTACCCATGATTCCACAAATTAGCAACTCCGTCGTGGGTTCAACCAATGTGGCCAGGTATACCATAAATTTTCGTACTCTTAACCAGCGAATTCGTCTTTTAAAGTATTGAATCACCCCCAGAGTGCTATTTTCTAGCTTGTTCAATGGTTGTACCACCAAATCCGAGGTTAGGGACGTTCTGGTGAAAAGGAACTCCCATAATGCTATGGCAATCATGTTATCTTCTCCGATATATTGGCTGAAAAATTTGAGAGAGTTTCCAGGTCCCAACCGGGTCAATTCTTTGGCATTTGCTTTAATTTTAAAGTCTTTGAAGAACTGGTTGTTATTGAAAGGAATCTGGGACACTGCTAAGTCTAAATCCAGTTTCCGGAAGATATTAGACTTGCCATTGACACAAGGAGCAGGGTTCACTTTATTGAGGGCCACGTAAAACTTGCAATGAGACGTGAACAAGAACATCTCGTCTAATTTAATGCCAATATTGTCAAATATCGAACTGTCGGGGTTAATGCACACAGCCAAAGGTATGTGATGAAGAAGATTGACCTTCCTGTCGCCATTATTGGGTTTTTGTGCCCCATTTATCAAGTTATTCTTTAATGATTTGATGGAATTCATCAAAATATTGGAATGGCCCCAAACATTGGAGTCCATGATCCAAATAATGTCGTATTTAGAATTCAAAAACCCCTTGGTGAGGTTGTTGACCTTGGGGTTGGGCCCATAATGGTCTACTTTATGTCCATTTTTATCCACCGGTGTAATCAAGATCTTGCAGTCTATCTGGGGGTATTTATCGATTAACCTCTGGATTATCGGTAAGGACTCATCATCGGCGTCATCTATACAGAATATGATCTCGAGCATCTCTGAGGGGTAGTTTTGCAAAAAAGAACACTCCAAACACGTCTCCAACTCTGGATCAATGCCTTTTATGGGTCTTAGAATTGTCACCGGTTCGAACTCGTTATTGGCAAGGGTAGTGAATTTTTGACGTTTGTAGTTGACACATATCTCAATGAACCCAATCCATGCTAGGGACACAATGACCAAGTACCATATCACGAGCACGCAACATATATAGTACCATAGATCGAACATTTGAAAATTTTTTATTTTTACTGACAGGCCACAACGATAGTGCCAGGAGGGGACTAACAATACAGTGGAATGCAAACACGGCGTCTATGTACAGTTCAGGGTGCCGGGATGGTGTAAAAATGCAGCGAGTGCTGTTGTTTTATGTTAAAGGCGACGCCTGGTGAGGTCATTTTTAGAGCGGACACAGCGGAACCGACAGCGGTGCGACCGCGCCAGGTTGGCCGCACAATACGTAACCTATGATGTTTAAGTTTGTGAGGCATCTGTGCTTGTGGTGAGTTTGTGTTTGTGTTTGTGATATACCTACCTATTCTTCTGTTTGTGGTATACCTACCCATGCTTCTGTTTGTGTACATTATCGAAGAAATCCGGTCATCTGGTGATATAGTTAAATGCACAGATTTTTCACATATAAAACGTGTGCTTACCACATATTGTGCTCTAATTAGGCTCTTGAGCTTGCTCTGTGTTCCGTAGCCTTTGGGTAAGCTTTTGCCCCGTATACTAAATCATTACCTGCATCAGTGTGTGGCTTTACCAAATATGCTTCCTCATTGGACTCCGAAGACCAAACCTCCACCTACATTTACAGATGCGGCTCAATACAGCTTTCACTGGTGATTTTTGCAGAAATCACGCATATGCTTTTTTCATTTAGAATAGTATCACCAAACCTTTTTGTGTACACTTTGTAGCCACTAGGGTAGTACCACCAGTTATATGGCTTATACCCTTCTCTCTATACATATTCTTTTCCCGGCCCACATCTAGAAATTAGTTTTAAAATTCTCGTCGTATTCTGCAAGTTCCTTTTCTCCTCGGTCTTCCACCCCCACAAGTGACACAAAATCCGAAAACCAAAAAAAAGTATATAAACTCCTGAAAATCACCTAAAAAATCATTTCTTCGTGAATCAAT
Source organism: Yamadazyma trypodendri (assembly GCA_030572515.1). NCBI lineage: Eukaryota > Fungi > Ascomycota > Pichiomycetes > Serinales > Debaryomycetaceae > Yamadazyma > Yamadazyma trypodendri. The sequence goes on along the minus strand of JAJMAI010000003.1, from coordinate 94,198 downwards.
TATGTTAAAGAGCTTGAATAGAGTCAATTTAAATAGAATGGTAAAGAACTTTAGCACCTCATCGATTAAGGGAGACTTATTCAAGTTTCAGAGCCAATTACCTAAATTGCCTGTACCCACTTTAGACGAAACTACTGCCAAGTATATCAAAACAATTCAGCCTTTTTTGTCTGCTGACCAGTTTGAAAAATCCAAGCATGCAATTGAAGAGTTCAAGACCAACGAAGGTCCGGAATTACAAAAGAGATTAGAATCTTTTGCCGGTAATAAAGAGAATTGGTTGGCTGAATTTTGGGATAACTATGCTTATATGTCCTACAGAGACCCGGTGGTTCCATACGTGTCGTATTTTTTCAGTCACAAAGACTTGAACAACCAAATCGGTAAATCCCAGCTCCTCAAGTCCACTTTGATCTCCTACTACACTATAAAATTCATGTTATCAGTTCAGGATGAGACATTAGAACCCGAAATTATCAAGGGAAACCCTTACTGTATGAACGCTTTCCACTACATGTTCAACAATTCCAGAGTCCCCGCTCCAGATGCGGATATTACCAAGGTTTACAATGGACCTGAACACCAGTATTTCGTGGTGATTGTCAATAATCATTTTTACAAGGTACCTCACCACATCAATGGCGAACCTGTTTCCATTTCCCAGTTATACCTGCAATTCCAGTACATTTTGAATGACAACACCAAATATGGCAAAGGCAACGGTTTGGGAGCTTTGACTTCGTTAAACAGAGACGAATGGTTGAGCAGTTACGAATCATTGATCAAATCCCCAATCAACGAAGCTAACTTGGAAACTATTTATGCGTCTTCGTTTGTGGTGTGTTTGGATTCCAACAGCCCCATCACCATTGAAGAGAAATCCAGAAACTGCTGGCACGGAAATGGAGAGAACAGATTTTTTGATAAGCCATTGGAATTTTTTGTGAGTGCCAATGGGAATTCCGGGTTCTTGGGTGAACATTCGAGAATGGACGCTACCCCCACAGTGCAATTGAACAACTATGTTATCTCTGAGATTTTCAAAGCCAACCCCTCGGAGGTGGTAGCACAAATCACCGGCGAAACTTTGGATGGTTCTTTGGTCCCATCGGTTTTGGCATGGGATATCAATCCTAAAGTCAGACAGGATATTGCAGATGCCATTGTGAAATTCAACCAAACCATTGAAGCCCATGATGAAGAAATCTTTCAATATTATGGCTATGGTAAGAACTTGATTAAACAATTTAAGGTGAGTCCTGATGCTTATGTGCAAATGTTGATGCAATTGGCTTATTTCAAATACACTGGAAAAATCAGACCCACTTACGAATCGGCTGCCACCAGAAAGTTTTTAAAGGGTAGAACTGAAACCGGCAGAACTGTTTCTAACGAATCCAAGGCATTTGTTGAAACTTGGACCGATGTTAATGCTTCCACTGAAGATAAAGTCAATACCTTCAACGCTGCTTGTAAACAACACGTGAGCTACTTGGTGGAAGCAGCAGATGGTAAGGGTGTGGATAGACACTTATTGGGATTGAAACAAATGTTGAAACCAGGAGAGTCAGTTCCAACTATTTTCACTGATCCAATTTTCAGCTATTCTCAAACATGGTATATTTCTAGTTCACAAGTGCCTTCTGAAAATTTCCAGAGTTGGGGGTGGTCTCAAGTGATCGATGACGGGTTTGGATGTGCTTATTTGATCAATAAGGACTGGATCCACGTCCATATCTCCTGTAAGAAGGGTAACGGATTGGAGTCCAAGTATTTGAAATGGTACTTGACCGAATCCGCCAACGAATTGAAGGAAGTGTTGTCTAGCCAATTACAGAAACCAAAGTTGTGATTCACGCATATTCATTGATGAAGTTGTAGGGGTATTTATAAGACAATAAAAAGAATAAAGTAGATCTGATACCTCTGTATTGATGCAGATTGTAGTATGCATTAATAAAGTAGACCACAAATCTGCACAATATAACGTTCCTCTACACCAAGGCTCGTACCCTTTAACCCAATGACTCGACTAGGACACAATTCGAAGGGGGCACAACCCAATAAGTGACGGAATTGGCCAAAACAATAGGCATTCCACGCCAACAGCGCCATCTACATTTGAATGGTTTGAGGGAAAGTCAAGAGGCATACAATCTAGTGTACTAGAGTCACACGTCCCACATTGCAACAGTGACTTCGAATGGACCTGCCTCCGTTAATTGTTGCTAAAGGTGTTTTCGTCGATTTCTATGGTCCCTTCCATACAATGTTCCATTTCCGTGCCACAGTCAAGTTTCATGCCACATCGTACGTACGCTGTATTGTTGTATTTCCTCTGATTGTCCAAAAAACCTCAGTATTTATACGGCCTGCCCCACCAGTCATCTACCTCCATGATAAGATAAGAAACAATTAGCGAGACTAAAACAGCACCTCGCAGATTAAAAAATAAACCACCATAAATAACTAATGTAACCCGACCAGTGGGCACATAAGTTAGTGAGGTCGGCACCCAAACGCTTCAGTTCCTTAGTCATCGCCCTTTTAAGATGTTGCGACTAACGGCTTTGCGTTTGACGAAAATAACTTAGATATGAATGTGTAGTAGCATTTGTTTTGCTAATTGACAAATATGGGAATTTAGACGAAAACGTCTAACAAATTTTTTTAAATTTACCACACAAAAGAGAAATTTGGAATAGACCACTTTAGAAGAATGTTACAAATACAATTTAAACATACATTTCTTCCCAGAGTTTTTTTAGTCATCAAGTATTTTGTGTTTTAGTAGTGTTGACATTCTAAAAAAAACTACTCACACTTCTCACTGTGCAACAGATCCCCAGTCCTGCTTATACCCGTCGGAGTTTCCTGAAACTGAGAATTTTGGGTCTTAAGGTTACCAGTTTTATATCGCCTGTTCAACCCTTTTGTAATCCCGTGATTCTTTATCTGTGGGTGCCCCAACTATTTTTAATACATTCCCGTTCCTGATTCATGATATGCCAAAAAACTATAAATCCCACAAACGACAAAAGTCTTCCATACTGAATGTCGGGTACTACTTCAATGACCCCTCCTCCAACCAAAGTAGTTCGGCTGGTCCTGCTAATCTATCAAATGTCCAATTACAACAAAATCAATTAGAATCCAATCAACTACAACTGAACTTACAACCATCCCCATATAATGACATATCTCAGGACCCCCAAATGTTGCGTCTACCCCCCGATCATTCCCCAACCCATTCCGATGCACATTCCACCCATTCCGCCAATATTGAAGGCTTATATGAGACAGATATTTATAATCCCTTAAACTATAACTTTCCTCCTGAAAGGCCCACGTTATTTTATCCGGTCAACCAGAACTTGGGGGGTCCGTCCTATATCGAGAACTACCCGGGTATGGCCACTTCTTCCATGCCTCATAGTCATTCGGGGTCCATATCTGCCATGCCTCCTCCTACTCATTCGGGGTCCGCTTCGGCCATACACTCCTCTGCCCCTTTGCAAGGGGCTCCAATACCTGGAGGTCCCGCTTATTTACCTCCTCCACCCTCATCTTTCCAGGTCCCAGTTTCCCTGACGCAACAGCATCCCATACCTCAATCCCAGTCATCCCTCTCGTTGCATTCCCAGATTCAAAAGACACCTTATACTCCAGGATCTTCTCAGAGATCGTCTCCAACCCGACTTCAAAATCCCCATTCAAGATCCCACTCCCATTCTACGCCCAAGTCCTTGGTGCCAAAACCAACTTTGGCCTTGCCCAGACACAAACAAAACTTGTCCATATCATCTCATTTCAACTTATTCAACCTTAATGAGCACGACAATTTTGATTTCGATCAGGATTCGGTATTAAATGATTTATTGTACAATTTACTCGACACCGATCAGGCTTCGGTTAGTGACTTCCTTTTAAAGTCTTTGGATAAGCTCAAATTCCCGGTTCCCTTGGACGACTTTTATAATTTATTGTACCATAATGATACGCTGATCAAATTGAATACTCAGAATAAATTGGACAAAACAAAGGCAGATACTGAGTTTCTGCAGCAATGTATGGGTATTCTTTTTCAATTATTGGAGATTTTTAAGGAACCGGAGTCGATCAAAAGCTTTTTAAACTCAAATCAGCTTGTTAAAGAGATTAAATTGTCAAATATCAATTATCATGAACTATTGAGAACCTTTTTGGCAATTAAGATCTTACAAGACATGTTGATTGAACTTCCCCGAAATGGATCCACAAACGTCACCACTTTCAATATTCCCAGATTGTCATTGTACAAGACCTATTATATTATTTGCCAAAAACTATTATTGAAGTACCCCAGTTCTATATCTGCCAATAACGACCATCATAAATTGATTTTGGGACAGTCCAAGTTGGGTAAATTGATCAAAATCGTGTACCCCGACCTCTTAATCAAACGATTAGGATCCCGGGGGGAATCCAAGTATAACTACCTTGGTGTAGTTTGGAACGAGAATATTGTCGATGGAGAAATCTGCCAATTATGTTATAATCACGAGCTTGTGGATTTGAAGGATGTGTTTGATTCCAAGTATAAGTCGAACTTTGTCAAATCTTTATCTCTGGATGCCCAAGAAGGGAGTTCGAGTGTGTTTATCAAATCAGAGAATCTTGAGTCTCATCTCCTAGACCTGACTGCCAGTTCCAGTGTGTTACCCGGGCATTCGGCCGCTACTGTTTATTTGCAGTCGGGTTTGCAATCAAGTTTCCCTTCTTATCAGCCGTTCGACTTCAAATCAGAATCGTTTAATTTGGATCTCAACAAGTCGGTTTACTCCTTTTTAAACAAGTCCGACTTGAGACTCCCTGATGCTTTTGATCTTTCCTCATGGATCAATGCTGTAAGAGTTCAAGTATATCAGAGCTTAAATTACCCCATTGAGCGAATTGTCAATGAGTTGATAGAAGATATCTCCAGTTCAAGTCACCCAAGACATAACTCTGCATTCAGTGAGGAAAGTCTGGCTCTCAGTGCACAAAGCACCATAAGTGAACATCTTAGTCATAGAGATTCTAGTGATCTAAGTGAACTCCTGTCGGATCTGATGAATATTGTTGGTAACCTTCTCCTGGTGAAATTGTCAGCTGTCAATTTCAATATGAACGAATCCTATAACGATTTGAAAGTTTACTTTTTGATATTATTGGAAGTGTTACCTTATTTGTTACTTTTAAAACCAACGGACAACTTGAAATTACTAAAAAGTAACCTTAAGAATTTTTTAAACCATCAGGATAATAGTTTAATGGGAACCCAGCACCAGACAAACCTCATCAACTTCAAACTTATTCTTAAGAATCTTTTGAATTTAAACGACTTATTGATCAACATTACCAAAGTTATTTTCAACGATTCAGCCATCTTGACCAACTTATTGACAATCTTCAACAATAGCGCTCCTAGCGACTCCATAATGAACAATCTTATCGATAATTTGATAGTGTTCACGTCCCCTGAATCGTTAAACTATTCCTTCATTAGCAATCAAATAACTACCCTCAAGAATTGGTTTCTTATTGATCTTAGTGATTTTTTCCATCAATTGAACATGGACCAAGTTCAATCCACTCCCACCGATGCATTCACCGATTTTGAAGTGTCAAATGTCATCAACTGGTTGAATCTTGTCAATAGCTTGTTGTCGAAGTTCAATCAGTTCACCATCATTTTATTCATCAATTTCTTTAATTTGGTGTCCAATGACTTAATGAAGTCTAACTATCTTAATTCCAACCCTAATTTCCATCATTATTGGATACTTAACTGTTTTATCCAAGACTATTTGAGTCTAGTGGGAGAGCTATTCGGTCTATACAATGAGATCCAGTCCCAGCATTAATTACATTATACCACCCAGCATTCTTTCTTTCAAGCCTTTTTGTATTATTATCGTCATTCAGCTGTATCATACACATACATCACATGCTCTTTTGCTCTTTATCACTTTTTACTACTCTATTTTCTTCTCTTTTATACTCTTTTATACTCTTATACTCTTTTCTTCTCTTTTATACTCTTTACTCTTTTCTTCTCTTTTATACTCTTTACTCTTTTCTTCTCTTTTTAAACTAAATTTTCGTTTTACTTTTTTTCTCTTTTGGTTCTAATCTATCCTACTCTCCCCTTTTTCGTACTCTTTATACTACCTCATGTTACTTGTTTACTATTAAATATGGCTATATCCGTTCTCACATCTCAAAAAAAATTATCAAGAATGCACAAGCAGCAAAACTCCATAAAGATTATCACAGGTAACAGTCACCCTGAACTCGCCAAGGCCGTGGCCCACAAGCTCAGCATAAGCTTGGCCAAAATAGGGGCTTTTCAGTACACAAACAAAGAAACAGCAGTCTCTGTGGGGGAATCGGTCCGAGATGAAGATGTTTATATCATTCAAACGGGATGTGGAGAGTCGCAAATCAACGATTATTTAATGGAATTGCTTATGATCATCAATGCCTGTAGGACCGCCAGTGCCCGGAGAATCACGGCGGTGATTCCCAACTTTCCTTATGCTAGACAGGATAAAAAGGATAAAAGTAGAGCTCCCATAACTGCCAAATTGGTGGCTAATTTACTCACGACCGCGGGATGTAACCATGTTATCACCATGGACTTACATGCGTCTCAGATTCAGGGATTCTTCCGGGTACCAGTTGACAATTTGTACTCCGAACCCAATGGCTTACGATATATTAAGGACAACTATTCATTGGACGATCTAATAATAGTATCACCAGATGCCGGGGGTGCCAAACGTGTTGCAGGTATAGCAGATAAGTTGGACGTCAATTTTGCTCTAATTCACAAAGAGCGTCAAAAGGCTAATGAGGTGTCGAAAATGGTGTTGGTGGGGGATGTTAGCAACAAAACCTGTCTACTTATTGACGATATGGCTGACACTTGTGGAACCTTGGTGAAGGCTTGTGAGGTGTTATTGAGTAACAAAGCCAATAAGGTGGTGGCCTTGGTAACACATGGGATCTTTTCTGGTGATGCGTTGACCAAGTTGAACAATTCCAAGTTGGATAAGATCATTTGTACGAATTCCTTACCTTTGGGTGATAAGTTGACTAAATGTCCAAAGATTTCATGTATTGATATAAGCAGTACTTTGGCAGAGGCGATCAGAAGATTACATAATGGTGAAAGTGTGTCTTATTTGTTCAATAATGCTATCGAGTGATGATTACCCGGTGGGTTTTACAAGTGATATTCGATTTGATGCTATATAAAATTTCAGGACATGGATTCTTCCTTGGCCTCGACCAAAAACCAAGTTATTCCAACACTCAATTTGAACGGGTTCTTCTCTTGGTCCTCTACATTCTCTTCCGTTACCTTGAATGCCTCAATGCTTATTATTTTAGCCACAAGCCACTCCTTATTGTTTAAATGGTTATTGTGGTCATTGATCGTATTCAAGAAGTAGTGGGGTGCCCCAATATTGAACGCTGCCCACGGTTGGTAATTCATCTTCACTTTGCTCGAATGTTCAATTCGGGTGGGTAAAAATAACGCCAAATCTCCTGTAGTGAAATGGTTCATTGACATTTTATTATGAGCTGCCTTCAACAATTTATGAGCCTCTTGAACTTTTATTTTATTCTCTTTCGTGAGCTTCTTGGCAAACCCTTCCACATCTCTGAACCGTTTGGATATTGCTGACAAGAAAAACTTGTCGGCTTGTTCATTCTTGAATGAGATCAACTTCAAAAATCTGTTGAATTCGCTGTCGTCGAACTTGAAGTACGTGGAATACGTCTTCATCAACTCGTTTGCCTTTTGCACAACTGCTTCAGCCTCTACTTCTGATGGTTCAAGAATGCCTAGATGGCTGCTTCCATCATCACTGGTTGACAAATATTTGACCCCATGATTGTCCAAAATCAGGCCGGTTTGAAGCTCGTGGATCCAGCCCATCGAATTATTGATATCACCGATAACCTTCGTCGAAAGGTGATCGTCAACGGATATGAATGAGATATCTCCTTCTTCCTGCTTCTTGGATCTCAACCCCTTGACCCTGCTGATCTTGTACTCTTCAATTTTAGATTCTGGATTGTATTCCTTCACTAAAAGAAGGCCAATACTTTCTAAGATCATGACCATCTCTTTAAAAAAATCGTAATTGACGTATAGGGACTTCTTCATATCCAAAATAAGCGATTCCACTAGTGAATTCATCAGATTTATCAAATGAGTATGGTTGTGCAGGTGAGTCACTTCAATTAGGTGCTCGTACTCCTCGCATTTCTCTTCTAGTCTCAAATTGACTCCCTTCAATTCTTCTTCGTAATTGTTGATCTGTGATTTGAGCTCTGCTTCTTTAGAAGTCATATTGGACATCAAATCCTCTTTAAGTTTCGTTAAATCGTTAATTTCTTGAGTGTTCTTTTCATTCCTTGCATTCACCTCTAACACCGTGGCATCTTTGATATCGTTAATCACTTTGTATTCTTCAATCATTGTTTCCTGCTGCTGGATTTGTTTCTGGAGGTCTTGAATTTTCTGTTCATATTGGTGCTTCAACTCTTTGACTTGTTTACCAAAGCCACTTCCATGCACCTCTAACTCCCGAAGATATTGTTCCTTGCGGTCTCTGATATCCTCTTGGTGAGAACTCTTTATAGATTCAAGGTCCTTTCGATGGGCACTTTCCGTCTGTTGATTGTCACTTTGCAACTGTTGTATTTGCTGAAGAAGCTTTTCAATCTCCATATCCTTATTAAAATTACTCTGTTTCAATTTATTATTCTCCTCCAATAATGCTTTATTTTCTCTTCGGAGACGAAGATTATCTAGATGCTTGTCAATGGTAGTAGAAGCATCCAACGCAGTTGAAGTGGAATTCTTGCTCAAAAGTGAGGTGGGATTCAGTTTGGGAGACGTCACATCTACATTTCCCAGGGCATCTGTGGTGCTTATAGGTTGTGGACTTTTTATGCTGGAGGTCCGTATGACTGGTGCCGATGAGTGCTTGTTGAAGACAGGCTGTGTCTGTGGGGTCACCGAAAGGTCTTGTGGCTGCTTTTGTGCTGGTGGAGGGGTGGAGTTAGGAGTGCTTCCAGTAGAATTGTAGCCTCTGGTGACTGGCCAGTTGGATAGATTTTTGAATTGCTGTTGATGTAGCAAATCTTCCAATTTCCGGATCCTCACCTTCAACCCCTTCACCAAATTATCGTTGTATTCCGATTCATTTTCTATCATCTTTCTAAACTTCGAATTCGACAAGTCTTCATTTGGTGACGTCAAATTGGCCATTGATGTCACGAGCCTTGTCACCATCTTCATATTATTTGTGGATTTAACCAAGTCCTTGAAGTTCTTATTCAACAAGGAAGCAAATTTAGTGCTGCCACTCTTACTTTCGAATTGTTCCACCAACTTGATGTAATCCAAAACATCGTCTCGTTCAACTTCAAATTCACCAAGAAATTTGAACATGTCCTGATTCTGGTTGTTTATCAAGGTTATATCAAGGTTTGGTAATTGGGGCTTCAATGGCATACTGGTAGTCAAAAAGTTAAGAAAGGTACCGAATTTTTTGAGCCAAAGATTTTGAAATACCTTCTCATGCTCCATTATGGACATTAATTGCTCGGTGACGTTCTGCACCACTCCTTTGGAAAAGAAATCATACCATTCAAATTGCCTTCTTTTCTCAATCAAAATAAACCCAAATAATAAAGGCAAGTCCACTGTCAAAGACAAATAGTCCTCTGCAGACTTGATTTTGGAAATTGTCTTGTATGACAACACGCCTTCGTTATTTGAAGGTTGAGATAAGGTTTTTACATCATTTTTGATCTCTACCACTGCCATTTGTAAAACGGATATCTTGTTGAAAATAGAAAAGCATGAAGTGAGCAAACCATACTTGAAGTCCTTTGTGGTTGTGAGTAGCTTCTTGGAAAGTTTACCTAACTCAAGGACCTCTTTCTCGTGTTCCTGACAAACTGAATATAACTTCTCGATGTCACTATTGGTCAGGTTCTTCAACTTTCGACTTATCCCAGCGATCAAGTCTTTTGCCTGATTGAATACTTTGTCGTGGTTATTGTGCTTGAAAAGCTCGATGCTTTCGTTTCTCTTGGCCTCAATTAATTTGTCAATACTAACCTTATCCTGATTAATGTTGTTTATACTCCCCACCATCTCATTGAACTTATTCAAAACGAGAGGGAGATGTTCACCTATGAATATAGATTTCTTTTCTAAAGATTGAAAGTCCACTATGTTCGCCAAACTTATGTGGGTGTCCTTGAACTTCACAGACGGGAACTTTTTCAAGGCCAGGTAATATGTTGACCAATTCTTCTGTAGGCTCTTAAAGTGGATAAGCTTGACATAGTTGTAGTAGCTATTGAACATCTTCTCGACCTCATTGATGAAGTTATTTATGAACTGGAAAATGGTGTTCAAGCTTTTGAAGATATTATTAATTTGTTTCAAATATTGGCTCATTGTATCACTACTCTGGTGTATTTGGTTTAGGTAATTGTTGCTCCATATGTCAAAGTTCTTGAGGTTTGTGGACATCTGTCTTATGTTGCCACTAGATATTGGAAGCTGGTCGTGTTGGTGCAATTGGTCAAATTCAACCATTAAATTATGGTAATTGCCTATATTGGACAGAAAATATCGGTCTACTAATTGTTGATTATCGTTGAACCCCCGCTTATCGAACACATAGACCTCATTGATCTCATTTATGATATTAAAATTCAACCGGATCCCAAAAGATGTCAAAAGGAATATGGTTTCACTATTGTCTATCAAGTAATTGGTAAACGACTCACAAATAAACTGCTTAAAGTCCTGAATTGTGTGGTATCGTATAGGCTTGGAGAGTTTGGTCATGTCCCCATTGTGTCCGTTGTAAATCGTAAGAAATGACATCAGCTCTGTGGAATCATGCCTATTCATGGTTGTAACAGTGGTAGGAACAGTACCTAGCAGCATGGTTGCATACGACTTGCACAAAAACTATGTCCGGGTAACTTTCCCTATGTTCCCAGAGTACCCAATTACAAAAGTGACGGGGAGTATTCTGTACTGTATATCACAATCGATGATACTAGTGGCAATTGAGCTATCACTTGTGTATGACCTTAGCAAATGTGATATGCCAAATTCGTGCGCATTTAAAACGAGAAAAAAAATAGAACACAACTACCCCCAGATGTTAGACGAAAGAAGTATTGAGGTGATCAGCAGGTTCAAGCAGGCGGTAGCGAACAATGCAGTTGGTGTCACTGCCGATTCAAAGATTTTGGAGTCAAATAGGGGGAAAAAGTTACTAGAAGATCACGATGATGACAACTTACGGAGCAAGATTGTAGAGTTTAATGGTGTTAGTTACTGGGTCACCAGCAATAATAAGATCAATAGGACCAACCAGAGGAATAAACGAAAGTGGCAGGACTATTATGAAAGCACTGATGAGTACAAGAAATCCCGAGTGCAGGAACTGGACGACGATGATGACGATGCAGCACCCGTGAGAAAAGAAAGTATTCCAGATGAATGGAGTGGGGAAGAGGAGGATGACGAGTACAGCTATGATGCTAATCCATTGCAGGATTTGGACGTGACGGAAATCCTACTGTCCATAGGCCACCCTTCCGAGTTGGTATCACACCCAGCCATTCTGAAGACATTCAAGCTGGAGATTTTAAGCAAGCTCGCAGGGGAATTAATCGAATTGATTGAAATCGAACAGTACACTTTGAACTCTTTCAACAAACTACTTCAGGTTTTGAACGGGGAGGACTGGCACTACTTTCTAGAGGAGAATTTAGGATTGGCCGAATATGACCATGGCCTTGTGGTGGATAATCATGATACCGACAGCAAGTCTGCAGGTGTAGAAGACGACAAGATAGCTAATGAAACCACTGAACCCGAAGTCAAAGATGAACTACCCAAGAGGATCACAAGAACCTCCCATAATGACAACGATGAGGTGGTGGATCCATTTTTCAAGGTCCCCAAAACATTGGAAAGATACGAAGAGCTTCAAAGCAGTATGAATGGGCAAGAAGCAGAAGAGGGCACCTTTAAAGCTGCACGGGAAGACTTGATCAACCATTTGCAAGTGAGTATCCAAAGACAACAGGAGTATATCAAGAATTTATCCAACATAAGGAATCATCTAATTAGAGCAGATAGGTTAAAGTCCAACTTATATAAATGGGGGAAGGAGATGTTTGATAAGAAAAGTAACTGATGTAACAATAAACGACAATAATTTACGCCCTTAATGATGTTCGAGCTTTTGATTTTCATCTCTTTAAATTATTCCAGGCTCTCTGATTATCTTTTCATCTCTTTAAATTATTCCGGGCTCTTCGATTAATATTTTCATCCTTAGTTATTTTCAATTAATTTGCAATTCTTGCAGCATTTGTTCTTTGAATAACAACCCTTGGGTTTCGATGACATTTTTCTAAAACTATCAAGTTACGATTACAATCCCCCAAATTCCACAGCTCCCAAATATCAGCATCAACACATTTCTGCAACGCTCTCCCTCTACTCAAATTGAAGACACTCCCTCTACTCTCATCCTCCCAGCATTGGTTCTTAGCAAAAGTCGTGCACAGACAAATAAAACGCGTTCATCATGTACGCGTTGACATGAAAATTTCCACTCTTAAACTTAGACCAAGGATAATGTTAGAAGGTAAATTCGACGAAGCTGCTTTATTAAAGAAGATTGTTGACTCAATCAAAGACTGTGTCAAATTATGTAACTTCAATTGTACCGAACACGGATTGACAGTTCAAGCTGTGGACGACTCAAGAGTTTTATTGGTATCTTTGTTAGTTGGACAAAGTGCATTCTCAGACTTCAGATGTGACAGAGATATCACATTAGGTATTGATTTAGAAAGTTTCAGTAAGATTTTGAGATGTGGTAACAACGAGGATTACTTGACGTTATTAGCAGAAGACAAACCAGACAGTGTCTTGACTATTTTTGAAGATAAACACAAGGAAAGAGTCAGTGAATATTCGTTGAAATTGATGGATATTGAAAGTGATTTCTTAAATATCGATGACATGGATTACGATTCGGTGATCACAATGCCATCAGGCGAGTTCAGTAAGATTGTCAAAGATCTCAAAAACTTGAGTGAATCTTTGAACATAGTTGTGACAAAGGATAGTGTCAAGTTCACCAGTGAAGGTGAAAGTGGAAGTGGATCCGTTGTGTTGAAACCATACAGCAATCTTGATGCACCAGAGCAAAGTTTAAGTGTCAATTTGGACAACCCTGTAAACTTGACTTTTGGGTTAAAATATTTAAGTGATATCATCAAGGCTACTTCTTTATCTAGCATTATCACCATTAAATTGGCAGACAAGACCCCAGCATTGTTTGAATACAAATTGGATGCTGGTGGATACTTAAGATTCTACTTGGCACCAAAATTCGAAGAGGATGAATAGGTGTGTATTAATGCAGAAAAGATAAGAAAGGCTTAAGGCCATCATATGTACTCTTTCTATGCTTTTTCTACCTAGGTCTAATCGCCTTTCCCGATAGGCTTTAAATGCGACCTTTCGGTGCCCAAGCTCTTTCTCTATAGACCATCCAAAAATGCTATTCTCTTGAACGACCGCTCACTCACAGGTAGTATCAACCGGAACGCATCATGTGTGTTCAAATAATACTTATACAACCTTTTGACTCTCAAAAACCCAAGGTTCTCGTACAATTTCAACGCTCCTTTGTTGATGACTTCAGTTTCCAAGCTGATTTCGTCTACTTCGTTCTGAGATATCATTGAATCAATGGTCATTTTAGCTAGATTTCGAGCAATGCCTCTTTTTCTGAACTCTGGGTTAATCACAAGCATCCCAATATACCCCCGTCTCCTGACATTCCTGTGGAGATCAACCTTTGATATTATAACTCCAATAATTCGGTTTTCGCTAGTTTTGGTGATGTAACAGTATTGTGACCAATTATTGAGAAAAAACCAGTACACATAGATAGAGTATGGTTCGCTGAGATGGTCTGAGATGATACTGGAAATGATCTTGAATTGGTTGAGTGACTGGGGGTTGAACTGGTGGTATTTGAGTCCGTCGATGGTGGTGATGTAGAAAGAGTCATCTGTATCGATATCGGAAGCTGCACCAATGGAAAGGGTGCCGACATTTTGTGATAGGCTCGATATGGGCAGTGGTGATTTGGTGCTACTTGCGACTGCTGCTGACGATGACATGCACGAGTGTTGTGAGTATGGTAGCTTTAGGTCCAGCGCAGTGCGGAAATGTCCCGACACCGCCGTGCAGTTACCATATAATATGAACGTCGTGCACGTACCATACCAGTAGCCTGACCTTGCCTTAGGTCCACTGTGTCGTGTGTCGTGGCACACCTTTCACATTACGACATTCTCCGGGAGTGTGCTCGTTTTCCTAGCGTTGGTTTCTCACGTTCACCGAGCTCTCGCGTTAAAGGAAGTAAAAGCTTGATCAGCCCGAATGCACCGGGCTACCCCATATTTCAAACCCAACAACCATACGTGAAAAATGTGTCTGTGATGAAGTCTGCCCTTATGTGTTGCCTTAGGCCCTAGAGTGATGTTTCTCAACCCCTCTAATTCAGGGCCGATGTGCTTTAACCAAAATGTTCCGGATCGGTGTGATCCTTTCTGTTCGGAGTTTTTCACTGATGCAATCTACAGCAAACGCTCGATGACTGTTACGAACAAAGAAATCATTGGTTGCTTTTGTACCTAGCAGTACTGCAGACATCCGTAGAGCAGGGAACGACACCGTGGCGAGATGGGGCTGTGGTGCCATGGTATGGCGTGGTCATGGGGCTTCTGGTGTATAAGGTGATGGAGTGCACTTTTTCGGACACGATTCGACAAAAGTATAAAAGGGGAGCAAATGAACCTGAGTTTTTTTTTGTCAATTTCCTTATTTAATTTATTACAAATAGTTAATATGTCTGCTACTGACGTTTTGAAAACCAAATCTGGTGTTATCTACGGTGACGACGTTCGTCAATTGTTCTTATACGCTCAAAAGAAAGGATTCGCCATTCCTGCCATCAATGTCACTTCCTCCTCAACTGTTGTTGCAGCTTTAGAAGCTGCTAGAGATGCTAAATCTCCAATCATCTTACAGACCTCTCAAGGTGGTGCTGCTTACTTTGCCGGTAAAGGAGTTGACAACAAGGCCCAAGCTGCTTCTATTCAAGGATCCATCGCTGCTGCTCACTACATTAGAGCCATTGCCCCTGCTTATGGTATTCCAGTGGTGTTACACACTGACCATTGTGCTAAGAAATTGTTGGAATGGTTTGACGGTATGTTGGAAGCTGACGAAGAATTCTATGAAAAGACTGGCCAACCTTTATTCTCTTCTCACATGTTGGACTTGTCAGAAGAAACCGATGAAGAAAACATTGGTACTTGTGTCAAATACTTCAAAAGAATGGCTAAAATCGGTCAATTCTTAGAAATGGAAATCGGTATCACTGGTGGTGAAGAAGATGGGGTGAATAATGAACACGTTCAAAAGGAATCTTTATACACTTTACCAGAAACTGTGTTTAAAGTTCATGAAGCTTTAGCTCCAATTTCTCCAAACTTTTCCATTGCTGCTGCATTTGGTAACGTTCATGGAGTTTACAAGCCAGGTAACGTTCAATTGAAACCATCTATTTTGGCAGACCATCAAGCTTATGCCAAAAAACAAATCAAAACCGACAATGATAAACCATTATTCTTGGTGTTCCACGGTGGTTCCGGTTCTTCTCAAGAAGAATTCGACACCGCTATAAAGAGTGGTGTGGTCAAGGTTAACTTGGATACTGACTGTCAATACGCTTACTTAAAGGGTATCAGAGATTATGTCTTGAACAAGAAGGACTACTTGATGTCTCAAGTTGGTAACCCAGATGGAGAAGACAAGCCAAACAAAAAATACTTTGATCCAAGAGTCTGGGTTAGAGAAGGAGAAAAGACCATGACCAGTAGAATTGCTGAAGCTTTGGAAATTTTCCACACCAAAGGCCAACTTTAAGATAAGTGTAAATAAACATCACTGAGCGACAGTAAAGTAGAATACAATTCACCAAGTATAGTAAAATAACCAGAAATAATTCAAGCATCGTAAAATACAGTAAAATAGAGAAGTTATCTCCTGTCCATGCTATTTATTCATTATGTACATGTTCACTCTTTCGTTAAATACAGCTTCACCTTCTGGTACTCTGGCATCTTATGAATATTGAAGTCTCTATTGTACTGCAACTCGGCACCTATCATCTGGTTAGCCAGAAAAAACTTCATCACACATCGGTCAATGCAGCTTTGTTCACCACTATTTAAATCTGCTTCTCCATATTCTGGCATAATACATTTTCTATTACACGTTTGTAGGATTCTCAGAAACGTAAGACTTTGTGCCTCATATTGAATGGCGGCTAGCTTTATTTTTTCCGGGTCTGCTTTCTGGAACAGAGCCTGTCCCCCTATAAACATCGACATGGCCTCTATTAGATTAAATTGGTGGAAAATTTTTTGATGCGAAAAACTCCCACAAAGAAGTAGCCATTACAATGCACATTTTATTGGTGAATGATGATGGTCCCTTGGACGACAAAGCTTGTCCCTACATGAAGTATTTCGTGGACACAATTACGCAAAAAACAGACTGGAAGTTGTCGATCGTGGTGCCAAATCAGCAGCGGTCCTGGATCGGAAAAGCTCATTTTGCTGGTAATCATTTGAACACTACATATATCTATACTTTACCGTCTACCGACAAGGAAAGCGACAGGATAAACGATTACAAGGGCCCTTTCAGCACGAAGCAGGACTTTCCCGGGTACCAGGAGTGGAATTTGGTGGATTCTACCCCTGCTGCGTGCGTAGATGTTGGATTAAATCATTTAATTAAGGAAGAGGTAGATTTGGTTGTGTCGGGGCCAAATTTCGGTAAAAACTCCAGTAACTTATACATTTTGGCCAGTGGGACCGTGGGAAGTGCCATGGAGGCGGCTTTGCATGAAAAAAAATCCATTGCAGTGAGTTATTCTTATAGCAAAGTGCCTCATTCTTTTGAAGAAATTAAAGCTGCTAGTGAACTAAGTGTCAAAACCATAGAGGCATTATACTTCAATTGGCACAACGGTGTAGATTTATACACTGTGAATGTGCCCTTGAACGAAAGCCTCTCTTTACACAACACAAAGGTGTATTTTGCACCTATTTTGCAGAATAAATGGGGTAGCTCAATATATGAGGCAGTAGGAGAACACCAGTTCAAATGGAACCCTGACTTCAAAAAAGTGTACCAAGATGGGTTGGTACATTTTGGCCACACCGACAACAGAGTGTTGTTGAATGACAATATAAGTGTCACACCTTTGAGGGCCAAGTTTCAGGAAGTAGAACCATTATCGGGACAACTTCATATGCTAGATTTTCAAGAGGACAGTACAGACTTATATTTTTTACTCGATGTCCCGGAAGACTCGTATGTTTACAAACCGCTTAAGGAAGCGTTTTCTAACAAGTTCAAAGTCACCAGTGATCGCAAGATTTTACACAGACTACCCGAAATCAAAGTGTTTCATTATGCCGAATATGAAGAAATTGACTTAGATCTCATTGAAAAGTACCCACACCATTATTTCATTCCCACAAATATTTACAGAAAAGGACTTATCCGAAAGAACTATCTCGCCAATTTGATTCATCAGTTCCGAGTCAAGAATCCCAAGAGTATTTTAAACACTAGTTTTCTCCCGACATACCAATTTGAACTAGACTATGCCGAGTTTTTGGACGATTCGTTGGACGAGTGTTACGAATTACGGGACGAAGTCAACGAGAACTCCAAGCTTTGGATTCTAAAACCCAGTATGAGTGATAAGGGCCAAGGAATCCGGATTTTCAAGACATTAGACCAATTACAAGAGATTTTCAATGAGTTTGAAGAAGACGAACAGAGTGACCAAGAAGAACAAGAAGACAACAACGGGATCATCACCTCGCAATTGAGACAGTTCATTGTGCAGGAGTACGACACAGATCCACTTCTTCTTTCGGGGTACGATAACAGAAAGTTTCATTTTCGAGTTTATGTGGTTGCAAATAGTAACCTTCAAGTATATGTGTACAGGAACATCCTTACGTTGTTTGCCGACACACCATTCAAACTTCCAGAAGAAGGAAACATAAACATGGCAGGACATCTCACCAACACCTGTATCCAAGTCACAGAAGATGTAGTGGAAGAGTTTTGGAAATTAATCGGATTGAGTGAATTTGAAAAAAATATCATCTTTAATAAAATTTGCCAGATCGTCAGCCAAACTTTTCAAGCAGCCACGTCCATCGATAAAATCAACTTCCAGCCACTTTCAAATGCCACCGAGATATACGGGGTGGATTTCATTGTTGATTCTAAGATGAATCTTAACCTTTTAGAGGTCAATGCCTATCCCGACTTTAAGCAAACAGGGCCTCATTTAAAGACGCTTATCGACGGACTTTTTTCAAGTGTTGTAGATGAAGTGATAGTCCCAAACATGTCAGGGGCCTCCCGGGTGCCGAAAGATTCTCTATTAGTAGAAGTTTTCAATGTGAAGGGGTACAGTTAGTGTATAGTTAAATTGCATTTTGCAGCAGACTGGTAGGAGCACGACGCTGGTTCTCGCAAATGATTTCGCCATCCACGTCAACTTTTCAGTGTGAGCAGTAAAAACTTCGACGAAAAATTTGAAGCCAATAATTAGTTTTGCTTGAAATATTTGAAGTTACCTGTTTAATTGTACGTGGATACACTAAGTGTCAAAAAGCAATCTGAAGAATTTCCTATAAACTAAACCTTTAATTTGTGCTAATCCCTCACCAATTTTTCCTTTGCACTCTGTCACAAACAAAGGAGAAGACCAACATCACACACCACATAAATGTCCACACGAAAGTATAAAAACCAACTGAAAAGGACTGGGGGCGTTGACTCCAGCTCTGCTGAATTGACCAGCTTAAGTGAAATGTTTCCAGACTGGACTTCAGAAGATTTGTCTAGTTTATTGAATGAGAATAATAATGATTTAGAGAAAGTCATTGATTTGATAGTTAATGGCAAGGTTTCCAAATGGGAACCCATCAAGAAGGAGGTTAAAAGGCCTAAACCAGTGGAAGTGGAGATACCACCAAGTGTTACGCCACCCAAAGCTATAAATAAGAATATTGCCAAATCAAGAACCCCCAAACCTGTGGCATCCAAGCCAGTTACCAAACCCACTAAAAGAGCCGTCAAAAAGGTAGATAAATCAGAGGAGGTAGATAATCCTAGTGCAGTGGCCGCTGCAGTGGCCGCCACATCTGCTCCCATTACACCAAATTCCAATGGTTCTTCTTGGGCTGCTGCTTTATCCAAAGATAAAAAGAAAGTGCCAAAGAAACAGGAACCAGAAGTGGAAGGAGTACCTGAGCAAATAGCTGTTGCTGAATCAGAACCAGAATCTAAACCTGTTGAATTTTCTCCAGAGGAAGAACCTGAAGTAGAACAAACAGAAAAGAGCCATAGTCCTGTCAAGCAAGGAACGTCGTGGGCCTCAATGTTAAAACCCAAGCCAAAGCCTCAATCGCAACCAAAGAAGACAAAAAAGCCACAAAAGCAAGTAGCAATTGAAGCGGAGCCAATTTCTGAGTATGTTGAAGATATTCAGCCTTCACACCCCGACCTTGATATTCCAATTGATGAAATTAAAGACTCGATTCCAAAGGTTCCTGAAGTTCCACAAGAACCTTCCGTTATCTTACCAAACACCAACATAAACGATGTAAATGTCAGTTTCGGCACCTTGGCCTTAGAAGAGCCAGTACAACAAGAAGAGAGAACTGAGGAGATTGGATCTGTTCAACAGCCACCAGTGGAAAGTGCCCCGCAACAAAGTCAACAACAGCCACAACCACAAGCTCCTCAACCAGGAAGCCAAGGGTCTGTTTCGGAAGATCAATACAATCAATACTACTATCAACAAAACCAAAAGTCTCAGTACGACTATTACAACCAATATCCAAACCAACAAACTCAACAGTACCAACAAAGCCAGCAAATTCCTGGCCAGTATAGTGGATACCCAGTTGATTACAATAACTATAACGCTCAAATGTTGGCAGCTCAACAGATGGCTATGCAACAACAAATGCAGACTCAGGGTCAAAATGCTGGTGCTAATGGTGCTAGTGGAGAAGTGCAACAAAGTCCGGTAAACATTAGTCAACAATTCTACCAGCCAATGCCTTTCCCACAACAACCCATTCCCGGTCAACAGCAACCAGTTCCACCACAACAACAAGGCCAACAGGCTTCTGGACAACCACAAGGTTCTGGTGCAGCTGGACAAGATGCCAATGCTCAAAATCCTCACCAGCCGCAATCGGCAGGACAGGCACCACCACCTCCAGGAGGCGTTCAACAACCAATTCCTGGGGCTAGTGTACCATATGGTTACCCACCAGTTTACTACAATTATTACCAACAACCATTTTACCAGCAAGGATTGAACCAAAATGGATATAGTAGTCCTAATGTAAGCAATAATGCTACTGCCAATGTTGCCCAGACACAGGCCCAGCAGCCTGGGGTGCCAAACTATGGAAACTATCAACAATATCCTCAGTATGGCTACCAAGAAAACAATCAGTACAGACAAGGCTGGTTTTAGGACATAAATAGTGTGTAGTCATAAATGAAGAGTAGGTGATGAAAATGTAGCGAGTAAAAGAGAAACGGGTAAGAAGGAAAAGGTAGAGTAAGAAACGGGTAAGAAGGAGACCAAAAGGTGGAGAAAGGGGTAAAAAAAGATGCAAAACAGAAGGTTACGAATAGCTAGATTTGCATATCGCCAAAGCACCGAAATGCAGCATACAAAACGTGTCTCTACCGCTTCGTGGCCACCACCAAAAAAGCAAGTGAGAGTAAATATCGGCACGGTTGTAATATGCATCACACAGTAAAAATTATCACTAAATAAATTCCTCAGTCGCTACCAAAAAAATCCCTTTTATTACTATTCCTTTTAACTATAGGCAATTTTACATAGTTAACAGAATGTATGTATTTTTAACTACTAGTGAAAATTATTTTGGCGACCCGCATGATAGTTGTCAGATGTTTAGTTGTTTGCCACCATTGAATTGAGTTGATATATCACCTCTAAGTTTGTTTAACAGCAAAAATGGGAGCCAAAGTCAGCTTTGGATACTTGTGTTCTTATGGAGTTCCAAAAAACAGTTGCGAAATTTTTCAGAATTTTGCAGTTGATGGCACGCCACGTATGTAAAGTATGCCCAACAATTGCAAGTAGTGGCTTCTTTGCCGGGGTAATAGAGATGTTTATGATCAATTATCAATAGAAATTAGGGGCTGGCTTGGAAATTCTGGCTGAAAACTGGTGGACATTTAATTTGACCAGTAAATTGGGGGACAGTTTCGACGCGTGGAAACATGGTTCGCGCACGTCAAACTCAATAATCCCTCAGGCATCCTCAAACAAAACAAAACAAACAAAACAAACAATGTTCTCGCTATAAATATTGTGTGGATTTCCTCACTATAAATTTCCACCTAATACTAACAAGATAGTAAAAATGGCTGAAAAGAAGAAAGCTGTCAGAAAGAAGAAGGACCCAGATGCACCAAAGAGATCTTTGAGTGCTTACATGTTTTTTGCTAATGAGAACAGAGACATTGTCAGAGCTGAAAACCCTGGTATCGCTTTTGGTCAAGTTGGTAAATTGTTGGGATTGAAATGGAAGTCTTTGACTGCTGATGACAAGATCCCTTACGAAAAGAAAGCTGATGAAGATAAAAAGAGATACGAGAGACAAAAAGCTGAATACGCTCAAAAAAACAGTTAAATTAACTGATTTTTGACAACTTTGGCCCTTGATTCAAATGCTTTCCACGAATTTTATTTTAGTTTATGCCAAAAATTGACAAGGTTTTTGTTCAAATGAAGCTAGTGGATACTCCGATGGAATTGGAGTATTCATTTTCTTTGTAGTATATGTTTTATTAGTGTTCTTTTCAATACATGTTTTCAATCTTTCTCGCGACTTTTATTTCACAATTTACATCCTTCAACTTCAATATGTCACTCCCAGGACCTTGTTTAACGAGCGAAACCCACTCTTTCGGGTATTCCACCGTCAAAACTAGATGGCCTAAGATTGTAACCGGATGTATAGATGATTGCAAAAAGTATCCCCAAGTTATTCCCGACCTCCAGAAATTATTGGCCGATATCGAATCGGATGCAAAAACATGCAAATTCACCGAGGAAGAAATCGAATTGAACGAAGATTTGGTTCTTTACAACGACAATTTCGTTGAATGTCACTGGCACGACGGACCCTGGTTATTTTTGGAGTGTTATTTGTACCAGTTAATCAATAACATTATTCTCAAACATCAGATTAAAGATTTTGATATTTTCAATAATTTAAAACAATCCACTTTGGTGTCAAGTCAGCTCGGAATCACAGAATTGTGCAAGAAATTAGCATCATTCAATTTCAATTTGCCGGAGGATGACCAGTTTGTGTACTTCAAAGAATTTGTCGATATTTCATTGTGGGGAAATTCAACTGACTTATCATTATTGGCAGGTGATGTTTCCCTTGAAGATATCAAGTCGGTTCAGGGTGAGGAAGTCCGGAAACAAAACGAGAAGAATATTTTGGTCAATGACACGAAAGCTGTCTTTGAATATTTGTTGAACGAAACGTCCAAGTCCGAAATCGATATCATCTTAGATAACTCTGGATTTGAATTATTCAGTGACTTGATATTATCCATTTTTTTGCTTGAAACCAAAGCTTGTGAAACTGTCAATTTCCACTGCAAGAAAATTCCGTGGTTTGTTAGTGACACCTTGGCCAAAGATTTTGATGAGCTCTTCAAAGAGCTTGCAAAATTCAACGATGGTCATGTGGATAAGTTCATTGAGACGGTGAAAAGCTTCATTAGTTCCGGTAAAATCGTGATCAAAAGCAACAAGTTTTGGACATTATCGATACCATTCTGGAACTTGGCAGAGTTTGATGTGTACGAAGAATTGAAAAAGTCCAAATTGTTAATTTTTAAAGGTGATTTAAACTACAGGAAATTGACTGGTGATATATGGTGGGATAAAACTACACCTTTCGCCATTGCCATTCAAGACTTGAGCAAGGCACAGCTACCAATTTTGTCGTTGAGAACCTGTAAGGCTGACGTTGTGGTGGGGTTGCCCAAAGGAGTGCACGAGAGATTACTTGAATCCGATGGGCCTTTCTGGGCTGCTAGTGGAAAATACGCCGTGATTAATTTTTTTAGTCCTGCTTGATACTTTCAATCCGGTTAGGATATATATTCGTACAAAAATCTACACATCTCCCGCTCTCCTGGAATTACAAGCAACTATCTTGAGCTTTTCCACATTAATCTCATCATTTAACTCCGTATTATTAGTGTCTGTGAGCTTCACCAAAACGTTCTTGATCACAAAGGTCCACACGTCATCGCAAAACCTGTATGTGTCCAAATTACCCTTAAATGTCAACTTCGACTTGGCAATGTTCTGTTCTGGTTTCAAGTACTCAGAAGTGATTCTGTCGAAATTGGTCAAAATCGTCATCGCAAGTTGCGGCTGGATCTTTTCATCCGTAATCAATTGGTCCAATGCATCGAACAACGTGGTGCCAACGGTGGACCGTCTATATAACTCGTAGTATCCTGGAGCACTCATTATATACCTGATATGATAAGAAAACACTGATCAAATGATAAATTTCCTGTGCTGTGCGAAAAAACCATTTTCAACTATAATGAACGATACATCAGATTCCGATACTACGGTTGGTGGGAGATATCGCGCACTTGTGAGGAGATTACAGGTCTTGGACCGTGACACGCGACCTAAGAATTCTAAAGGGTACCAATCCACACTTGTTCAGCTAATTGCAGACTTTAATATGATCCAAAAAATGACATTAGATTTGGACTTGTTCAGTGATAATGAATTCGTAGAGGAGATTAACGTCAACTACCTACCATTTTTGAACATTGACTACTACTTGGGAGAACTATACATGAGCTGTATGAGTAATGAGGCAATGGAGATTGACGTGGACTACAAACTGGAGAATCTTGAACAGTCCAAGGCTCATTTCGATAGTTATGTCAGCAGAATGATTGAATTGGAACTATTGAACCCTTTACAAGCCAAGCAGTTTGGGGGGTATGCTCTTAATAGAGAAGAGAAAATACAGCAGTATCGGTATGAGAAGGAACTTATGGTCCAGGTAGAGGGGGTAGATGGAGTGAAGGACGAGAGTGAGAAACGGTCTATTTACCTAAACCAAATTAGTCTTTTTATAATCAGGACATTAAACAATTTACAGATGGTGAAAATGGAGTTGGAGGTTTTGACGAAACGTCCGAAATTGGTGGAAAAACGTGACGGGAAACCTACGGCAGATTCTCGGGTACAAAATCGGTCGTTTGATGAAGGTTATACTACAAGACTAGAGACTTTACCGCAAAATGTGCCAATTGGCAAACTTTTGAATAACGGACGGGTACTTCAACCGTTTACACTTACCAGGAAACAATTGAAGGATAAGGTTTTTGGTACCGGGCAAGTGCTTCCTTCTATGACGGTGGAGGAGTATTTGGATTACGAATTGGCAAACGGCAAGATGATGAAACCGGAAGAGCCTAAGGGAGAGGAAAGAGACACTGATGACGAGGACGAAGAGGTACGTAAAAGAGAGTGGGACAATTGGAAGGACGACAATCCCAAGGGGATGGGTAATACCCAGAATTTGGGTTGATGAGTAATGACATTATTTAATGTAGTGAATCAATAATTCTACTGATGATAGCTCCTTACTCTTCGGGCTAGAGCCCACTGATGATACTTTACTCTTTTGCTATAGTCTATTTTCTTGGCTGTGCTTTATCTACTCATTCTATAGACTATTAATTCCCTTAAGATAATTCGAGTATTCAACTGTCAATTCTTTCAACGTAATGATCTCGTTCTTGTTCCCATACTTGAGCATCCATCGGTCCTGTTCGTTTTTGTAGCTTTTGAGCCCATTCAAAATTACTAGATTGAATTCCAATATTTTCAAATAGGCAATTTTTGTGGCATTTAAATCCAACGGTTTATGGGTCTCGAATCTGGTAATAAACCCGTATAAAGCTTCCAATGCCCCCCGCTTCCAGTGGTTATTGATTCTCCAGGAATAGATTATTTCGTAAATGCTGATGGATTTCATTAGTGGCTCTGTTTCAGATAATTCACAAAAGATCAAATCAATTATTTTGAAATTACTAGTCAAGAAACTAGAAGTATCAGGGTTAGCCTCTGCTAATTCAAGAAGGGTATGAAATTTTCTTTCCTCGATCACTTTCTTAAGAAACCTGGTCAATTGGTCTTTGAAATTAGCAGATGACTGGGAGTGGATTAAAGATAAAAGTAATTTTTTGATATCAAAGGATTGGAGTGAAAGATTGAAAATATTCTCGTAATATTTGGCTTTTAGAATGCCGGCTTCGAAACTCTCGGAGTCCAAGGATTCAATAGCTGACAACTCCAACTTGACTGCCTCATTGATAAAATCAAGACCGCTATTTGAGATCAATAACGATAAGTTATGGTAGTATTGTGATTCATTTTCAACGGGTTTGGAGAGAAACTCATCCAATTCCGGGGTCAATTTCCAAGACTTATCAAATGATTGGTAGTTTGTGTAGGATAAAAAAGGTATACATTTCGGATCCTTGTTGGTCAAATAGATCAACCCGGTCAAATATTTGTTATTGTCAACATCTATTTTGTCCAAAAAATCCTTCAAAATGATATCTTGCTGTTTCAACAGCACCAATTTCGTAGTTATAGAAACCAAGTAATCCTGGGACTTGATTTTGGAATTCAAGTAGTTGTACTTGTTTATGACATCTCCTTTCACAAGAATTTGGTGATATATCATGGACTTTTCATAGTCTCTAGTGAATAAAATATCAAAAAGCTTGAAATCTGAAAACTTCTGCAAAATCCTGTTGCTAAAACTGATCAATGTTTCATTGTCTTGAAACTTGGAGATTAAAATAAGCAACTTAATCAACAAGTTTTTGTGCACCTTAATGATATTCTTAAAGGACACAATATAGTATAATTTTTCAATAACACTAACATTAGTTTCGAATCCCAAGGTCTGATACTCCGGGGTTTCGATGAGTTTGGTGATTACTTCCAACACATCTGGGTAATTGTCCAAGATTTGGCTTATTTGGTCGATATCGATGTGGAACTTGTGACCAAGTATTTCTTCGGAAATATGCGCCAAATTCTCACCGGAAAGCAGCTTGGACTTTAATACGTACTGGTACACTTTCTGGATGGTTTTGTTGGACAACGTCAAGTCAATGGATTGCAAAATTTGATTGAAATCGTCATTTTTATACACAAACTTCTCCACGTAGCTCAAAGGTCTGTATATCCCCACCCCATTGGTTTGAAGGGTTATAATAGTACCATCCTTGATGCCTAATGCAAGAGCCTCTTTGCTCGACTTGCTGTATTCCTCACAAACAGAATTCAACATGAACCAAGGCTCAGAAACCGCTTGTTCTCCCAATTTGTTGATTGTTTGCTGCACCAACACTTCGTCTGTTTTAGGTAATTCAAGTCTGTCTCTTATTATGTCCACCGAAGTCTTCAATATAAGCTCATCGTACGAGCCACTGTTCAAGACTTTTTCCTTGTAATAGCCCTGATCAAAATCTTGCAAAAAGTCGTCACCTTGACCATCCAAGTCCGAAACCTTGGTTTCCAAAACCTTGAAAGTATCCAAGTCCACGGAGTAGCTAACCAAAACACTGGAAAAATGATATTTCCATAAGATATTCAATTCTAAAGTATTGGATACTTGTACTGTAAAGTCCTGCACGAACCACTTATTTACCGATTCGGGAGGTGTCTGTACCTCCACAATTCCCTTCTTTGTGAGGTCCAGCGCACTCCAGACATGGAACTGAACCGACTCATTGGAATCAAATGAGTTCGACGTGTGGAATATAAGCTCGTCGTTGATAATGTGCAAGTACCTATTTGGAACACTTGATAAATACATATCGTCCCCAGCCTTAGAAGCACTCAAAAATTCATGGGTAGTCATATCATAGACCTTTATGGTTTTATCCATGGTCAAAGCAACTATGGTTTCCCCACGCACAGCTATATCTGTAATGCAATTTCTATGTGGAGCGTCCGTTGAAGTTTCTTTGAAAAACTTATTGAAAAAGCCCAAAGGGGCTTTTGACGACTCATTAAAGTTGAACGTATAAAAGTCATCTAAAGGGGAAGGTCTTTGAAAGTGAAGTAAGGTTCCATCCTTCAACGACACCACACAATTATTGTGATCCACGGACTTCATGTAATGCGGATGGGATTTGAGCTCAAATGAGTAGGGCACAGTAATATTTCCCCATGACTTGAAATCCTTGACGACAAACGGGTTACCCTGATCTTGCACAAAGTCTTCCAAGTTGACAATCACCGTCACAAACAAAAACTTTTCATCCAACATATCTATTACCAAATTCACGTCCTCTGAAGACTCTTGTATGTTAACACTTAAACAGGTGGCAGACGACAATTTATGGGGCAATTGCACCACGATTTTATTGAGTTTCAACAGTAATTGATTTCGGAAAACTATAGGACTCAAAGAGACCTGCGATAAGTCTGTCAACACATCTACTACCACCAAATCAATAAAAGAAGAATGGTTCTTGAAATCAATAATGACACCCGAATGCGCCAATTTCCGGGTGAATAGGTCGTGTGGGCTCAACCGACCTGGTCCTTTATCAGAGTACCGCAACGGGAGCCTTATTTCCCGAGTATCGAGATGGCTCTTATACCCTGTGACGCTAGAACACGAATAATGCTTCATACTTGTTGATTTTTTTTTTCAAATAGAAAATGCGATTTTTTAAAAGTCATCTTTAGTAACATGTCTTCAACGATATTCTACAAGTTCTTTCACCAAAAGAACCAGTCCACGATCCATTTTGATGGAACAGGAATCAATGTATTTGACTTGAAGCACGAAATCATTAGCCAGAACCAACTTGGTGAAGGGAACGACTTTAACCTCCAGCTATTTCATCTGGAGCTGCCAGACGTGGAATACGATTTAGACCAGGATGTGATTCCCCGATCATCGTTTGTGTACGCTAAAAGAGCACCTGCCAGTTCCAGAACCGGGAAGTTCGGCAATGCATCTAGGTATGTTAGTGGAAGGCCCAGGGTTAACCGGAAAGCGATAAATGCCAGTAATAATCAAAGCGGAGCAGCCGCCACTGCAGCAGCCGCCACTGCCCAGCCAGTGAATGAAAATATCACGGAACAGGACCGAATCAAGATGATGTTCGAAAACCAGTCCAACGTATGGGCTCAAACTCAAGACGAGTTGGCACAGCATAAAGTGATATATAATAAACCATCAGCTGCGGCAAACCCAGAAGATGCCCCTCCACCGGGGTATGTGTGTTACAGATGTGGAGAGAGAGATCATTGGATCAAGAATTGTCCTACAAACTCCGATCCCAACTATGAAGGAAAGAAGTTGAGAAAGACAACTGGTATTCCTCGATCATATTTGAAGACAGTGTCTAAAGAAGCGGTGGAAGAGTCTGAATTGACGGCTAATGCCGATGGGGAGTTGGTGGATGACCAGGGAAACAAGTACATGATCACCGATACCGGAGAATATGTCATTGCTATGGCCGATACAAAGACGTGGTTGAATTACCAGGAGAAACAACAGAATGCGGCCATGAAAGCCAAAAAGGAGTTTGAAGATAAGATCATTGAACAGATAATAAAAGACGGCAAGGAGGAGTTTTTAGACCCCTTGGCACACCCTAACAAGAAGATTTTGGTGCCCAGTATTGTTATGACGTCTTGTTGTCAAGATAAATCTCGGTTGCAAAAAATGACCAACTTCAACTACAATAAGGATGAGTTGGAGCAGGTTTTGATTGACAACGACTTCCATTGTCCCAATTGTGACACAGATGATATATTTATTGACAATTTGGTGCTGAATGAATCATTGGAGAAACAGTTAAAAGAGTATCTGGAGAACAAAGCGAAAGAGTTAGGGCTTGAAGATCCTTCAGCCAGTGCAAAACGACCATACGAAGGAGATGGTAACGAAGAGAGTGCAAAAAGAGCAGCTACAGTAGCACCGCTAATGAATCCTGGTCAAATGCCTTTCCCTATGCCATTTATGCCGGTGATGCCTCCATTTCCAATGATGATGCCACAAATGATGGCACCAGAATCCCTCCCCCGAAAAAAATGATAATGTATAGGTCCTTGTACAGTAATAAATAGCCACATCAATACAAACAAAACGTTACCCGGATTTGAATCGCAAATAAATAGTGCTCGAAGAGAAGGAAAAATTTTTCCAACTAAGCACTTTTGTTTAAAAAGTGTTTGTTCAAATAGTATGTTTTTTAAACCCAACGAAGAACATTACTTATGAGGATGATCCAAATAATCAATTCAAACTAGAGTTTGTGACTACGGAATGATCACAACATTATTATGCATGGCTATCTGAAAATAAGTGCCAGGTTCTTCAAGATTGTTTAGTGAAAACTAATTACTAACAGACTAGAGGTATGTAAACTCACAAACCTTCGATTTTATGATGATTACAATAAACACAGCTGGAATTACCTACTGAAACTCCTTGATTGAGAACGTTTTTGCTTTAATGCCTGATTTTCGAAGTACAATATAATATTCTAAGAATACTAACAATTATTAGTGTATGTGAAGTTGAAGTTTTCAATACAATTAACCTATATGAGGAATTATTGCACTGGGCACTGAATATTTTCTGAGTGACAACGCATTAATGGTGGGCCTCAGAAACCTACCGTAACTGACTTTAATTGTGGAGATAAAAAACAAGTTTACTAACTAGAAAAGATGAGGAGGAAAGAGACTAATTGAAACCATCTGGTCCTACAAGTATGTACCACAGTTAACCTTGATAACATGATGATCCCTTAGATGACGAGTCAGACGGGATGCCCTATGCTGAAAACTTTATTTTTTAACCATTCATGCAAAACTGATATCAAGAGTGGTATAAATTACAGTTCACTAACAAATTTTAGTCTGGAATATTTGCTATATCGAATATAGAATACTTGTTCTAAAAGATGATTTAGAAAATAATGACAAGCATATGTCTGATTTCGAAAGGAAGACAAATTTTCGTGTCTGATAAAACAAGTATATTATATTTCATATACTGAATAAGTGTTGGATTGATACTTCATATTCTGATGAGTGAGAAAAAAGGTATGTACATCAATTTAGTTAATGATGATTTCACCACATTTCACGACGGTCTACTGCGTATTGGAACTTGTAATTCCTTTACCTTGATGATAAATTAAGGCTTTACCGGCCGTGGTTCCTGACAACTAGATTAATTGTACTAACAATGATAGAGAATGAATGAGACGAGATGAGATGCGATAATATAATATACACCTTTAATACCCCTGATTGACCAACTCTTTAAGGTAGCAAACTACCACTACCCTATTCTCTCGCCACCACTCGCATTATACACCTACTTCTCCCCACAGCGGCATAGCCCGAGTTTCCTCCCTATTGACCGTGTGTAGCCGAATCCATCAAATCTCAAAAATATATTACTTTATTTACCTACCGGTACCATGAAGCTCAATATCAAAGACAGGCCCCCTCCCAGTACCGACACATCCAGTGCTAGTGATGGGAGTGAAGTAAACCGAAGTCCCAGTGGTGCTGGTTTAAACGACAATCCCCCTTCGTATGCTTCAAGTCAATCGATGCCTATAAGAAGGCAAAGTAGTTCCAGTTTGCTTCGAAGTAATATGTCCAATCTTAGTGTGAACAGCAAGAACACAGTACAAGAAAGTCAACCGAAAAAAAACGTGCCGTATCGGCCAGCCCCCGAACAACAGAAGCACATTGATAAATTAGAAGGGGTGGGATCTTCCAGGGTGACAGCTCTTTCTGCCACGACTTCTGCAGCCCACACCCAGTATTTTGATGTGTTGCCGTCGTTCCAGATGTTCCAATCGATTTTGAAGAGAGACGACAACCAGTTTGATGAAAATTTACTGGGACATCCGCCTGAATACGGGGATACCAACAACTCGTCACCCACGCCTCCTACGTTGTCTCCTGTGAGCAGCAGCTCCACCGCAGTGCCTGAGGGAGTGTCTTTAGACGCGGTATTGGGACTGGAGAGCCTGCAGAGCCAGGAAGGCCAGGAAACTGCTCAGTTTGACTATGAGGAGAATTATGGCTTCGGAGACACAGAAGGTGAAGACGGGCTACAGAATAGCAACAGAGAGTACTATGATCGGCAGAATATTGGCCACACAAGCGCTACATATGGCCACACGGTACTTGACAACATAGATAAATTACCCAAATTGAACAATTCGCCAATCGATATTCAAATTTATGTCACCAAGCAAGTGCCAGTTCCTCATACCCAAAACCAATTGGAAACCCGACTCAAGGAGTACTCCAACGGAGACTTGGTGAATGGTTACATTGTTATCACCAACACCACCGACAAACCCATAAATTTCGGGCTATTCACCGTGAGTTTAGAAGGAACCATCAAGGCCATCGAAAAAAAACCCCATGCCCTTGATTTTCAACTAAACCACAAGTTTTCCAAGGTGTTGGTGAAAAAGTTTTTGAAAATGTACGATTTGAATGCTTCTTACGGTTACGTTAATGTGCCCAATAGTGCAGGAATCGAATATGAGGCTTTCACGAGAGATGAGGTGGACAAATGCGTGCTTGGATTACCCGATGACCGGGTTTTACAGCCGCATGAGAAGTATAAGAAGTTCTTCACCTTCAAATTCCCCAATAAGTTGTTGGACACGACATGTCCATCGAATCTCTTACCCCATATCTTACCTCCACCGTCTATGGGAGTTGATGGTACTTCTTTTGGAGGTAAGGCCGATAATATAGAGCTCAATAAGGCCTTGGGGTACGGGTTCATAACTGATAGAGGCACTCCCTTACTTACAAGAGACTATGGGTTTGACGACATGAGTGTTTCGTATACTATCGAAGCCAAGTTTATTGACCGGATCGATGACAGCCAGAAGAACCCGGTGAGTCATGGGGATATCAATGAATCGGACAACGAGAAGAAATACGTGGTATCTCGTAGCAGTCTGTATTTCTTGAGGTTTATACCAGATTTGAAAGAGCTTATTGCGTTTTATAACGAAGAGTTTCTTTTTGGCCGAGAAACCTTTGGCAGTGTGGGTATAGACGGGAAATTGATGAGTAATGTCATCTTCACCAGCACATGGCGAACCCTCAATGCATTAAATGCGTCTGTTGAAGACGAGATCGATGCAAGATTGGAAAGAGAAGAGTTTAGTGACGAGCAAATCAAGCATAAGAACTTGATTGTGGATAATCAGGAACAAACCACTTCCCGACACATGTCAATTGCTGCCAAAGAACAGTACGTATCCCGGGATGATGAGGCTCAGTACGTGGAAAGAAGAATGATCGGCAATAAAGTGGCGGCAGAAGTGTTTGGGAAGAGGAAACGCAAGATTTTATCTTCATTGATGAAAATAGGACACCTGAAAGTGTTTGTCAAAGTCCCAGATCAACCCCTAACCTACACGTCGGCCAAATTGGTCATGAAGTACAATAAGACGGAAGATTACGACCATGAGGCTAATGGTTTGATGCCTCTTAATAGTATTTCCAGCAATCACATTAATGAATTATACCACCGAGTAGACCAGGATTTTTCCAGGTCTGTGGATATTAGTCTTGTGTTTGAACCCCTAGATGATGATATTCCACCCCCCACGATCGCCAGCATCGAGTGCAACATCGTGGCATGGTCAATTCGGTCGGATTATCCGTTACCCTGCAAATTTGAATACGATTTCTTCTACGAATCACTCCATACCCTGCCACAAAAATACCAAGTGGGAACCACAAAAGCCAATTTGCAGCAAATAAAAGATCAAATGGCCAATTACATCCATTTTTTAAAGGCCAACAAGACGTTTATTTCCAAAGAAGCATACCTTTACCTCAAATCCATCGCCACTTTAGGCATTAAAACCGACACCATTAGCGGATTTTTCAAGCCCATCACACCTACGTCCAATCCGGAGGTGTTTGACCCCACCTGGGTCTTGCAAAACACAACGACCAAGAAATGGACCAAAAATGTCAAACTTCCGTTGGAAGTCATCAACAAGCATAATGTCAATTTGATCCCCAGTTTCCAAAGTTGCTTGGTGGGACGTCTTTATTGCTTACAAGTGGCAGTAAAATACAAAGGGGGTAGCGGAGATAAGAACGAGTTTGCTGACAACATTGTCAAAGTAGACGTGCCGATTCTTGTGGGATAAGTACGTGGTCCATTTGCATGTGTCACGTGCGCAGTTGTTATTACTCGCAAAAAATTTTCGATTATGACTCCGATTTATTCACTAACTACTTATCATCAAAAACATAGTTTCTGTGATGTCCAGCCCCCAACAGATTGCCAACTCTTTCCAGAAGGCCTTAAATTTGAGCGGATCCCCAAATGCCGTCTCCACTTCTCCAAACCAGTCGTTTTTAACCAACTATGTTCCAAAGACCAAAAATGCTGTGAAGACCTTGAAACCTTTTTCCACTGGTGATATGAAGATTTTATTATTGGAAAATGTCAACCAAACCGCCATCGATATCTTCAAAGATCAAGGGTACCAGGTGGAATTCTACAAGACCTCATTACCTGAAGAAGAGTTGATTGAAAAAATCAAAGATGTGCACGCTGTTGGTATTAGATCTAAAACCAAATTAACAGAAAAGGTATTGAGTAACGCCCGGAATTTGGTTGTGGTTGGATGTTTCTGTATTGGAACCAACCAAGTGGACTTGGAATTTGCTGCCAAGTGTGGTGTCTCCGTGTTCAATTCGCCATTTTCCAACTCCAGATCCGTTGCCGAATTGGTTATTGGTGAAATCATCACTTTGGCCAGACAGTTGGGAGACAGATCCATTGAAATGCACACTGGTACCTGGAACAAGGTTAGTGCCAAGTGTTGGGAAATCAGAGGTAAAACTTTGGGAATCATTGGATATGGTCATATTGGATCTCAATTATCTGTTTTAGCAGAAGCTATGGGAATGAATGTTATTTACTACGATGTGGTGATGATCATGTCGCTAGGTAATTCGAAGCAAGTGGCCACTTTGGACGAGTTATTGAGCAAGGCCGACTTTGTTACTTGTCATGTGCCTGCTACTGTTGAAACCAAGAACTTATTGGGCTCCCCACAATTTGCTGCTATGAAAGATGGAGCTTATGTTATAAATGCTTCTAGAGGTACTGTGGTGGATATTGCTGCTTTGACCCAGGCTTTAAAAGTTGGCAAGATTGGAGGAGCTGCTTTGGATGTTTATCCCCACGAACCTGCCAAGAATGGTGAAGGTTTATTCAGTAATGAATTGAACCCCTGGACTTCGGAATTGACTTCTATGAGAAATGTCATTTTGACTCCCCATATTGGTGGGTCTACAGAAGAGGCCCAAAGTGCTATTGGAGTGGAAGTGGCTGCGGCTTTGACGAAATATATCAATGAAGGAAACTCAACTGGTGCAGTAAATTTCCCCGAAGTAGCCTTGAGAGGCTTGGATTTGGACCAAGAGAACTCTGTCAGAGTGTTATACATTCACCAGAACGTTCCTGGTGTTTTGAAAACCGTAAACAATATTTTGTCCATCTATAATATTGAAAAGCAGTTTTCCGATTCTAGAGGTGACATTGCTTACTTAATGGCGGATATTTCTGATGTGGAAATGAGCGACATCAAGTCGTTGTATGAGCAGTTGGAACAAACTCCGTACAAGATTGTCACCCGGTTGTTATATTAGTATCTGTTCATAATTTTCTTTCAACAAGTATAACGAATAATAGTCACGTGATTTGACTCTCGGGCCTCTGGTACTCAATAGTCACGTGATCCAAATCCTTCTCGAGGTTGTGCGATTTATGGTGGCAACAATTTCAATAAACTCATTCAAAAATGGCGTTAGTTACAGCTGCTCCGTACTTAGCGTTGCTTAACGATAATGATGCGAGTTTGAAATCGTACGCGTTGACGTCGTTAAATGACGTGGTCGACCAAATGTGGGCCGAAATCGCCAACAAAATCACCGAATTGGAAGAATTGTATGAGGACGAGACGTTTCAACAACGATCGTTGGTGGCTCTTATTATTTCCAAGGTGTATTACAACTTGGGGGATTTTGAGGCATCGGTGAAATATGCGTTGGCGGCAGGGCCGGAGTTCGATCTCGAGGAGCAAAGTCAGTATGTGGAAACCATTGTGTCTCAGTGTATTAATTTGTACACTTCAGTCTCCCAGAAAAAATACCAGGATAAATCAGTTGTGATTGATAGTCAGTTGGCGGCTATTTTTGACCGGATGTTGTCCAAGTGTATAAAGTCCAATGACCAGAAGTTGGCCTTGGGGATTTGTTTGGAGTCGTTCAGATTGGACCTTGTTGAGACTATTTTGAACGACCAGTGCGGGAACAATCCCGAGAATGCTTCCAATTTAATCAATTATGTGTTGGTGTGTTCCAATTCTGTGGTGAGTGATGTTAGTTTTAGAAATACGGTGTTAAAAGCATTGATTAAGATCTTGTTGGATTTAAGCACCAACCAGGACTTTTCAACTGTGTTCAAGATCATTGTCCAGTTGAATGACTCAGAATTGGCCACTCTCTTATTTAAGGAGTTGGTTTCTAAGGATGAAATAGCTATTTCTTACCAGGGTGCTTTTGATTTGGTTAGCTACGCTTCTCAAGAATTATTGGATAATGTCATGGCAAGCTTGAGACAAGATGACAAGTTTGATACCACTGCTAAAGCAGAACTGACATTATTGAACATATTAAGTGGGGTTCCCACTTGTGATTTGGATATTACTTTCTTGTACAAGAATAATAACACCGACATTTCAATTTTGAATAAAACTAAGAATTCTTTAGAGGGTAGAAGTTCAGTATTCCATTCCGCTGTCACATTTGCTAATGGGTTTATTCATGCAGGTACTACTGATGATTCATTCTTTAGGAAAAACTTGGAATGGTTAGGTAAAGCCACTAATTGGTCCAAATTCTCCGCTACTGCTGCTTTAGGGGTCATCCACAAAGGTAACTTATCCCAAGGGAGAAATATCTTGAAACCATACTTACCCGGCTCTTCCAGTGCTGCTCATACAAAGGGAGGGTCCCTTTTTGCTCTCGGATTGATCTTTGCTGGTCACGGTAGAGAGACAATTAAATACTTGAAACAATTTCTCGATGAACACGGAACATCCGCCAATAAAACAGATACCGACATTATGTTGCATGGTGCATGTTTAGGATGTGGTGTTGCTGGAATGGCCACTAATAATGAATCATTATATGAAGCATTGAAAGTTGTGTTATATTCTGATTCTGCTGTTTCTGGTCAAGCTGCAGGTTTGGCCATGGGATTGGTCATGTTAGGTTCAGGAAATGAAGCTGCCATCACTGACATGTTAACATATGCTGAGGAAACTCAACATGAAAACATCACCAGAGGTTTAGCTATTGGAATTGCATTGCTTAATTATGGTAAAGAGTATGAAGCGGATAAGTATATTGACTCGTTAATGTCAAAAGAGAATGCTATTTTAAGATACGGTGGTGCTTTCACCATTGCATTGGCTTATGCTGGTACTGGAAACAATAAGGCTATCAAGAAGTTGTTGCACTTTGCCGTTTCTGATCCTTCTAACGATGTACGAAGAGCTTCTGTCATGGGTTTGGGGTTCTTGTTAATCAGAGATTATACTGCTGCTCCCCAAATTGTTGAATTATTGGCACAATCCCATAATCCTCATGTCCGTTATGGTACTGCCATGGCTTTAGGAGTTGCTTGTGCCGGTAGATGTCTTCCAACAGCCATTGAAGTGTTGGAGCCATTAACCAAGGATCCAGTGGACTTTGTGAGACAGGGAGCATTAATGGCTTCATCCATGATCTTAATTCAACAAAATGAACATAGTTTCCCAAAGGTGAATGATTTCACCAAACAATACGCCGACACAATCAAAAACAAGCATGAAGATGCTTTGGCTAAATTCGGCGCCACATTGGCTCAAGGGATTATTGATGCGGGTGGAAGAAACGTCACTATCAATGTGGAGAATTCCCAAACTAATACCTTGAATGCAAAAGCGGTTGTGGGGTTGACAGTGTTTTTGCAGTCATGGTACTGGTTCCCATTAGCACACTTTATGTCGTTATCTTTCACTCCTACGGCTATTATTGGAGTTAGAGGAACCGATTTAAAGATTCCTGAGTTTGAACTTAACTGTCACACTAAGGAGAAATTCTTCCAATATCCACCAAAGGTTGAAGAAACAAAAGAGAAACAATCAGATAAAGTAGCCACAGCTGTGTTATCAACCACTGCTAGAGCACATGCCAGATCCAAGAAACACAATTCCAAGAAAGGTGAAGAACCTGAGAATTTGGATAAGATGGAAGTGGATGAAAGTAAGCTCGAAATAACGACGGATGAGAAAGAGGGAGAAAAAGAAGCAGAAGAAGAGAAAAAAGACGAACACATTCGTTACAGCAAGACTCCATACAAGATCCTGAATCTCTCCAGAGTGTTACCAACGCAGGCTAATTATGTGTCATTTATCAAGGACCAGAGGTTCGTACCCGTGAGAAAGCCTAAGGGAGTCAATGGAATAATTGTATTACACGATACCCGACCCGAAGAGAAGCTCAAATCCATCAAAACTGTCAGACAACTCAACATAACTGAAGCACCTTTGCCGGAACCATTTGTGTTATCTGGAGAAGACTTGAAAGATTTTGACGACGAATAGGTAATAATACACTAGAAAATTTACAAATCTACATATCAAACTTCAAACACAGCCGTCACCGGCCGGTGGTCACTACATCGAACCCCTTTATAGTCACTTTCCAACACCTCGTGACGAATAATTGGAAGTGTAGGTGGCCCCCAGATGAAATCAATACTACTCTCTTTTTCACCTTTTTTAAACCCCGTAATCGTATCCTTATATCCACAGCTCTCCTTACAATGTTGAGCCGAGTCCAACAACCCTCCTTCCACAAAGGTCTTATAGGCATCTGCATTTTTTTGACTGTTCAAATCTCCACATAATACACTAGCACCTTCAAACGTCTTCATATATCTCATAATTTGCTTGGAAGAGTTGATTCGAGCTTGTTTTCCCTTATGATCGTAATGGGTATTGAACAAACTGATGATATTCGTGGTGACTTTGTGTTGGAGGGTGGCAATTGTCACAATCCGAGGACATTTAGCATCCCATCCTTTATTAGGATGGTCAGGTTTATCACTCAACCAAAACGTTTCACCTTTTTTCAAGGTCCATTCACTATCCTTGTACAAAATAGGAGCGAATTCCCCTTTTGTTTTCCCATCATCTCTACCAACCCCGTAGTATTTCCAGTCCTGGCCCAATCCGTACAAAATATCATGCAATTGGTTATGTTTGACTTCTTGCAATCCCACAATGGTGGGGAATTTCTGGCTGCTGTAATAAATGTTAGCACACACGCCTTCTCTTCTTTCATTCCATGGTTTTTCTCCTTCCATTAAGTCTTGGGTATCTTGTCTGACATTATGGCAATAGATCTGGACTTGGAGGTTGGGCAAGTTAGCATTTGGATTTTCGTATTTTTTATTGTCTTTAGAAGAATTGAGATAATCCACAACACGGCCTTTGACCTTGTGTTCCACCTTGCCTAGAAGCATGCTACCGAGACCCATTTTGTTGTGTAGAATTTCCGGAATAATGAGATAGCAAATAGTAGTCGTGTGACGTGACTGGCCAATTTCATCTGCGCCGAAAAAGGAAAAAAGATGGCTGCAATTGAGAATGGTGGCAGTGAATGAGAGAGAGAAAATGCGGGAGAAAACATGAAACGGGAGAACATACGTGGAGTGAGAAAACATGAAAAGGGAGAACATACGTGGAGAGAAAAAGGAGATGAAAGAGAGAAAAGATCAAAGACGAAAAAAGTGAATAAAATGACGAAAAAAAGGTAAAAACGTGCAAAAGACGAACGTGCATTTACCCTTACTTACTACCCTTCACTACCCTTCAGATCTGGCCTACGTCTTTTAGAAGATCGGACGTTTGCAGGAGTGCCTTTTGCATCAGACTTATGTTTGGACGTTTTAGGTGCTACTTTATTTGGCTTCTTGGGCTTCTTGGGCTTTGGTGCCTCAGATGTTGCAGCCACTGAATCTGATCGGTCGGAAAGTGAACGTACGGGTGGGGGTGGGGATTTGGAAGTAACAGGATTCTTCCTTTTCCGTTGAACGGGTTCCGGTTCTGTTTCATTGTCGCTGCCTTTTTTATTACTCGTATTAGCATCTTTTGCATTCTCTTGAGCATTATTGTTGTCTTTTCCAGATCTTTGTGGTTCCTCTTCTTCAAAGTCCTCTATATATCTAAGTAGGTTCATGTGCAAGAGGTGGTGTTCTGAAGGTGTTCTGAAGGGGGTTCTTATATAGTAGAATGGTGGTTAACGGTCACCTAACGCCTTCGCAGTCAAAAGGATATAGCGGCGGAATTTAACGCTTTAAAGAAAAAGTGATTTGTGTGGTGTATGCTTTGTAATTGGAAAAAAGGGGCTCGCCGGAAACACGGGCCATTCAGGTGATGAAGGTGTAGGTTGAATAGGGGTTGCAGTGTACCCTACTTTATTGGAAAGAGTACTTTATGGAAAGCGTACTTTATGGAAAGAGTACTTTATGGAAAGAGTACTTTATGGAAAGAGTAGGTTAATAGAAATATTAGTACTGACTATGACCTAATTCACAATGATCAAACTGTCATCTAAGTTCTAGCTTCTACATCTAGTACTACTCAAACGTATACAAGTGTACAGAACTGACAATATATTGAGGATAATTTTTAAATAAATTTATTTCTGGAGTTGCATTTATATAAATAGGTTGAAACTAAATTGTGTAGACTTACAACTTCAAAAGTTCAGGTAATAGCAACATATATTGTATTATATAACTGATTGTTCCCTAATGGGATCACTGGGGTCTAAGACAGGCAAGAGCAAAAGTGCTACCTTTTGCAACCTAAACCATCCTTAACAACCCTAAAATAACATCAAACATAACTGGATAAAAATAGCACCCTGGCCTTATTACATGACTCCCATCTTAGCTTGAACGTTGGGCAGGAAACCTTTTTGTTCAAATGGTTTGGGTGACCTTTTATATGGATCTACTGGTTCACTTGTGTATTCTGATTTCTTAAAAAGATTTAGTATCTTTGTGATTATAGCTGAGAACTTCATGTTTGTAATTAATTGATGCTTTAAAATAGAGGGAAATGGCGGCCTTCTTATAGTTGTTGAAAATCATACCCAAGGAAGGCCATGGTAATTAGGTGTGTGTCCGTCAAAGGCCTATCGCCGCTCGGAGTCGTGCGACTACCTAATGCCTTGTAACTACTGAAAGTGCGGCAATGACTCACTCAATAAGTTTGTGGAGTTGCACCCAGATTTACGGCAAGTACCGAGTTGAGACGCTACTGAGCTCCGGCGATGGTCTGGATGACGTCTGGATGAGCACTACGATGTCTGAATGAGCTCCAACTGCCCTCACATCGCTAACCTCGGGACTTGTACAGTTGTCAAAGCGCACTTAATGCGTATGTCCCGATTCGGCTGATTTTCGAAGCCACTTCCCCATTCTGTTACGGCCGAATTGAGAAATATGAGTAATGAAGGGCTGTGCATGCTGAGCAGTGGTGTTTGTTTGGTTGGAATAGGTAGGTGTTTTTTGCATTTGATGTTGAAATTAGTAGCGGAATCCAGTATTTGGGAGGGGTTGTGTCGTAGGTAACAGTTATTTTTGCTGAACTTGCCGCAGGACTCGGAACACGTTTAACGGAGTTAAAAACGGATTTTGATCACACGAATACGGAGTTCTGTGGATAAGTTCACTTGCTTCGGAAGGGTATTGATGTATGCTCCGGTTAAGGATCCAAAGCTAATGATTCTACCATCTTGGCCGAAGACACTTAAGTTAAAGGAAAAAGAATACCTTCTTCAATATCTCACTGAATGCTATGTTATCCCTCCAATATCTCCTTGAATGCTATGTTATCCCTCCAATATGTCCTATGAAGATACGTTGTCCTCTTCAATATCTCTGGTGGAGGCTATGTTGTCGTGTGTTGGATATCCTCTCGTTGGCCGTGGCCTCTTGTCTAGTAGTTGAGAACCGGTTTCACTTTCTTTGGTTTCAAGGCCACCTCGGTCTTATTCTTCTTATGCTTGGAAAGATGTCTAATGGCCTCCCGGGCCTTAATCTCTGTGTCGTAGTTCCACAACTGCTTCTTCCAGTCCTGTAACATCTGGTGTAGTTCAAAAAGCCGGGTAAGTGCCTTTTTCGAATCGCCAGAGTTGGCAGCTTGTAAACTGGTGTAGACATCAAGGTACTCTTGGTATTTCTGCTTAAATTTGACCTTCAAGTCGTGGTAGTGGTTGGTCTTGGACCGGTCAAACTCGTCAAACTCGTCGTCTTCGGCCGAAGAAGGTGAGGTGTACTCGTCTTTTTTGAACCTCTTTCGATCCTCATCGGACGTTGACACGCAGTTGTCACTCAATTGTCTCTTTTTGTTGGTCCCAGAGGTGGTGCTGCAGTTTGTAGGAATACCAGAAGTGGAAAAAGTGGAAGAAGTACTGTTGGATATCGAACTCGGCTTGGGCGACTCTGTATGCCCCCGTTTGAGCGGAGACTGCTTCCTAGACACCAAAAGACTGCCTCCAAGATGTACCTTGTCGCCCCCCACCAACCCATCTTTTTGAACGATTTTGTTCCGCAATGGGTGCGTTTCAGAGTACCCTTGCCTCGTCAAGGCATGGTGCACATTTTCAATTATCAAGGACCTCTCGTGGTCCGAGTAGTACTTCCAGGCCCATGGTCGGAGATCCTTGTACACCTTATCCTTCAATATATAATGATTTGCGTCGGTGACTGTGAGATTATTTGGAAATACATCGTCCACCAAAAACCCATCATTAGGGTTGTAGACCTGGCAATGATTGGAAATCAACTCGTCCACAGTTCTGGGGTTATACTTGAGGTCTTTGACCAATGTATTTTTAGATGCGGGGCCAAGGGCCATGAAAAGAAGGAATTTGGAGGTCATATCCTTCAAATCGAGGGACGTCACGATATATGGATGGAAGTCAAAATTTGTGGGAGCACGTACGTCAGGCGTAAGCCGTTTCTCTGTGGGTATAGGTCCAGCGGGTGTGGATGGTCGTTTCCTAGCGGGGGAAAGACGTTCGTTGGGGGAAGGACGTTTCAAGTCTTGGAATAATTTTTCAATGTGCTTGGGGTCAGTGATCACCAGGAGTTTGCTATGGATCCGGCCCGTAGACGTGTAGGTATTTGGGTTTGTGTTCACGTTCGCATCTGTCGTTGTGTTTGCCTTGGTGTATATGTCTAGACTGGAATACTCAGGCGTCTGTGTGCAAGGAAAAATGTGATCATTGACGACGATACAGAAGTGGCCGTTTTTCACCACCAATTTGGCCCTGCTGTTATGCTCTAGGCACGCTTGGAGGTGGTGTAACACGTCACTATTCAACTTAATGGACCACGAAGGGGCCA
The DNA here is from genome assembly GCA_030572515.1 of Yamadazyma trypodendri. Taxonomy (NCBI): domain Eukaryota; kingdom Fungi; phylum Ascomycota; class Pichiomycetes; order Serinales; family Debaryomycetaceae; genus Yamadazyma; species Yamadazyma trypodendri. The sequence goes on along the minus strand of JAJMAI010000003.1, from coordinate 51,271 downwards.
GCTCTGCCCGGTGGAGCACCAGGATCTTAGGAGTTTCCATCTATTTTTGGTGAAGGCTGTGGTTTCTTTGATCTAGGGACTTTGATCTAGGAGTTTCTTGTGCGTGTACGTGTGCGTGTGTTTATGCTTGTGATGGGTGAAGTGTGTACTTTTGTGCTTGTGTCTGCAGCACTTGTCTCACTTGTTCACCTGATACTTGATAGTTAATATTACCTAATTACACTCAACATTTGTATCCCTAGGTAACGACACTCACGACACCTTGACGACAAAATCCCCTTGGTGATCTCGTAAATGTCATGCGGATGTCATGTGGCACGTTCTGGCGCAACATCACAAATATTTTTTCCTCTTCTTTTCGTCACTTCTTTTCGCTACTTCTTTTGTTGAACATGTTTAAATGGGTACAATCAGGACTTTCTGCGGTTGCCGGAACCGCAGAACCCGAATACGGGAGAGAAGCTATTCATACTGTTGCCGATAAAGTGGAAAAGGGCGCTCAAGTCTCCAGAGATACTACGGTGGACGATTTTAAGTGGTTGGACCCTGATTACACCAATGTCGAAACTCAGACTTTTTACTTTACGTGTTTGAAATCAGGATACACGGGGTTTGCCCAGGTGATCCACTCCAATATCATGGGGCTTCATACCACGGCGCAATTCACTTTTCGGTTATGTAATTCACAAGGGGCTAGCGAAGATGATATCTGGACCTCAACAAAGTTGGAAGACTTTGAGGTTCGGGGATCGAATTTCTACGCCAAGGGGTTGTCCATTGAGTTCAATGAAAACAATGAACAGGTGGTGTTGAAATCGCATGTGAATGAAGACTCGGAAGTGGAATTAACCATGACAAGATTGGCTCCTGGGGTGATTTTTGGTGAGGATGGTACTACTTTGTATGGGGATGATGTAGAGAACCCTTGGGGGTCCATGAGACATCTTTTTTGGCCCAGATGTCTGGTTTCGGGTACGATGGTCAGTAAGACGCGGGATAAAACTTTGGAAATCGAAGGCTATACCATGTTTGTTATGGTTTTACAGGGAATGAAACCTCATCATGCAGCCAAGTCATGGAACTTTGTGAACTTCCAGTCAGAGAGCTACTCGGCCGTGCAAATGGAGTTCACCACGCCTGTGTCGTATGCCAGCACCAAGGTCAATATTGCTTTAATTGCTACTGATGGTAAAATATTGTTGACCTCTGTCAATAATGAAATTGTTCATCAAGATGCTACTACCGATGATGTGGGATGGCCAGTGCCAAAAGCCATCTTATTCAATTTTGACGATAAAGATAAGACGACGCATGGAGAGGTCAAAGGTGAGTTAGAACGGTTGGTGGAAAGAGTTGATGTTATGGCGGAAATTCCTCAGTTTGTTAAAAATATTGTTAGTGGAGTTGCTGGAACTAAGCCTTATATCTACCAGTTTTGCAACAAAATGACAATTGATTTCAAGGGTGAGACTGAAACCGGTGTGGCATGGAGTGAAGCTACGTTCATATAGGGCTTGATTAATTTGTTATGTTAATGATTTTGATAGCTGTTTGCATTAGAGGTTTAATATATTAATGTGTAAGTGGTGTAGAGGATAAAGTAAGATGTCAAGCACAGAACAAGACGTCAAAAGGTCAAGACGTCAAAGGTCAAGACGTCAAAAGGTCAACAAGGACACTCAAGAAGGTCAAACATTAAGGCCAAAAAAGTCAAAATCTTCAGAACACAAAGTCAAGAGTACACAAAGTCAAGAAACAAGTAACAAGCACAGAAATGATCCTCATAACAAACCACAGACAGAAAGATTCCAGCTGCAACCCACAAACAAGTCTTTCTTAGCTATCATCGCTTCATGGCTACACATCGTGCCACAAGAACACGTCCTCAGGTCACCAGACCTATAAGGTCCATGCCGTTAACCCCACGAAATTTGCTGCTCATACAAGAATTTATTTCTCTAGTCAGGTTACAAGCACAAGATTTAGACAAGCCGGTTCCCAGACTAAAAGTGCAATACCATGCTAATGATGGGATTTTCCGCCTGTGTAAGACAAAAATGGGTGCAAAATTTACCATTATAGAAATGCACGGAACTTCAGAGTACGACGAGTACTTATTGAAAACCGAAACGGGAGCCAAAATTCAGGTGGTTAGAGATGAAACGGGTTACAATATTTTTTTTGGCCACAAGTGGGTGTCTATTGGACGGAGTGGTAGGAACTCTGATTTAAATGAGGAGTTTGAACACCTTCAAATTAATGACAGAGAAGAGTCTACAGACACCACTTCAATTGAGTCACCTGGGTCTCCCAGAACCCCCAACAATGGGCAGCAGTCTTTTGCATCATTTGAAAGGGACGAAATGACACTTGAGTGTCCATCGGCTCTGATGTGTTCTGCCACAGCTTGCACTTCTGCCACCATCATTTTGTCTCCCATTCCTTAGTCCTGTATTTTGTCTAGTCTTTAGCTAATCTGAATCAGAGTTTTTGAATTGTCTTACTACTCTTGTTTATTCTTAACCTAATTACCTTTTATCCTGTTCCTATATTGAACCGTTAACACTCTTGTTTCATCTGCTCTTGGATACTCTTCAATGGATATACTCAATTCTTACTCTAAACACAATATAACTAAACTAAGCCCACGAGAAGGAGAAAGACTGCACCAACAGATGCGCTCATGTGGGAGGCCCTGTCTTCAGAAGTAGTACTTACGTCTGATTGTGTGGTTGAGGAACTGCTTGAAGATCTGCTCGAAGACCTCGTTGAAGAACTGATGGTCGTAGTGTCTGTGTTATCAAGCAAATCTGAACCAGACTTGGTCTTTCCGTAGGCAAGAAGAGCTGAAGGGAACCCTTCACTGAACACATCGCTAGTCAAGTACCCTAAAAGATCAGCAAGGTCCAGGCTGTCAGAGGATAAGTCTTGGGACGACGTGGCTGAAGGTTTTTGGGATGTGGTGCTCTCTGTAGTACTCTCTGGGGTACTTTTTGTGCTCAATTCAGAAGACTTCAGCTTACTGGAGGACTGTTTTTTATTGTCGTCGCTGCTGGTTTGGGAGGCACTGGTGGTGGCACTGGACTCTTTTGAAGTGGTGGCGGTAATGGCGAGTAACCAGTCGAAGAAGTCAGTGCTGCTGCTGCTGCTGCTGCTGCTCTCGGTCTTTGCAACATTATCGAAACTGCTCCAGAAATTGTTGAGGCTATCATCGGTTGTTTCTGCAGTTTCTGATGCTATTTGCGTACTCGTTCCGGCATGAGTGGGAGTCGTGAAGGTAATAGCGTCTGTGGAAGATGTGACTCCAAATAAATCATCGATCCAATCTTTTTTGGCGTGGTGGAGCTCTAACGTGCATGCCACATGGAAGATGCTCAATAATGTGATGTTGATTTTCATAAGGAAGGGAATTGTTTATGGAGGTAGTAAATGAATACGGATGGGAATAAATGAAGAAACAAGGGGAATATATGAAAAGATGCTATTATATGTAAATCTGCTGTCAAAGTTATTACATTACCGAATTAGGCAATTTCTCGAAACATAAATATGTCATCGCCAATCTAGGTTTTAGCTTTTGAAGTATTTTGCTTTTATGGTGCTTATGTTCCTGTACTCTATTATCTATCACCTCTACCTCCTCTCAATCGTAAAAACGTGCAAAAACACATACCCAAACACAAGAAATACTCCTAACCATACCCCCAAATAAACAATATCCTCCCAAAATGCCGAAACCTTGAACCCAAAGGAACTCAAAATCACAGCCCCCGGTACCTCAATCGATAATCCGTACTTTTTTTCCTTCAAAATCAAATCCTTTACTTCATTTATTGTCAATGCTTCATAAGCATAATGGAATAAAGAGATCCATTGAAGCCATTTTATTTGGCTTTTGATCTCTTCACTATTAATGAACAACCCCGCAAAAAGAATCGAAAACAACAACACCAAGACCCCCACCATGGTGGAAGTTCCAGGGTCTCTAATCAAAATCCCCACAATCAACACTTCTAGTGATATGGCCACGTTGAAAACCACCAATATCAAAATCGTCTTCAAGAACCCGTTATTTTCCATAGTCAATCCCACCAATGGGTAAGCAATAGAAATCAAGATCACCGGAGGTAATACTCTCAACGGTAACACATCACAAATAATCTTTGTCAAGTAATAACTGGAAGGATGATAGTAGTTGTTTGCTCTTTCTTTTATGAAAATAATCCGTTCTCCAGCAAATGTATGTAACCCAGTCAAAGACGAGAATCCAAATAATGCCAATAAGAAGAAGAAAAGCCCTAATCTATTTTGAAATCCACTGATATCGTTTTTGATGTCGTAGTATAAATATCCGCAGAATCCTCCCATGACTAACGATAAGATGTAGTGACTCAATAACAATTTGGGGTTTCTGTAAAGGTTTTTGAACGTCCTTGAAGACAATACTGCAACTTGTGTAGTAAAAGTGGCCTTTTTGTATTGACTCTTGACCTCATAAGATGTAGGACTTTCTTTAAGCTTGGTGATCTGGTCGATCAATTCTGATGATAACACACTCTCCTTGAAAAGCTTTGGTAACTTATTTTCCACCTGGATGACTGTTTCTTCTGTGTCTTCTCCGCTAATCTTGTTATAGGTGTTATACTCATCTCTATGAAGCGCCAAATGGGCCCATTCACTAGTGGTGTCCACTTCACTGGATGTTCTTGCGTGTAAGAACCGTTGGTGTAGATCCTGATCCTCTGAGCTATGGGCATCGGCAGAACTTTCAATATCACTGGAAGTATTACTGATTTTAATGAGTTTCTTGTGGTCTACCGTGATGTCAATCAAATAGTCGGCTATGTTGTATCCCAAAGGAACTTGGTACCCATTCTTGCTAAAGAAATCATTACATTGGATCATATCACCACTGTAGATTAAATCTCCTTCACTCAAAAGAATAAGCTTGTCAAACAACGACACAATGTTACTCCGAGGCTGGTGGATGGTGAAAACAATGGTCCTGTCGAAATCTCTTGACAATTTCACCAAACAATCAATGACATTTCTGGCATTATACGCATCAAGACCGGAAGTGGGCTCATCTAAGAAAAGGATCGAGGGAGATGTAACCATTTCACAAGCAATAGACACTCTTCTTTTTTCCCCACCGGAAATTCCCCTTGCATAGTCACTTCCAATAACCCGGTCTTTAATTCCGAGAATTCTCAACTCGCTCAATACTTCCACCACTCGAGTCTCTTTGGCTCTTGTACTCATGGTTCTAGGCAATCTCAACAAGGCACTGTTCAAAACTGTTTCATACACAGTCAATGTGGGGATCAAATGATCCTCTTGATCAACAAACCCCACGATTTTTTTGAAATCATGGCTACTAAGTTTGTTCCCATTGACATAAATGTCTCCAGAGACATCGCCATTCTTGTTCTTGCCCGCCAAAATATCCAATAATGTGGTCTTGCCCGCACCCGATCCTCCCATGATAGCTAAGCATTCTTTGGGGTTGACCAATCCATTTATACCATTCAAAACCTTGACTCCATTTTTCACTTTATAACTAATATTTTCGAACGAAAGCACGGTGGGAGTGAAATTCTCGTTCAAGGCATTCAATTCACCATCCAAATGATCCATCCCATTACCTGTAGGCTTGAATAAAGCACTTTGACTGATATTGTAAAGAGATCCCGCAACCAATAAAATGCAGATAAAAGCAACTGCTATAATTAACATAAGATTGCTCCAAGTTAATCGACTTTTATCTGGTACATCATAGCCGGGAATTTCACTTTTATGGATACACTCTCCAGAAGAACAATGTAAAGTGATATACTGGTCTCCAAAAACATTTGAGATCAATTCATTCATACTTGGTTCACTAAACCGACAATTCTGTTCGTTAACATCACAAGTAAAGTCCCCAGGCCCATTAATGGTTTCGGTCAAGAAGTCAGAGATGTCTATGGATCCGGCCTCTCCACACAACATTCTATCGGGCAAACATTTACAGGAAACGTCTTCACAGTTGTAATGAGTAGTATTCTTCTGTAAATCATACTCAAAAACACACTTGCCCAAGTCACAATAAAACGACTCTTTTTCGGCGATCCAAAATTGAAAGTCACACGTGCCAGCCGTCCGGTTACAGCTGAAGGTAGCTTGGGGTTTCTTCCCGTTCAAAATGGACACAATCTTCTTGTTTGTCACATCGCACATGCGGTGGAATTTATTCACAAGAACTCCCGATTTATAGCAAGTTCCCGTAAGGCCCTCGGGCACAAACGCGTCACAAACACTGTCTTCTTGGCACACATTACAATTGATACCACCCCAGCCGTCTTTACACTCACAGGTGTCGGCTTTACGCTGTGGCCTGTTTAGGTTTCCATCGGATAGTCCACCACACAAGGCCTCTGAACAATCGTTTCCACCGTATCCATCTCTGCACTCACAGAACCCCGTGAAAACGTTACATTGACTGAACTGAGTGCATTCGAAATTGGGTAAATTACAGTTGAAACAGGGCGGACACTTATCATCATCGTTGCCTGCTTCACTGGGTGGTTTCAAGCTGGAATTGATTTCAAAAACGTCGTTTATAACCACGCCTTTCTTTATTCTATCAAACGAGTCTTGAAACTGCTTCACATCCTTTATTTCAAGAGAATTACCCCTAATGCTGGAAACAGATATGCCCCATACTAACACGGTTGCTGCCCTCAAAAACTTCATGTCAAACCACAAAAAAGGACGTCACGTGCTGTCTGGTTTATTGCTTGTAGTATTTGATGTTTGTACCACAAGTTTGTATTAAGACAATCGTTTGACTCAATCGATCACTTTTGATAATTTGCTGTAGAATGACGGTGCCAGTATGCTCACTTTTGGGCTGGTGGCCTGCATATATATAAATCCTGTATATTATAGACTATAATTAAAAATCCTGCTTGCTTATGGGGTTATATGCAGTATATAATTATTGCAACCATTTGATTGATTCTACCTCACTCTCTTCAGCACCGTACAATTCTCTTCAACGGCTCCACATAGTCCATCTCAAGATCCTCTCTCACATAAGCAATGTAATAAGGTGTGGTGGTGTTTCCCTCCACGAAATTAAGAACCTCAGACTCGGGCACTTCCGTCACTATTTCGTCGTTGTACTTCCTGAACACGTTCCTTTGATGGGGATCTTTGATATATATCCAATAGTGGCCATAATTGGCTTCCCCTCTGTGTATAAACACAGCAAAAATGGAGTAGCATACTTTCTTGTAGTCCTGGAATTGACCAGACACTTTGTTGTCCACTTCTTCTATGGTGGAGTCTATCTCTTGAATTTGATGTTTTAGTCTAAGAATTTCACTTTCAAGATGTTGAATGGTTGTTAAACTTACTCCTTCTTCATCCACTGACTCTAGGTAATTTTTTGTGGCTTTCAAGGCATCAATAATATTTAAATTGGAATCTTTGTCTGTTTGCAAAATTTTCTCTTTCTGTTCTTTCAAAGTTCGGATCTGGTTTTTCCATTCAAACACCTCTTCTCTTTTTTGTAAGATATCTTTGTCGTCAGTCTCCAAATACCGGTCCAAATAAAGTTTATCTCCAAAAGGAATTGGTTCAATGGACTTGTAGGCCACTAACCGTTCCCTATCAAACAACACCCTTTGAATCTGGAATTGTAAGATATGAGGCAATTTTGAAATCGTAAGGGTCTTTTTGGCAGAACCTTCCTCCAAATCAACGATATCGGCATTGAAATAATTATCAAGAGCATCGTAAATATCTTTTGGATGATCGCTGATATTGATGATTAAACTGGAAAATCTCTCCACTGAACTTCTGGTGTTTGACTTCCCATCCATAGGAATGATCGTCTGCTTAATTTTACCATAAAATAATTTTTTGATCAAGTCGTACTGCTCACCGTCATCTTCGATAGTCTCCGGGTCTAAAGCAGTTTCGATTTGAAAATTCACATTTTCTATGCACTCCGTTACATCTTGTTGTCTCCCCAATTCAATTGTGGTTTCCATTTCATGGGTATTTATAGGAAGAATCTTGGCTTTGGGCTCACAAATAGACGTGGTGTCCATTGCATTATCTGATAAAAACGGATCGTCTATCTCTTCCACCGAATCGGCGTCCTCTTTCACTTCTGTGACTGCCGAGTCCAATATCATCTGGTCATTGCTATCACTATGGTCATCATCGTCCACCAAAATCGGATCATTTTCGTCCCCTGTGGTCAATCTTCTTAAAGGCATTGTAACAAAGTTCACTTGTTGAGATGATGGTAAAAATGATAGGTATGCAAGATCTTTGCTGGGTCTAACACACCTTGTGTTAGTATGAATCATTTCATCGAATAAGTTCTGCAAATGATAAATAAACTGGTTGGCCCTTTTGGTTTCATTAATATCGATCTTTCGCCCGCCTATCTTTCTTTCAGATGCGTCCATCATGTTGATATCATGTTCTTCAAATTCCAAAACCATATCTCTCAAAGGTTTGATGGAAAAATAGTACTGCAATAACGAGTTCAAATAGCAGGTATTCCCAATATTGTCCAAACCAGCTGGCCAATTTTCTGCCGGCAATAAAGAGGTGACGATATTTCCAGTTTTAAGATAATTTTCAAGAATCTCAGAATCAAGACTCCTTAAAGCTTGTCTTAAAACTCGAATATCAGTTGAAAGATACTTTGCCCGGACTTTTTCCACCATTTCAAATTCGGTGCAGTCAGTTTTGACCTCTAGTAACTTGCAACATTCCGTCTTACTCAAGGGCTTACTGTATTTTCCCAACATATCCGGCAATTTCTCCTCGATATAATTCATCAAAATAAAGCTTTTACGTTTGACGGCCACCGAGTACATGGATTGTTTCAAAGTGGCTATTTCGTCGACACTTGCCAATTCTGATAACTTGAACTCGTAAGCGGTGATGACCACCTCGTCCTCAGTGATTTCCTCTACTCCTAAGTCACTCAAGGCCAAATTCATGGGAAGTAACTCTTCTTGAAGAAATTCCTGAATGGTAGTAGACTTCTTGATGATAGCAATAGTCTTCAAAATCTTATTGAAATAAGCATAGTTTCTCGGGTCACTTTGAATGTTTGTTTCGTACACCGATATTATATATGAGTCATCTGTGTTCAAAAGCTCTTCTTTCGTTTGGTATTCAGACGGATGGATAGAAAGATCCTTCAAGCATTTTATATAATCGGAAAATCCAAACAATAGTCCCTTTCTATTTTGATTATGAATGTAGCTGCGGATCTTTTGAAAGCCTGGCTTGATTTTAACTACCTCGTGCAAGTAATCGACGTAGTATAGTTGATTTTGGGGGTCCGACGCTAGCGTGTTTTCAAAACACTGGATTATTAACTCTGTTTGAAAGAACAAACAACAGCTCAAGGAAATGAAGGCAGGGTACTTATTGGAATCGTGTACCAGGCCATAAGTTTGACACAACTGTTTATCAACTTCATTGAAAGTGCTGTACAACAAAGATAATTTATCACTAAAGGAGTAAGTGGTACTAAAGTCGTTATTTTCCGCCCCCAAGCCTTTTCCCACGTAAATCAACTCCAATATTTTCCTTTGATAGCTATCACTGATACTGGGGAGTTTCCTGACGGTGGGCGGTATCAAGACGTTATCTTGTAGAATAAAGCCCAATTTAGCCAGTAACATGTCAATATCTACCATGGACGCAAGACTAGTCTTTTCAAGGTTGATTGTTTTGGCAGGAGCATCCGGGTCCAAAATCATCGGTCCTTTTAACACATTTATCAATTTCTGCACGCATTGTGGCCCATTGGGGATGGTTTGAGGATTAAGATTGGGGTTTTTTTGTGCTTCCCGTAAATATCTCTCCTTGATGCTCTCATATGACGTCAAAGATTCTATTTCTTCTGGTGTAAACTCACTGGTGTAGATGGTTATCCTCATCAAATGATTGGATTCAGCATTAATACTGGATACAAACACCTCTTCAAGCAAATTACTGGGATTGGATGGGTAATCTGTATCACTAAATTGCTTGAGATCGTCCTGGGATAAGAAGTGTTTGGGCACCACGTGATACTCATATTTGTTGACATAATTGACAGGATTAAAGAAAGGACTCTTGTTCTCCAAAATCTGGATTCTAAAATGGTTTATCTCACTCATAATCACTAAGCCTCTGATGGTAGTCAAGGTTTGGTTCTCATTGCGTTCATTCAACTCCAAAACCTCTCTGCTGCGGAAAAAAGGTAACTCATTATTCAACAACAACATTTCGGGTTGGACCGTACCACCTCGAACCAAATTCGATAACTCAATGGCATAATCGAGTGGTTTTTTGGATAATATACTATGATTTGAACAATGTAAACGATACGCCAAATTCCACTTGATATCGTCCACCAATCGGTTCAAAGTCTTGTATGGATAGTTTGTGGCATTCCCTTTTGTGTACAGATGATCAGTTTCCACCGAAAAGTCCCGGTTAAGAAACGGATTGTTCGATTCTGCCATGGTTATTTACACCACAAATTTAATGATCTAAAAATTGCGACCACCAAAAATCGAATTTTTCAGTACATGTCACAAACGCCGAATTTCGACCTTGAAAAGATCAAGAGCAGCAGCGATGGGTCGTTCTCCGGCATGGCCACGCTGGCATTCAACGAAGTGGTGGTCAACAATCCGTATTTTGCTGCCGGTGGGGGGCTCATGTTATTGGGAACAGGTCTTGCTGTCGCCAGACAAGGTGTTTTAAGAACATCCGGTTTCATCTATAGACAACTTCTTGTGGACTTGGAAATCCCCAGTAAAGACAAATCGTATCTTTGGTTCTTGGAATGGATGTCACAGTATAAAAATAGAAGCAGTAGGCACTTATCTGTGGAGACCAACTATACCCAGCATAATAATGGAGCTGTTACCACCAAGTTCTCCCTTGTTCCTGGACCTGGAAAGCATTTACTTCGGTACAAAGGAGCTTTCATGTTGGTGAATAGAGAACGGTCGGGGAAGATGATAGATATGACCAACGGGGCGCCTTTCGAAACAGTCACATTGACGACGCTATACCGAGATCGCAAGTTGTTTAGTGAACTATTAACTGAGGCCAAAACTTTGGCATTAAAAATCAGAGAGGGTAAAACGGTGCTATACACGTCATGGGGCCCTGAATGGCGGCCCTTTGGTAACCCCAGGCAAAAAAGGCTTTTGGGATCGGTGATTCTTGATGAGGGTTTGGATGAGTTGATCTTGAATGATGTGAAAGATTTCCAAAATAGTGGAGAATGGTACCATAACCGGGGAATTCCCTACAGAAGGGGTTACTTGTTGTACGGGCCACCCGGGAGTGGGAAAACCTCCTTCATTCAGGCCATTGCAGGGGAATTGGACTATAATATCTGCATTTTAAATCTAAGCGAAAAGACATTGACTGATGATCGATTAAACCATTTGATGAACCATATTCCCGACAGATCCATCTTGCTTCTTGAGGATGTGGATGCGGCCTTCAACAAAAGAGAACAGACCACGGATCAAGGCTACACGTCTGGGGTGACATTTTCCGGGTTATTAAACGCATTGGACGGGGTGGCCAGTGCGGAGGAGTGCATTACATTTATGACAACCAACCACCCCGAGAAGCTAGACCCGGCTTTGCTTAGACCCGGGAGAGTGGATTTCAAGGCCTTGATCGATAATGCGTCCGAATATCAGGTGAGAAAGATGTTTTTGAAGTTTTACGAAGACGATATAGAGCACTGTGACGTGTTTATGAAGAAGTTTCAGGAGTTGGGATTGAAGAACGTCAGCACTGCCACATTGCAGGGGTTATTTGTATATAATAAGAGAGACCCCCAGAGTGCCATTGACATGATAGGGATGTTGAAGCGACCCGACGATGCGTTTTAATTTGCAGCCAAAAGGGCAAAAATAGAAATAGCAAAAACACCGTTTACATCCATTAGTACAACTAATACACACTTAGTACAATCAGATATACCATATACCTAGTACGCATACCTAAAGAAAGGATTCTGCCCGTCAGTCAAATCCAAAAACTCAATATTTTCAATCTTATCAGGAACTGGCTTCTTTTCCCGTCTCTTGTTTTCGTAATAATACACAAGGAAAAGAACCACCAAGAACACAACTGCAATCACCGCACATGCAGTAATAGCCCTCTTGGCAGTTCCATACTCAGGAGATTCGGTGGCTTTAAACACGGCACTACCACTCAAATTGCCCACACAATATCCCACCAAAACAATGGCATTAACAGTAAATTTCTTCGTAGTACCCAAGACGTTTGAAGCCACAACACTCAAAATACAAATAAAAGACACTGGAGCCACAAAATTCATACAATAACCAGCAAATTGGGTGTTTTTTTGGGTGGACAAACACAACATCATTTGACCTGAAGAGGCAATCATCTGGGCAAGAACAGCCCATAAGAACCGGGAATTGTAATATCTTGACATAAATGAGATGGTAATGCATCCCACAAACTCTACCGCACCACAAATGGATTGGTAAAGTAAGGCTTCTCTAGTGGTAAATCCCAATTCTTCTGTCATGATAATACTACCAAAGTTAGTGATTCCACCATTTGGGACATTAGTGATTAACACAAACGCAAATAAAAGCCAGGTCTTGTAGTCCAGAAACGCTTCAAGTACCTGTTCTTTCTTATAATGGGAATTTCCGAATCCTTGGTGATTCCGACGGACTCTTTGCACCACCATATGTTTTTCTTCTTCCGTTAAAAACCAAGCAGTGGCAGGAGAGTTTGGCAAATGGAGAACAATGATGATTCCAAGCCCAATGGTCAAAAGACCCGTGACAATGAACAACACCTTCCATGGAGCTATATCATACCCTGCGGAGTGCACATCAATACCATACGCAATCAAAGAACCGGTAAGGTACCCCATTCCATTACAGGCAAACCAAATGGTGATTCTCAAGAAGGTTTGATCAGCTGTGTACCACTGAGAAGTGATAAAGGTAAAAGCAGGAGTGATAGCACTTTCCAAAATCCCCAAAAGTGTCCTCAAAGCTAGAAATCCTGGTGCATTATGAGGGGTTGCATGTAAGCAGAGAACACCGCCCCAAATAATGATAAAACACCCAATACTTTTGGCAACTGGAAGTTTTTGTAAAAAATATGCCACAGGAAGACTAAATACCATATATCCAAGGTAAAAACTACTCCCAGTCCAAGCATATTCTTGTCCCACCATATGCAAATCGTCTCTTAATCCCAATACAGCAGCGAAAGAGTTGGAAAGCTTATCCATAAATTGGAAACAATAGACAAAACACATCACTGGTAACATATAACAATCGATCTTGAAAACCAACTTCTTTTCTTGTTCGGGAGTCATGACGAAGTCTTCATTTGCCAACCCCAATTTCATGATTTCGTCACCTTCATCGATTTTGATGTCTTTTTCACCAATATGGATTTGGTGGTCCTTTAAACTCTCAAGGGACTGCACTTCCACCGGTACTGACTTCTTTTCTATATCACTATCGCTCATTTTCTGAAGTGTTTGTATTTGGAGTTTAGCAAGGGATTTCTTAGGTATATATTCTAATCACTTCCATGTGAGCTTTAACGCTTATCAGCAAAATCATACCCCTGCTTGGAGTTGAGGACGTTTTGGCTTTTCTGTTTATATGCAGCATTTGTTGAAGGGGACAACAAATTGCAGATAAGCTACTTCGGGAAAATGTATCCAAGATCGCCGAAAAGATAAAGTTCAAAAGACGCGTGTGCAGGTGTCTGGTTGTAAATGAATCAAGGAGTCAGGATTCCGCGTGTTATCGTACATTCCACATCAAAGGTCCACTCGGGATGAGGCATCCCTAATTCCAATGCGACCCTGTCGAACGCAACTTTTAAAGATCTGCGGTATTTTTTCTAATAGTGGTAAGTCCTTAGCGGGAGGCCCATATTTGCAAGGCCCATATTTGCAACCTCTCGGGCCATGTCATTCGCGGAAAAGATAATGGGAAGCTGCAACAATAGGCAGTTTCCGCTTGTAAGAATAAGGGAACGTGCCTTTGGTCTTGATATGCCAAGGTACGTTAGTAAGGATAAGGGAACGTGCCTTTGATCTTGACATGCCAAGGTACGTTAGTAAGAGGAAGAGGGAAACTGTAGGGAAAAACAATGCCTGAAGTGTAAAAAAGTAAAACGCTCTTAGGGATTGCGACACTTTAAAGAGGAGAAAAGGCAAGTGTATTAAGGAGGATGGGAGGTATGTTTTAAGAATGGGTGTTCATATAAAAAAAAGTGAGGAACAATTGTATTCAAGGACAAATGAAATAGATTTAAGTGGGTGGGTATGATATACACTGGAAGACCTTCTTTACTTTTCCGTTACTTTGTTCAAAAAGGAGGCCTGTCTACCATCGCAGCAGTGCACAGATCCACAGCAGCCATTGCTCGAATCATCAAGGTAAAATTCCTAATATCCAATAGATAATTCAAAGTGTCCGGGTAACTATCTCAAGAAGTATAACTATCTCGATATGTCCGGGTAACTATCTCAAGCAGGTAACTTATATTTCTACTTGACCTATCCACATCTAGCCCTGAAATATCTGCACTACTCCTGCGGCTGCTTCTCCATTTCAAGCACTTTCCGTCTCAACACCAAGTTCAATTGGTTCAATATCTCGTTCTTCTGCATCAAAATATCTTTCAATTTGCCAGAGTCTTCGTTCAACTTGCTTATCTTTCCTTCATACACTTTTTTGGCATCTTCATCCGTCTTCTCCACGTAGTACCCAGTTCCTATATCCACCAAAAACTTCTTATTGTCCTGGATTTCACCTGGTAAGTATAATGAGCTGGTCAATGGAATCAAAAGCTGTTTGTCACTTTGCGACGACATTCCTTCCACCGACTTTATACAATCTCTCAATTTCTGCTGTGCGGCTTGTAATGCTTGTAAGGAGGAAGTGAAGTGGTTCACCTCTTCTTCTGTGTTCTTTTTGAGCTCTACGAGCTGCTGTGGATGGAGCTGTGCTAGATCTATTTTAGTGGACATATTGATTTTTGAAAAATTTCCCTCTTTTTCTTGAGACCTTTTTTTTTGCAGTGATTAAAGAATATAATGGGTAATGATGGAGGTACCATTGCCAAACGGCTGGATATTATTGGTCTATATAAGTCCAAAACTGCACATGATGAAAAATTACAGGACCAGGATGAAGTGTTTACGTGTTTTTTGACGAGAAAAGACATAGGTCATGGACCCATAATGGGCGATTATAAAGGACGAATCTATATAAAGGAGCACATTCTCGAGTTTTTGGTGAACAAGGAGTACAAAACGAATAAGTCTTTGGCCTACATCACGAGTTTGGCTGACTTGCTAGACTTGAATCCCACGTTTGACCATGGAACACTTATATGTCCTGTGAGTAAGACTCCAGACAACTTTGTGTACTTTAGGTCGTGTGGATGTGTTTTGAGTAGAAGAATGATCGAAAAATTGGTAGATATAGATAGCATGAGCTGTCCACATTGCGAAAAGGTGTTTGAATCCACCGATTTGGTAATTATCAATGCTAATAGTAAAGACATGGACCAGAATGAAGCCCATTATCGACTGCTTCAAAGCAAGGGCTTGACCCATTCTAAAAAACACAAAAAGCACAAGAAACGAAACTATGACACAGAATCTGGCCCTAATGACAAAAAACGTAAATTATGACTATGTACAAAGAATATAAGTAAGACTTAATCTTTCTTCTCTTGTTCGTCTTTCTCGAATTTCAATTTATGCTTATTCATGTTTGCATAGTCCGAGTTCATGTAGACATTGAAAGTGATGGAACCTAAACCAACCACACAGATTCCCACCAATCCTAACACGGTACTTCTGTGAATGATGTCGGTGACTCTGACTCTTAAGGGAAGTTGGGACATTTGATGAAGATAAAATAAAAATGATTTCGCGATGTAGAAATGAGATAGGCGAGTGATAGGTGTAAGAGTTGTGCTTATTTTTGTTGCGCTGTTTGTGTGCTTTGCCAGTTCTTCGCCAGTTCTTTGCGCGTTCTTTGCTTGTGTTTGCTTGTCTTTTCTTCTTTTGATATACATCTATCTATTACAATACCTCAAAGTAAGTACTTAAGCCACTTGGCATCAATCACTTCTTTCTCAAGCAATACAGGGTTCGCATAAACCGTGTCCAACAACCAGTGACTATTGTACAATTTAAACACCCGGAGAAGATCCCCGTGGGTTTTTTCAACTTCTTCCATAACCACATCTAGAATATCTTTGGAAACCAAGTTCATTTTGCTCAACTTGAAAGCCGTAGCGTCAGTGATCTTTCGGTTCACCACATTCAAGTCATCTTGAAACTTGTCATCATCCACAGTTCCAATGGGCAAAGAAGCACTTTGTTTGTCGAAATTGCTAATAGTTTGTCTCTTCTTTAACGCATCATAGTTTCCCTCATCAATACTCACAACAAATTGTCTTGGTTGAATTCCTCTAATGATGAACTTTTTCTTGCTCAGGTCCGCGTCATCTAGCATGATGACCATAGCTTCGGAATTGGGGAATGCATTATTGACATTCTTGATAAAGTCCACTGCTTGAAGAAGTTCTGCATACTCTCCCTTTTTATTTTTCCATATGGATTCAAACTGTTTCTCGTATGCCTTCCACAAGGAGATTTGGGTCACCTCTCCAATGTTACTGACTTCATTGTTTTCATAGTAATCATTAAATATTGGCTCATAGCAGCACCTCAACCAGGAAGTAGACCGTGCTGGTTCTTTGAACTTTGAGATAATCTCATACAAATCAGAAGGTAAGCTAGTTGGTTCAGTCGGTACACTTGAATATTTAGTTCTCTTGACCATTTCTCCGATCACTTGAGTGTCTAAAGTTTCGGCGTTGTTCAAGTTGACGTTTTGAAGTAGTAAAGGGGGCAAGCACTTGAAAAGCGTGTGCAAATTGCTGTTGCTACCGTCTAGCTGTAACAACTTGGCAAGTCGGATGGATCTGGATTTCTCCACTGTTTGGTTCTTTATTGAAGCTCCCGACAACAAGTATTGTTTGATGAACTCCAAAACAGTCAAGTTCAATTTGGCATCGTTGACCAAAATGTAATTGAAGTACCTTTCCAAGTGACTGGCAGTGAACCCATCAATACAATTGTCATATATGGGGACCAATTCATCCGATGAGCCAATAACACCACTTTCGTCAGATTTAACCTCGGCCTTGGTGAATAATAAATGAGTCAAACAACTCAAGGTGCCGAGAATCAAGAACCTATCTGTGGTTTTTGTGGATAGGTCCAATAAAAGACGGAATAAGGGATCATCTTTTGAATTGTTTATATAATAACAGGTTAAAGTATCCAAGATATCAATTAAATGATAGAAGCATTCCATAAACTGATCATGGTATTGCGATAAAGCATAAGTCTTGCCATCATAGAAGAACCAGTCCATCAAGAATCTCAAGATATCCACCAAATCTTGCTTGAATTCATACACTTGAGATAACCACTGCTGGTTAGTTAAATCCTGGATCAAATTCCGTATAGCTAAGGCTGAATTCACACTCAATATCACTGATTGGTTGTCTATATCACCGCCTTTTCTAAGGGTCTGGAAGGGAGCATTAAAGTAGTGGATAATGGTCTTGCCCAAAAATTCATTCTTTTCGAGATTTATTGGACCTGACGCCACAAATGATTGTTGATATAGGCAATTAATACTCCATTCCACTTCGGCATCTATTCCGCTTTTCAATCCCATCACAATCCTGTCCAACATATCTATTCCAGGGTGCCCACTTCCAAAGAAAGAAGGGGTTCCTTGCTGAAGAGCCCCGAGTGGTTTCACAGGGAATATATTTATTGGTTGTATGCTCATCCAGGAGATGTGTTCACAGTGTTTTTTACGGTTGATGTTTTCAAAGTTGGTGTGTTTTCACAGTCAGCGGTGTGTTTGGTGCCACAAGAAACGGATGATTCACACTAATGAAGAAATACACGTTAGACTGTGTATGTTTTTCCGCTGTCGATATTTTCACTAGTCGCACTGTGTGGCGCACGCCCTACCGTTGTTATGATGAAGCTATGGATATAGCTGGGGTATGGCCCAAGAGAATTGCTTGAGACTAAAAAGTGGATTAAAAACGGCAGACGGAGCCGTGATATCTACTTTCTTGATTCAAATAGTGAAAAAAGCGCAAATGGTGTAAGTAGGCAACAACTAATTGTTATTCATTTGTAGCGAGATATAACGTCAAATTCACAGAAATGTCCTAGAAATTGTTATTCATTTGTAATCGTCAAATTCACAAAAAAACAAGAATAACAAGTTCACAAAGACACTCAAGTTTTCACTTGAAAGACTCCATCGTCACTCATCCGTACCCTTTAAAGCGTCCCTCGGGTCCTCTAGGAACCACACAGGTACGAGATTATACGTGTCTTTACCGACCTGAACGGCTCTTATCGCACGGATATAAAAAGGAGATATAAAGTCATTTAATCCCAAGTTTGCTTTTCTAAAACACCATGAAATTCACGGGTTTATTGTCCATCGCTATCCTGTTGGCGTCTGTGAACGCCAACTTCCTCAGTAATCTCAACCAGTTCATCTTCAATGCCGAACAACAAGTGATTGAAAGCGCCATGCAAGAAGAAACATCCTCCTTCTTTGAACAGTTAAAGCACAAGTTTGGTAACCCTGAACATGCCAACACTCCAGAAATTGCACAAGCATGGGATTTCTTGACCAACAAGTTTTCTGCTGCGCAATTACAAAGGAAAATCGATCAATTCACCAAGCCTGTTTCGAAATTCAACAACAAGCCAGTTTTGAAAGGCGGTAGAGACGGATTTGAGACCTTGAACAGTGATAAGTTCGATGGCTACTCTATGGACATCAAGAAAAACCACCCAAAAGCGTTGAAGCTTGATTCGGTTGACCAATACACTGGGTACTTGAATGTCGACCAATTGGGTAAGCACTTCTTCTTTTGGTTCTTTGAGAGTAGAAACGACCCCGCCAATGATCCAGTCATTTTATGGCTCAATGGGGGCCCAGGATGCTCTAGTGCCACCGGATTATTTTTTGAATTGGGGCCCTCATCCATCAATGCCACCATTCAGCCTGAATTTAATCCTTATTCCTGGAATTCCAACGCTTCGGTGATCTTTTTAGACCAACCTGTTGGGGTGGGTTATTCTTACACTGAAGGAGACCAGGTTAAGAGCACTGCCACCGCTGCAAAGGACTTTTTTGTGTTTGTGGAACTCTTTTTCCAAAAGTTCCCCGAGTTTAGATTAAACAAGTTCCATATTGCTGGGGAATCATACGCTGGTCATTATATTCCCAAATTTGCTAGTGAAATCATCAATAATGCCGATAGAACCTTTGAATTGTCGTCTGTATTGATTGGTAATGGTATCACGGATCCAATTATCCAATATAATGCCTATAAGCCAATGGGATGCGGTGAAGGTGGTTATAAACCGGTATTATCTGAAGACGTTTGCGAGCAATTGGACAAAGACTACCCTAAATGTGCATTTTTGACGAAATTGTGCTACACTTTCCAAGATGCTCTTACTTGTGTTGCTGCCACTACTTATTGTGAAACTAAAATGTTTGGTCCTTACTCAGATACTGGTTTAAATCCATACGATATTAGAAGAAAATGTGACGAAGAAGGTGGGGAATGCTACACCCAAATGAATTATATTGAAGAGTTTTTGAACAACGAGTATGTCAAGGATACAGTGGGGGCCAATGTCGACATCTTCACTTCTTGTGACGATACCGTATTCAGAAACTTCATCTTGGATGGTGATGAAATGAAACCTTTCCAACAATACGTGGCGGAGTTATTGGAACACGGTATCCCTGTTTTATTGTACGCTGGTGACAAGGACTACATTTGCAACTGGTTGGGTAATCATGACTGGTCTGATGCTTTGGAATACTCTGAACACACCAACTTCTTGGCCGAACCATTGAAACCATGGATTTCTTCGGCTGGTAAAGCTGCTGGAGAGGTTAAAAACTTTGATAAGTTCACGTTTTTGAGAGTTTACGATGCGGGTCATATGGTACCTTATGACCAACCAGAAAACGCTTTGGATATGGTTAACAGATGGGTTGGTGGAGACTACTCTTTTGGCAACTAGAATGGCTGCAAATGTGGAGGTATGTGTGGCACGTGATACACACGGGCGGAAGCCCTAGCATATAGCTCTCAATAATATGCGATATTTTGGTCCGCGCACGGATTCTCTTGGTCGCATCACTGTAAAAAACCAATGTGAAAAACTTTTCCTCGTATTATATTACGTTTATTAAAGATGGCTACGTATGTACACATGAAAGATGTAATCTCCCTAGTGTTTTGTGGTAACCACCATGGTACATGACAGGGCAGATGAGTACAAAGAATATCAAATGGCCAAGGGAAATAGCAGATTATCTTGCAGCTGAAGATTAAAATATTCACTGAAACTCAATTGCCAATGCCTGATAAATCTGTTTTTCCTCTGAGTCTTAGAATACTACTGAATGTGATATGGAATGAGCCTGGCCGTTCAGTTCCATTATCAATTTGTGAAGGTTTTAACCTTTTCACAAAAGCATCAGTTTTTCGTTTACTGACTGGGAGGTGGAAGATTATCATAGGGAGTCATAAAAATG
Source organism: Yamadazyma trypodendri (assembly GCA_030572515.1). Lineage (NCBI taxonomy): Eukaryota > Fungi > Ascomycota > Pichiomycetes > Serinales > Debaryomycetaceae > Yamadazyma > Yamadazyma trypodendri. Next base: position 30,536 of record JAJMAI010000003.1, on the reverse strand, counting down.
ACTTAATACTAACAGTTGTAGTACTTTAAAACCAGAAACTTTAATCAAGAAAAACAAGACTGACGAAAAAGTCTTGAAGCAAAGAGCTGCCGACAAGGTTGCTAGAAAAGCCGTATGTATTACTACTTTAACTAATCTACCTTGTTATTCGTGGGCTATTTTTGAAGATGAAGACCACCATTTTGTATTTGGCTAGCTTCGGCAATGTTGTCAATCGTTAACCATCTTTCGGGACTGAAAAAATAATTAAAACAAGGTGGAAATATTTGTTATATAAATTACTAACTAGTTATAGGCTTCTAAAGAAAACAGAAAGGCTATCTACAAGAGAAATGCTGCTTACACCAAGGAATACACTGATGCTGAAAGAGCTGTCATCACTGCCAAGAGAGATGCCAAGGCCAATGGTTCTTACTACGTCGAAGCTCAACCAAAATTGGCTTTCGTCATTAGAATCAAGGGTATTATGAAAATTCCACCAAAGCCAAGAAAGGTTTTGCAATTGTTAAGATTAACCCAAATCAATGCTGGTGTTTTTGTCAAGTTGACCAAGGCTACCACTGAATTATTGAAATTGGCTGAACCTTACATTGCTTACGGTTACCCAAATTTGGCTACCATCAAACAATTGGTTTACAAGAGAGGTTTCGGTAAGGTCAACAAGCAAAGAATTGCTTTATCTGACAATGCTATCATTGAAGCTGCTTTAGGTAAATACGGTATTTTATCTATTGAAGATTTGATCCACGAAGTTTACACTGTTGGACCAAACTTCAAACAGGCCAACAACTTTTTATGGCCATTCAAATTGTCTAACCCTAACGGAGGTTTCAGAACCAGAAAGTTCTTCCACTTTATCCAAGGAGGTGACACCGGTAACAGAGAACAGTACATCAACGCTTTAGTCAAGCAAATGAACTAATTGTTTAAATCGGGGTTTGTTAATATAAGTAATACATACTAAGAATTTCTACTATACAGTTGTGCATTAACTCCAGTAGTTGAGTGAAATATCGCTAATACCTCCAGTCATTGAAGGCGTAGATTGCATACTCGAGCCACGCCAATTCCTTCCACCACGTCATACCAACGGTTTCTTCTTTCCAGGGCCCGTAATCTTCATAGACGTAGTCAAAAGCACTATTTCCGGACCCGAGCAATCCCAACATAATGAAGTATGCTATTCGAAGTAAAGACATCACTGTGTAAAATGTCCCCACCAATATCACCACGTTCAAAATAACCATCCCCGTATTTTTACTTTGTTCTTTGTATCGGTAAAACATCAAGTATTGTTTGAGAACGGGAATCCTAGTCACAAACCTTTCAAACTCACCTGCATCTTCACTTAGCTTTAATTTCGTCTTTAAACTGCCAATCAATTTGTTCTGCTCCTCAATATTTTGCACGAGGTTGCTGATGACCGAGTCGTCTTTTAGTTTACTGAACTCGTTCTGGTACTGCTCACACATACCTTCTAGCATTTTTATCGTTTTTTCTCTCTCGTTACATTGATGGATCAAATCTTTCACTATTGTTTCCTGAGATGAATTCGACGTAAGGGTTCTATTTGATAATTTGGCCTGCTTCAACTCGAGTTCCAAGGACTCCACGTACGACTTGAGGGTTTGGTTGGACGTCTCCAACAGTCGTATCCTGTTTAAATGGTTCTGATTGGATTTCAGTAGTTCACTATTTTCCTTACTCATCATTCCTATGTATTCATCTCGTTCGTTAACTTGCCGCTCTTTCATCATTTCTATGCCACTGGAAGCAGGTCTGGACTTGGTCATCACGACTGGATCAGGAGACGGTGTATGGGGTACTGTAAGTGGTCGCTTTTTGGCTATAGGCGTAGATGTGTTCATACCTGTAGAGTACTTGCTGGGTGAAAGTGGTACTCTTGATTGGCTGGGTTTGCTTAATATAGACAGTAAATTGGCCTTGGAAATGCCCGATCTTTCGGTAAGAAACCTCACCATATCTGAACACTGCAGTAGCTTGAGCAAAAACTCCTTGGATTCTCGCCGGTGTAGCTTGAGCGTGGGTTTATCTTGAATCATTTCATTCAATAGGTTTTTTTCCACCTTCTTCAAAAGATCCTTTGTTCCCAATCGTATTTCCAACTCCTCAATGAGTTTGGAAACCTGCCATACGTAGATGAACTCGCCAGACTGGCTGATCTTGTCCCAGCATCGGCCCACAAACGCATCCACCAAGGTTTCGACGTCCATGTTATGTGTAATGTGTGTATTTTTTGTGTTCTCAAACGCGATTTATAGGACGTGTATCTACAGAATGGCTGCAAAAAGGAGAGGTTGGGATAAAACATTTTAGCCAGGGTGAAAGTTGAGTTCTGCACAGCACAAGGTTTTGTGTACTGAGTTGTTACACCACAAAGGTTAGTTTACTTAGATGTGATAAGAGCAGAATCTAAATGATTTGTTAAATACAGAATACGGAGTCCAAGTATGGATTTCTGTTGAATACTGAATAGAATCCTAGTATAGATTTCTTAAATACTGAATAGAATCCTAGTATAGATTTCTTAAATACTGAATAAGAATCCTAGTATGTTATCTGTTATACAGACCTACTTCCTTTCTGGATACAGAAGATAATTTCTTTTCAGATACAATCTACAAACAGTAAAATAAAAATTCGTAATGTCGTTAAACGGGATACCCATTGTCACCTGTCGAGTAACGAGTCTCTTTTTATGAAGGCGGAACCGACTTGTCCGGTCCATTGGTCTCAGACAGAGTGTTGGCCAGTGTTTGAGACAGGCCGTTTGTGTGTATTTCGAAGGTCTCGTGGACTTGATTTCTCCCGGATGGTTCTAGCATTGAGATTGGCCTTAAAGGGTTTGGAAATGGCAGGTTCTGTGCGGTGTGGTATGAAATGGAGCTAGTGGGGTGTTGTGGTGATAAATTCGCCATTTTCTCTGGGTAATTTGGTTTGGGCATCAGGAAAACAGGTGCTGGGGTGTTGTCTGCTTCTGGATGTGTTTCCGAAGGTATTTCTTTGCTTAGAGCAGGAGGCACCGGAAATTCTCTTTGTTCTTCGGAAGAAGTCTGTACTGAGTTGTTACGTGAGAACCCGTTCAAAGGTTGGAAACCAGATTCTTTTGCACTGGCTACCTGAGGTGAAGGTGTGTGATTTTCTGCATTCGGCTTAAATGGCTGAAGGGGTGTTTTGGATTCGTTGGTATCCTCTGTAGGTAATGTATCTGCTAAAGGCGTTGTGGATGCGTCATATCCTGGTAAATGGGATTTGAGACCTTCCGATGGAGTTTCGATGTCTGGAGATGTTTTGAGGTCTGGAGAAGTCTTGAGGTCTGGTATTGCACCTTCTGCCGTAGCGGTTGGGACGCCCTCTTCTGAATCTGTGTTTCCCTCTGGAGGAATTTGTTGGGCTTCTTCTGGCAAAGCTGTTATGGCTTCAAAATCCATTTGTGTATCAATGATCTGTTCATTGCCATGAAGCCCCTTGTCCCCATGAAGAATATCTGTACCAGGTTCTAAGGGAATACTACTTTCGAGCTTAACTTCAATGTCGTCTTCCATTAAAGTGGTGCCAGAAGTGTCTTTTGAGTCGGGAGGAGAAACTGTAGCATCTGATACTTCAACATGATGGGCAATTCTGATTTCAGACACTTGTGGAACAATCTTAGCATTCACAGCAGCAATAGCCTCATACCGTCTGATGGACGAAAGTGTCTCGTAAAAAAGATCTTCCAACAAGATTCCAGCCCCATAAATTTTCCTTAAAACGAAATATAACTGGTCAATTCTGTGTTCCATAGTGTCCCTTGATTTCTTGATATTGTAAACTTGTTGAAATAGACTTCTAGAAGCTTTTAAAAGATTTCCGTTCAACTCGAATAGCTGGTCACGTTCATCGGGGGGAAGTATGATCAATTTCTGACAATCATTTACAAGTTTGAATAACGTCAATTGAGTCACTTGACCTTCTAAAAAGTGGTCTGAGTTCTTAGAAGAAGAAATCAAGTCACACACAGGACACGTAAACACGTCTTCATCGCCAAGACTGCCAACTTTATTTTTCTTGCTTACTTCTTTGACACTCTTTTTCTTCTCCTTCTTAACTTTAGGATTTCCCTTGCCCTTGCCTATTTCTTTCTTTTTGCCCGATTCCTCCAAACCTGCAACCTTAATAATGCATGTGTCATGGTACCATTCTTTACATTTATCACATTCCACCATCGACCCGTATTCGTACTCTCGGCAGAGACAATATATTTGGTTATGAGTTTCTGGCACTTCTGGCTCTGCTCGAGTCTGGTAACTGCTTGACTTGGTGTAGGGGTCTCCTTCAACCGAAAAGCTAAGATTACACTTTTCCAGGATCTTCTTTAAAACTGTTAACAATTCTCTCGAAAAAGCCGTTTTAAATTCTTCGCTTTTGAATTGATAGTTCACATTCGACAAGATTTTGTAGTTGGAAAACAACTTTGTGCACTCATTGATGAAGTTTTTGGTCTGTGACAATGGCTGTTCGAGAACTCCCCAATCTTTGCTGGAAATACTTAATTTGCTGGCCTTGAGATCTTTGTACAATTTGTTGACATCATCATAAGTATATGGAGAATTCGACCTCTTGAATTCGTACAACTTGGCAAGAGTTTCCAACGACGTCTTGAACTCCGTCAAATCGTCGTATTTCTTAACGTCCACAAATATTCTGCTGTCGTTTTCTAATTTAAACTTTTCGTTGATTTCATCAAGCAATATGTCAACACTTTTAATGGTACCTTCATCCACTTCAGTTTGCTCAAGAAGCGTATCTACTCGTGTGAGAACAGCATAACTATTGCTGATGATCCGCTCGACTGTCTTCAACTTATCCAAGCCCATTTCACTTAATAATCCAAGCCCTTCTTGGTAGAAGTTCACAAAATCTTGAATGGAAAAAATCTGCGTTTTATCCTGATACGGATCCCCTCCAGAAACTATGATATCAAACACATCTAGCCATTTGAGTTTATCACGGATCCGAACTAAAAACTTCAACGATCGGAGATTAATCCCAAAAGATCTTCCTAAGTTGATAAGATCATCAAATTCACGAATAGGAGGGGCTTCTTTGGAGATTAATAACCTTGTGGCTCTTTCAAAGTTTTCAATCTCACTCATAAACTCCACCAACTGGTCCACCTCCACACATTTGAAATTCAAAGAAGGTATCTGATTGATAAGAACCACGAGTTTTGGCAAAATTTCTTCAGGTTCAATGAGATTGCTAACTTCTTCACTACCATTTCTGATCCGTTGTTGATGCTTAATGGACGTGATGGACTGGCACTTGTCGGCGAAGTCGTTTCCAAAGTCAATATACTGCTTAAGTTGCTGTAAGTACGATTCAAATACTTCCAAAGATTCAGACTCCGTCTTGCCCATGAACTTGCCATAGCTCTTGAATGAAGAAACATTACTATATATCTTTTCCCCGTCAATAAGTAACGCTTTGAAGCTCTTCAAAGAAATGGCATCATATTCGTTCATCAATTCCTCATATTCCGCTATCCACAGTCCGTAGTCATCGTTGTAATTGTTACAGGCTCTTCCGAGGGCTGTCAATTTGTCGTCAGTGTAGAAGCATTGCATTTCAAGTTTGATGGTGCCGTCTTCAACCGACCCAAGAAACTGCTTGGAGTACTCGCTGGTAGCTTTGGCTAGGTCCTGGACTCCTCTTAGTGACACAGAAAGCTTTTCGTTTGTGGTTTCATAAGAAACGGTCACTCTGGTGGGGAAAGCGTTGGAGAAATCGTCGTCGTTCAACACCCCTTGTTCTTTATCTTCTACCTTCCGCTCCCAAACGAACGGAATTGAACGTATTTCGTCACGTATGCCGATTTCCTCAGTACAAAACTGATCATATGCGTGCAAGACATGGTTTATGGTACTTGAATCAAAAGTCAATTTTGGAGACATCGTTAGGTCGAAATTCTGAATCAACTTCATTAAAAGACGAAGACTGGAGAACGCAGGGATGATTCCGTGCTTATTAAGCCACAATTCCCCCTCTAGGGCATAATCAAGCCATGTCTTGGAAGCGAATTTCGTTTCTTGCGTAACATTAAAGTCCAATGCGATACTCAAGGAGTAGGTTTTGGGGTACTGGAGAATATACTCTCCGGGGCCCTGGATGCTTGTGTAATAGTTGATACCATATTTTTCCAAAGTTTGTGGAGATATAACAGAATCATGGGTATTTAGTGTAGACAATTGACTTTTCCTGTAGTTGATGAGACCTTGAAATAAGACATTGGTATTCTGTAATCGGGCATCGTGGTCAGGGGTAGGTCCATTGTCAGCTCTTGGAATGTCCGGTCTCGAAATATTTGTTCCGTTGGCCTTTGTCTCTGTTCTTCCTCGAACCGTTTCTTTTAAAAGTACCTCGAACTTCTCAAAGTCCAATGGGGGAATGAAATACCACTTTCTGTGTCCCTGGATCTGATGAATAATCCTCTGGGCAAAGTGGTCTTCGCATTGCCAGTCTTGGGTGGCATAAGTACCCCCAACCAAAAAACTTGGCGTCACAAACTCATTACTATAGGTGTCATTGTCACCTAAGCCTGAAAAAATGGAATTCGGCAAGGATTGGACATTATTCAAGTTCCAAGGACTAAGCGCCAGTTTCATCGAGTTAGAACCATGGAGCAAGTCGTTGAGTTTGTGGCCAGATGCACTAGATTTGTCACTTAGCACTGCAAACGTTGGAATGTTTGAAATATCCACAGCTTGATCCCAATACCGTTGTTCCACATCAGGTGACGGTGGATTATGTTTATCCTGCTGCCATAACTGGTGCAAACTCGTGACTTCCAGTCCCAACAGCTCATCGTCCAAACTGGACTGGTTTTGAATCAAGTGTTTCATATATATGTTGAATTGAGACAGTTTCGGTATGCTGGTCTCATGGAACCTGATGGATGCCGGCGATTCCACCACGATTCCCTTGGATGCCTTGCACTTCACCGATCGCTTGTACCGTTTCGTGGACAGGCGGATCCCCGAGGCCTGTCGCTTTTGGGACGTCTTTTGGTATTGTTCGTATGGAGCAAGGTATGTATCGTAAACGGAGCGAACATCGACACCGAATTGCGCGTCTAATGAGTCCCACGGAGTATTTGCTTTGATGCCACTATGGACCTTGCAGAGGTCGACAAACCGAGACTGCGCTGTTGTGGATACTGTTTCTATTTCTGGTTCTGGCTTGATTTCTACCGGTATGGGGATCAGTCTCGAGCCCCCGGACTCCTGAGAAATCGTCGCAGGATCTAGCAACCTGTGGGCGGTGAGAAACTCATACACCAGCGGATACGGAGTGAAGTTGTGCAACAGTGCCTGGTCAATAAGAAACCGGAAGTCCTTCACCACGAACGCATCTTTCAACGCCACTTTCACGGCTCCAGTGGTCTCCCCCGACAGCGCGTGTTTCTCTGCCACCTCTATGGGGTCCTGTGTTTCATCAAAGTCGGAAACCTGTGGAATTTCACGGGATATCGATGTTTGCACAGAGTTGACATTTTTCACAAAAGTGGTCTGTTCAGGCTCCACCACAGCTGTGGGTGCCGGAAGTGGATCCTGTGGTGCCTGTACATGACTGGCAGTAATATGTGCTTTTGTGGTAGTGGACATCTCCGAGTTTGCACTCGGTATGGTGTCTGGAGCTGGATATTCAGACATTAGTAGTTGTAAAAAAAATAAGTCTCACTTTTTTTGGACTACATCAACAACTTACCAATGTCGTTGTTAGTTCCCACACAACAGGACTACAAGGATGCACGCGCCGGGTACGAGCGGTTGCCATTGTACAGGCAGGAATTGGGCCGGCGAAAACACGAGAAAAAGCCCGATGGATCGCTACAGTATGAATGGGAGTTTGAAGTGGCACCTGGGTTCTTCAAACAAAGCCACGAATCCACCGACGATTTACTATTCAATTACGCCACGCACGATTTTGGTGTCACCAAGCCGTGGTCCCAGATACAGCCGGAGCTTGAGGAATTGAATAAGAAGGACCCTAACACCAAATATAAGCTCTTATTTTTGGCAAGACACGGACAGGGGTACCATAATATCATTGTTTCGAAATATGGGTCGAAAGAATGGCACCGCAAATGGCACAGTTTGGGACGGGATGGCGATATTGTGTACGGGCCGGACCCAGAATTGACAGAATTAGGCATTAATCAGGGCAAGGAGAATAATGCGGTATGGAGACAACAGCTTACAAAGGGGTGCCCAATACCCACGAAATACTTTGTTTCGCCGTTGAAAAGATCATGCCATACGTTGTTGCTCACAATGACGGGGCTTTTTCCGGAAAACTACAAGGTTTTAGTGGTTGAAGGGGTTCGAGAGATCATGGGCTATCACTTATGCAACAAACGGTCCACCAAAACGCAGATCTTGGACAGGTTTGGGAAGTATGGGTTTGTAACCGAGCCGGGGTTCTCTGAGACTGACCAGTTACACCCCGAGACAGAAGAGACGTTTGATGAGCAGTGCTTACGAATCAATGGGTGGTTGCAGCACCTTTTCAGCCACTACGATGATCAAGTGGTGAATGTGACGTCCCACGGGGGGACGATCAAGTGTTTTTTGGCGGTGGTGGGGCACCGGAACTTTACCATTTCCACGGGTGGCATGATCCCTGTAGTGGTGAAGGCTACTAGGGCAGGGCCCATGAAGAAATGAGGTCACGTGACACGCCAGGCACCATGCCTAAACTCCTGTTCCGTCGTAACCTACAGATACTCTATTGCCGACACAAGCGTCCCGAGGCTTTACAACCAGTACAATCTACACGAGGAAACTATTCACTACATAAACAAAAAGTCCCCCTCCCCCACACAATCGTAAATTTCGGCTCTAACCTGTAAAAAAATCACATGGCGGAGGATTTTCATATGATAACGTCACGATGCCATCACCACCGAGGCGTAACGTTAATGTTAATGGGTGATGCTACACAAAATCATGTAGTACCAGCTGAGTAAAACACCCATATACCATAGGCACGTGTGCCTGCATCAACCCTGTCCACACACTTGTCCACAAACACATGTCCACTCTCTCTCCAATTCTCTCGGGCCTAAACCGAAAAAACCAATTTCTCATGTCAACTACTTTTTCACAGCTACTCCACAAACTACTCACATATAAATACCACAATATCCTCCATTTGAACCGCATATTTTTCAAACATGAGTGTTGGAAAAGTTGTTAGCTCTTCAGCTCCTCCAGCTCCTAAAAATTTAATACAAGCAGAAAGAGATGCTGCTGTATTCGACCCAGAAGTAATGAACTACTTCTTGGAAGGGTCCAAGTCTCGGTCCGAAGAAACCCAACGCATGATCCAACAAATGGAAAGAGATCCGGTTTTGGCTGCCAGATCTAAAGACTATGATATGACCAAGGCGGAAGTCCGGGAAAACACCATTGCTAAAATCAACCGGTTATCTAGATACATCGAAACTGAGACGTTTGATGAGTTTGAAAGAAGAATGAGTTTGATCTCTGTGTTTGACCCTCAATTGCACACCAGAGTCGGGGTTCATTTAGGTTTGTTTATCGGTTGTGTTCGAGGAAACGGGACTTTTGCCCAGGTGAATTATTGGGCTTTGGAAAAAGAGTCGGCTTTTATTAAGAACATCTATGGATGTTTTGCCATGACGGAGTTGGCCCACGGGTCCAATGTTGCGGGTTTGGAAACCACTGCTACTTTTGATGAAGATAATGATCTGTTCATCATCAACACCCCTCATATTGGTGCTACCAAATGGTGGATTGGAGGTGCAGCTCATACGGCAACCCACTCTTCTGTTTATGCCAGATTGATTGTAAAGGGTAAGGATTACGGGGTCAAAACCTTTGTGGTTCCTTTAAGAGATAGCAATCACGATTTAATGCCTGGAATTACTGTGGGAGATATTGGGGCTAAAATGGGAAGAGATGGTATTGATAACGGGTGGATCCAGTTTTCTAATGTCCAAATCCCCAGGTATTTCATGTTGCAGAAATATGCCAAAGTTAGTTCTTCTGGAGAAGTCACTTTACCTCCAAATAACCAATTATCGTACTCAGCCTTATTGGGAGGTAGAGTGGTGATGGTCAAGGATGCTTTTAGATGGTCTTCAAGAGTTATTACCATTGCTACTAGGTACGGGGTTGGAAGGAAACAGTTTCAAGCCGCCAATGCCAAAGAAACGGACCCGGAGACTCAACTTTTGAACTATCCATTGCACCAACGTCGGTTGATTCCGATTTTGGCGTTGTGTTACGCTTTTTCCAATGGTGCCAACGTTTTGGCCGATTATGCCAAGGAAGCCAATGATCTTTTGGATTCTGCTGTTGCCAACGACGATAAGGCCGGTATTGATAGGGGAATTGCTTTGGCCAAGTCTTTATTTATTGCTTCGGGGTCCTTGAAGTCCACCTGTACTTGGTTGACTTTGAATAATATTGACCAGTGTAGACAAGCATGTGGAGGTCACGGATACTCTGCCTATGCCGGATTTGGTTCTGCCTACAACGATTTTGCAGTGCAGTGTACCTGGGAAGGTGATAATAACATCTTGGGAATGTCTGTGGGTAAGCAATTGGTCAAGAATATTGAAAATGTTTTGAAAGGAGGTGAAAAACCAGAAGGGATTTTAGAGTTCTTAAATGATGCCAAGAAGTACGTTGATAATAAGAATAATGTATTAGACACCAAGGACTTAAGCAACGGCCAAAAGATTTTGGAAGCTATTCAAGTTGTCTTGATTAGAGGTTCGTACCAGTGTTTGACGACATTGAAGTCCAAAGGAGATGATTGGGATTATATTGGAGCTGATTTGGTTACTTTATCTAAATTATTGGCCCATTTCTTCTTATTGAAAGCCTTTTTGGATAAAATTAATACCATGAAGTCGGAAACAGACAAGCCATTGATTCCAATTTTGGATAAATTGGCCCAGTTATACTCTGCTTCGCTTGTGATTGAGCAATTTTCAGGATTCTTTTTGACATATTCGGTGATTTCTCCCGATGCTATGACACTTTTGACCACCGGTAGAATCCAGGAATTGTGTGGAGAATTAAGACCACATGTGATTCCATTGACAGATGCGTTCCAATTATCGGATATGATGATCAACTCTTCATTGGGAGGTTATGAAGGTAACTTTTACGAGGAATACTTCAAATTGGTTAAGGACAATAATCCACCAGAGAACTTTAAGGCTCCATACACCGATGCTATTGTGTCTATGTTGAACAGACCAAGTCACGATGTGAGAACTAGAGACGAGTTTGGAGACGATGTGGCCGATTTGATCGACCCGGAACTGACTGATTAGTGGTATCTGGCATATTATGAATAAAGATTATTGATACTTGAAAAATAGTCTCTTTTTTCGGACTCATGTCTTGCAGTGAAAATCATTGTTTCCGAACTAGATTTCTTTTCTTTCTCTTATTTTCTTTTTCCGAGCGCATTGAAGGCTCTCATCTTCCTTCAACTACATTACTATTTTCTATCGTCGTATTCGTGATGTTCGAAAATTTTTAGTGAAAGAAACCCGGTTTGCTCTGTTCCTTCAACCACACCTACTCCTTTATTTTCCTACCCCTCCTCCTCTCCATTGCCGTATCAACGTTAAAAAAATTCAACTAGCCATTTTTTGAGTTGCAACTGTTTGAGATTGAAAAATTGCTCTTTCGGCGTTTTGGACTTAGACTTTATTTAGACATGTTTAAACTCGGCCTATATCGGTAGTTTAGGGCAACTAGTAATTATTGAAGTGAATATCATGCAACATAACTATAAAAAATGTTGTTTTGACTTGCCCCTAAAACTTGTTCTTAGTGACAGCTGCAAAAATGGCTATCGAAGCTTGTTTTGTAGAAAATAGAAAATGGAGTTATTCTGGCTAAATAATGCAAGATTCTTTCAATTTTCCTGGCAGTGATCTGGCTGAAAACACAAGATCCTCTCGAAAGTATTGTAAAAAGCACTGTACCAACCCGTACGACATCCTCCACCAGTTCCAAACACTCTCTCATATTAGCAAAGTGTCCGAATAGATTCAGAGCCAGACACCCCTGAAAGACGTTTCCAAGAATGCCTGATGCTGAAACTTACACATGAGGCCATAACGCAAGAAACACTGCAACCTATACCGCATCGAAAATCTTTCTCCTAACCCCTAAACACCAAGCCGCAACTTGTCAAACGGCTGTGAAAAACAAGCTAAAAATAACTCACTGGATTTGGATTTTATCAAAATAACAGGCACCCATTTGCAGTGGTCAGGTCATTGCAACATGTCATAGAACCGCGACACCGGGACCAAAAGTGAAATTACGTCAAGTGGAAACAAGAACCAAAAAAGAACCACTTACGCAAATAACATGGCCACTGTAATACCAGTAGAGTTCTCACTGTATCTCATTGTATCTCACAAGACCTTCCCCAATGTCTGCCAGCAAACCCACATCTCTCGAACCCTCACCTTCATCCCTCTCCCTCATCCATAAACAAGTCAAAATATTCCACCTCATGCAGTGTTATTTCCCACACTTTAAATACAAAAAATGAGCGCTTTCCTTAAAAAGAACAAAAAACCCATCCTAAAATTTTCACCACTGAAATACCGATTTCTTTGCAGTTCCCAAGGCTTCAGTTTAGTGGCATCAAGATTTATTGACGCCTGTGATAATACGTTCCCTTTTTTTGGAGTCTGCTGCCCTCATTGAACCAATAAAAGCTCTTGCCCCCATTACATAACTATGGGTAGGAGAAAGATTGAAATCCAGCCCTTGACGGATGACCGTAACCGGACGGTGACATTTGTCAAACGGAAGGCCGGATTGTTCAAAAAAGCCCATGAGTTGGCGGTTTTATGCCAAGTTGATTTGGCCGTTATCATTGTAGGTAATAATAACAAGCTATATGAATTCAGTTCCGTTGACACAAATGAGTTATTGAATATGTATAAAAGGATCCCCAAGCCCCACGAATCCAAGTCGCCCGCCAATTATGGTAATTACAAGAAGAAAAAGCTGTTGGCTTCCAAAAGTATAGGGGTGATTAATGATGACGACATGGAGGACATTGATAACAATAATAGTGACGATAACAGTGACTATGACTCCGACACCCCCGAACCCAAACGCCAGAAACGATCTTTCAAGGATATCACGTCCATACGCCACGAAGTGGTTGCTAAATCAAAGAGAAAAAGACCGGTTCCGCCAAATCACATTTCGCTAGGAAATATCCCCACATTCAACTCCTTTAGAAACAATGTCATTAAAGAAGAGGAGGAAGACGACAATGGATTGCCCAGACAATACAGAAATGACTCTATTGGCTCGTCTTCCAACAATCTTTCTCGACCGGTGCTAAGAGTGCAAATTCCCACCGATTCTAAAGGATCGAATAATGACAGTGCCCGGACTTTGACGGCCATGGACACCAACCTTAATCCGTCTGCTCTCGCTACTGGAAGCAAACTCCAACCCATTCATAATGGAGATACACCCGATAGTGATAAAAGCACCAATTCGTTATCCAATAATAACGAAAATCGCAACAATAACGCTCAACCCAATTCGGGAGGCCCTGGTCTAAATGTGTTGACCCCCAAATATTCCAGTTTCAGCACATTTCGATCTCCAGCCACCAGCAAACCCATCACACAGCTTCCCATTCCAATTCACTCCAAATCTCAAACATCATCTCCATCTTCTGCCACAGCTCCTCAATTGCCCGCCAACAACATGACATCGCTATACAACGTGCTACCACAACCGTCACCGTCATCTCAGTTCCCCAACTCGTCGATTCAAACTCCTATCTACTACCAAATGATGTTCAATAGTGATTCCAAATTTCGAAACTTTCAGAATAACGGCAATCAGGTGGCCAATGGTGTGCCCAATGGCCAATTCACCGACGGTCCCATGTCGGGCCTTCCGTCTAGATACATCAATGACATGTTTCCCAGTCCGTCAGCATTCTACGTGCTGCAAGACTGGCCCAACAGTGGTACCGGCATGACGCCTCTTCACAACAACGCACCTCAATATTTCAACATGATGCCGAACCAGCGAGGGAACCAGCCGCATAAGGTGTCATCGCTGTCGTCACAATCACAGGGCCCCACCCAACAGACACAGCCGCACGCCTCATCGAGTTCTCCACCCATTACGGCGAATGGTCCCCCACAACTTCCTCCGCCAGGGATGCTGAACCAGTACCTGTTGCCGTCTCCGCTCCAGTTCACGGGCCCGACATTTCCGCAGGACAAGAAGTAGGAAAAGGGAAGATTACCGAGAACGATTAGAAAGAGGAAGAGTAGAGAGAAAGATTAGAAAGAGGAAGAGTAGAGAGAAAGATTAGAAAGAAAAGGGAGAAAGAACAAAGGAACAAGAGAAGGTGAAACAAGAACACCCCGCTCGTACAGGCCCTGCCATGTACCATAGACCTTGTATTGTATAGTATAATGTATATGTACCCCGTTAACCATGTATACCCCGTTAACCATGCACTGTAGTAATACCTAACCCCCAGTTCCTAGGGCACATGCCCTAGTTTTTCCTCAGTCACGAACCCATCGTGTTTCCCACGCCCTTGCGTTTTCTAATGTGCAGAATCATTTTCGGTCGTTTTCTCAGACTTTTTTTTCAGTGAGTTTTTTTTTTCAAAAGTATAGGATAATTTTTTATTAAAGTTGAATACATCAATATGAAGGTATGTATTATGTGGATAAAGACGTTGTTGACGCAGAGTCAACCCCTATGTTGTTATAAGAATCATTAATTTCCCACCCCATTGTCTCCTGCCTGTTCCTCCATCAAATCAGTATCCTTGTTTAAATTCATACTTCAAAAATGCCGTCTTATAAGAATCGTGACCTTTGTCGACACAAGCACAAGTCGTACCCCAATCATACGCCATGCTACCCTTTGGTAAATTCAAATCTACCCTGGACATGTCTATTGATTCAAATAACAAGGGAAAAATTTTCTGCCCTCGTCTTGATACTCACTGGACCTATACTAACAATTCTAGTTAAATATTTCTTATCCAGCTAACGGATCTCAAAAATCTGTCGATATCGAAGATGACCACAAATTGGCCGTATTCATGGAAAAAAGAATGGGTCAAGAAGTCGAAGGTGACTCTGTCGATGACCAATTCAAAGGTTACATCTTCAGAATCACTGGTGGTAACGACAAACAAGGTTTCCCAATGAAACAAGGTGTTATGCACCCAACCAGAGTTAGATTGTTATTGGCTCAAGGTCACTCTTGTTACAGACCAAGAAGAGTTGGTGAAAGAAAGAGAAAGTCTGTCAGAGGTTGTATTGTTGCCCAAGATTTATCTGCTTTATCTTTATCTATTGTCAAACAAGGTGACAACGAAATTGAAGGTTTAACTGACACTTCTGTTCCAAAGAGATTAGGACCAAAGAGAGCTAACAACATTAGAAAATTCTTCGGTTTAACTAAAGAAGATGATGTTAGAGATTACGTGGTCAGAAGAGAAGTTACTAAAGGTGAAAAAACTTACACCAAGGCTCCAAAGATCCAACGTTTAGTTACCCCACAAACTTTACAAAGAAAGAGAGCTTTGAAAGCTAAGAAAATCCAAAACGCTCAAGTTCAAAGAGATGCTGCTGCTGAATACGCTCAATTATTGGCTCAACGTTTACACGAACGTAAAGCTGAAAAGGCTGAAATCAAAAAGAGAAGAGCTTCTTCTTTAAAGGCTTAGTTAACTTAATCTTTCATTAACAAAAGTCCCCTTTCTCATATATGTATTTAGAAGGAATGGTTTATATTCTTTTATAATATTAATATCATAAGTAACCAATAGTTAAAGCAGTGTCCGTGTTTAAGGACGGGTCTAAGACGGACCTATCTTCTTGGGGGCCGGGGTGTCTAAGTCGGCGGCTCTTTTTCTGGAAAGTCTTTTGATGTTTTCGTAAACTTCGTCATTGGTGAGATTCGAGGCATATTTGAAGTTCTTGTTGATGTAATTTTGTTTTTGTTGGTCGAAGTTGGTGTCTCTTAACAAGATTCTGATGTGTTCGTCAAATTTCAGCTCTGGGATCATTCTGCCCGTTAAGGGACACTTTATGGTTGGTTCCTTGTTGGACTTCTTTTTTAGTCTTGATTCGCCGGCTTGCTTGATTTTGATTCCTTTGGGCACGGGGTCTTCGACTTTGTGTACTTCTTTATCTGTGATAACTTCTTGGCTGGCATCCTTGCTTTCTATTTCTTGTGCATCTTTCTCATGTCCCGGCAAGTCCTTCTGCTCTGGAAGGGCTTTTTCTAAACGCACCTCTTTGGTCTTTGCTTCCAATGACCGGTAAAGCACCTCGTCCCGGCTCAAAGGTATTGCCAACTCCGTCACCTTATCAATAGCGTCAAATTGTAACTTCCCCACAATAGCAAAATCCTGCCAGTCAATAGACGCATATTCCATCTGCCGTCGCTGTTTATCCCGAAACTCAGTATCCTGTTTCACCTTGTTGCGTTTATGGTGCTTGGCTCGCACATAAGCATCTTCAAATAAGTCTGGCACTCTTATCCCCGTTTCAAGGTACTGAATCGTAAGCTTATACTGCTGTACAAACGCCTCGAAAACTCCATGCAATGAGTGGCCCGGGTTCATAAACTCGAACTGTGCCTTGTGTCCCTTGTCCACCTCGTGTTTGTGGAGCTGTTCTCCGTACAGCCCGCCGTTTTTCGCCACAAACATGGCAGTCAATTTAATTATCTGTAAATCAATTGGCGAAACAGACAGAGTATCCACCAAAAATACCAATTCCGGTACCTCGCCTTCTTCCTCGTCTTCCTTAGCACCGTCTCGACCCTCTAAATCCGGTTCGACGTACCTTCCCAACTTCCACTGGTAATAATTGTAGTACTTGTTGTCGTTGTACAAAAACCCAAACTTACTCATCAGATCTTCGCTTGTTTTCAACCGGGTTTCAAAAGTGTCGCCATTTTTCAACACATACTGAGCCGTCTTATCTATCGTCAGACACATGTCCTCCTCAGGTACGTCAACTCCCCTTGGAACCCCTTCATTTATTGCACTCATCGCCAATGTACTTGTTTGAATATACAAACTTCGCACCTTTAATTTTTATCGCTTTTAGTGATTACCTTTTGAGCATCATAAAACCAATTTTTCCATGTACCAGCAGCTTGGCCCACAACTGGACAGCCATGATGGTCATGTCAGACTCTTTGGCAATTCCACACCCATTTCCGACTTTGAAGATTCTGATTCTGAGTCCGATTCGTCTGATAATTCCCTTACTCAACAATTGGATCAAATTGGCAAACTAAATCTAAATATCAATCTACCTTCCATATCTTCATACTTGCCGGCCTATATCACCAACCGAAGTTTTGATCTACCTAATTTGGAGATTTCCAACCTTGAATTTCCTAACTTGGAACTTCCGGTGCTCGAATTACCATCGTTTGACTACAAGCGGCTACCTGATATCAGTGGAGAGATTGGACTATTTATCAAGGGTTGTGTGACGCTGAAAAAAGATACGGTGGAGAAAAAGAAGGCTGTTAGTTCCATTAAGACGATCATTTCCACCCGAATACAGATGCACAATATTTTGAATGATTTGAATCTTGGAATATCGTTATCAAAAGCCATTGAGAGATTGCAGCCATTAAGAGACATCATTCATGAGACCATTAGTTTGCCGGTGGATGACGATGATATGGTGACAGATAGTGAGGATGAGGAGGTGCCCTCGACAGAACCAAAGGGAATAGAGGAGATTGTTACCAATAAAGAGAGCGAACAGCCATTTTTAAATGAATTGATCATTCCCGAAGAGGACTTGAACGAAAATCAACGCTACCATGCACATAGTTGTGGAAGTCATAGTCATAACAATAAGCGTCGGAGAAAACTCAAGCCCCCTGTTGTTGAAGAGAGTAGAATGAGTAGTGAGATGGATATTGAAGGATTAAGTTTGGAGGAGACCAGAGAATTGACAAACTTGACGTCATTGGACGATTTTTATGAAGAGAATTTGATGAGAACCAAAATACAGAATATCCAGAACTTGAACACTATCAGCCAATCGTCCAAGAATAAGTTGGTTACCCGGTTAATGATGGGCAATTACTACAAATACTTGAATGAGAAATTGGATATAGAGGATCCGTTGAAAGTGGAGGGAGAGTTGCGGTTACCTGGAATCGTTGACCAAGATGAAGCTCTTGAAAACAAGCCTGAAGATGATATGGAGATGTCTGATGAAGATGAGGTGATTTTGACGGAAAATGATCGAGAACCTTCATTTCATGATAAAGAAGCGAATATTTTGGGGTGCAAGCACTATCAACGGAACTGTAAGGTGGAGTGTTCCTCATGCTTAAAGTGGTTCACCTGCAGATTCTGTCATGATGAAGTAATAAAGGACCATAAGTTAGTGAGAAATGAAATCAAGCATATCATATGCATGTTCTGTATGACCCCCCAGGAACCCACACAGCAGTACTGCATTGATTGCAACAAGGAACTTTCCAACTATGTTTGCTTCAAATGCAAACTTTACGATAACGATTACAAGAAAGATATTTATCATTGTGATAAGTGTGGGATTTGCCGGTTAGGTTTAGGTTTGGGAAAAGACTACTTCCACTGTGATGAGTGTAATATCTGTTTGTCTATCGATTTGAAGGAGAACCACAAGTGTCTCAATAATACCATGCATTGTGACTGTCCTATTTGCAATGAATATCTCTTTACTTCGGTTTTGAAGGTGGTATTCATGAATTGTGGCCATCTGATCCACGAACATTGCTATAACGAGCTAACACAACACTCATACAAGTGTCCCATATGCAAAAAGACGATTGTTAACATGGATACGCAATTTCGGATCTTGGAGCAGGAAATTAACCAACAGCCGTTACCTCTTCCTTACAAATTGTGGAGATGCATCATTAGTTGTAACGACTGTCAGGGTAAAAGTAATGTCTCCTATCATTTATTGGGGTTGAAATGCAAGTATTGCAATAGTTACAACACCAACCAAATCAAATTAATCAAGCCTGAAGAAGAAGAACAAGACGATGAGGTCCCCACGAATAATTCAATTGACAGAATGAAATTGGTGCAAACTAGTTTATCGGACAATTTTATTATTGATAATGATTACGATGGAGACAACAATAAGAGTTATGACGAATCACTGGATTACAATAATACCGATGTTGGTGGACTTCGAGCCTTCACCGGGTTTAATTTGGCTCGGTATATGAAGAGCTTTGAGGACGGAAGTAAGGAGATGAATAAAGACGACAGAAGCAATGCCATGGACGAGTACGAAAACGAGAATGCCAATAACGACCAAGATCTTGTGAATATCAAGCGATTCACCAACATGGTGCTTAATAAGCCGGGTAACAGTGAGATATCGTACATAACGTCGATATTCCAGAAGTACATTAACCAAGCCTTACTGAACGACCTGAAGGGCCAGAAGTGAATATTTGCAGCCATAGGAAACGCCCCCACCAACAGCTGAAATAAGAACAAATGCTAACTCACCCATACACCAACACCTGAGAACAAATGCTAACTCACCCATACACCAACATAGAACAAATGCTTATTCACGCATACACTAACGAACCCTTATTCACCTGCATGCTCAGCATACCCATTAGTGCCGGGCAAACTCAAGTACTTGGAACGAAGAAGGATGACACAATCCCCCACTGTGCCAGCAAAGGTCATGCCCCAGCACCTTCCCCAACATTTGGCACCCAAAATTTCAAGCGAAATTGTTGGATCGTGCGCAATTTTGCACCAATTCATAAATTTTGCACCGTGCATCGTAAAACAACGATGTCTAATATCAAGAATGCATTCAACGACGTACCAGCTTTTGTGTCTCTGTTTTGTACTCTGTTCTTTGCATATCGATTTAAACTTTTCTACTTTGAACTTTTCCACTTCATTTTTGCGTCAAACGTCGTAAAGTTGCTCGTACCTGTGTTTGGCTTTCCAAGAACCCTCAAAAAAAACGACCCCATAAGCTCAAACGCTTGTTTTTGAGCAATCTTTTTTTAATAACTCATTCTTTTTTACTTAATACATTGCATCTACTGGTACAAATCTATATAAGTACCCATCATTGCTGATAAGTGTGCACAGGGCTGATTGACACAAACACAGTATAAATAGCATCACCCATCTGAAGTATCACTACTATTGGCTCACATTTTAGCTTTGGCCGTATTTTAGCCCATTAGCACAATTCCTCACATATCGGCATACTTGGCACACAGTTTAGCACATTGGTACTTGCGTGTTGCACCATGAACTCCATTAAAGTCATTTTCAGTTCGATTGATAACTTCATACCGAACAACGAGACAATAGATGATCAGGAACTAGGCCAGATTCATGAAGAGGACGAAGACCAGAAGGCGTTTGATGATAATGAAAACATGAATAATGAAGACAATGACCCCAACAAACGACTGGAACTGGTTGATCCCATGAAAGACGACGATTTAATCAACCCTCATTACTCATTAAATATCATGTTTCGATTGATGTACCAGATCCCATATTTGTTGGTGATTAAGCCATTGGTCATCTTCTGGAATATACTAACCTATCCGTTTGGTTACATCTTGAAACATTTTGAATTCAATTATTCCTATGAATTGGAATTTCAAGAGAAAACTGATTCCATCAAGCATGAGAATATCCTTTCTAATCATATCAAATCCCCCAACTCATTTTCCAAGTATATCATGCCTCTGCCGCAAAGATTGTTTCCGTTGGTGAGAAATCCCAAGAATGTGAATAAAAGAAAGACGTTGATCCTAGACTTGGATGAGACCTTAATCCATTCTTTATCTAAGGGATCCCCCCGGTCTTTGAGTGGGAATAATTCAAATATTATTGAAATCCGGCTAAATAATATGGCCACCTTATATCATGTGCATAAACGGCCATATTGTGACCATTTTCTCAAGGAAATAAGTAAATGGTTCGAATTGGAAGTTTTCACAGCCAGTGTAAAAGAATATGCCGATCCTATCATTGACTGGTTAGAAAGTGAAATCCTTTTTGATGGGAAAAAAATCTTTAAAAAACGATACTACAGAAATCATTGTACCTACAGAAATGGAGTTGGCTACGTCAAAGACTTGTCCAAGTGTGTACCATCAGAAGACCTAAAGAATGTGATTATTTTGGACAACTCTCCCATCAGTTACGCATTGCACGAAGATAATGCAGTGATGATTGAAGGGTGGATTAACGATCAAAATGATAAAGATTTGCTCAATCTTCTCCCAATGCTTCAGAGCCTTTCATTTTGCATTGATGTTAGGTTTATTCTCGGGCTCCGGCAGGGGGAGAAGGTTTTTGAAAACTATTAGGTGGAAGGACAGGCATCTAGACAAGACCTTAGGACGAAAAATCCTAACAAGACCAAAGAATACAACGACATTCATGCAGGCCAAGACTAGAGTATCCAATGACATCAACTATGAAGGCTACTACATCCAATTCCATAACAGCTCCTTCGACATAACCTTGCATGAATGCACATCAATTTCAATATATAACTTATGAGTAGACGCATTTTTGTCAAATAATTACAAATGCATAAAAATGAATAAAAACGACGTAGACCAAACGTGCATGCACCTCGATGATTTAGGCACCCGGTTAAGAGAAGAATCGTACAGGTTTAGTGATGAAGCATTTGACTCAATTCCCTCGTTGGTGGAAACATTTGTCAAGAATGCAGAAAATGAAGCCATTGTCCTTTTAATGCTTAGAGTTTGGGTAAATATGAGTGCAGATAGCGATAAAAACCGACAGGAAATGATCCGGCATGATGATCTATGGCAGGTAATGAAGAAATGGTTGGAGAACGCTCGTACGCCGGTTCTTTTGGCTCAATTTGTCAAGAATACAGACGTTTTACCTCAATTCCAACGTTTCTTTTATGACCTCAAAATCCATGACCAATTGATCCAAATACTCGCCACAGACACCGAAACCAACTTGACGGTATTGGAGTTCTTGTATGAGGTCATCCAGCCTGACTTTATTCTCCACGACAAAGACTTCCGGTCCAAGGCTGAACTGTACTTGCAGGTTTTTGTTCAATTGTACCGAAAAGAAGAAGATTTGGATCAAGAGGACACGAAGGAGAAATATAACCACCTATCCAGTCTTATGTGTACGGTCACACTATACGACACTTTTGACACGTCACTTATGCATCTGGTGTATGGACTCATGGACATTCCCTGTGATGATTCCCGTACCAATCGACAGTTATTTTCCACCGTTGGCAATCTTTCGTCAATGTCGAACTTCGACGATTTGTCGCAGGTGGAGTACGCGGTGCGTCACATCAGATTGGCCACCAGTCCGTACCTTAAAGCGGCATACTACCTTGTTGTGGGAAACTTTATCACAGACGTGCAAAAATGTGCCCAAGTCAACTCATTATTGTATGAAGGGTTCATTTCCGACTATTTTAATGAGACCTTCACCGATATCATCCAGTACCAGTCCATCCACACCATCAAGAACTTGCTTAATTACACGAACGGCCCCGGGGTGTTGGAGCACGCCAAACTCGGACTTTTCGCCAAAGTGTTGGTGGACAATCAGAGCTACTATAAAGAGATCTACAGCACTTTTATCTCGTTTATTAAGAAGCTTATCAAAGTGGCGTGTCCACAAACTTCCATCTATACGCACACGGATTTATGGATATTGCTTGACAATGCTGAAGTGTACTCGGAATTGGCAGGATTTATGGATGCAAGTGGATCCAAAGAATTAAATGAAAAAATAATGCATGCGGTGTTCACGGACGAGTTGCCGGTGGACTCAAGTCAAATTTTGGCCCGGCTCAAGGTGCAGGCAATTGTCCTCAGAAAGAGCCCTGAAATGGTGCGCCAAACTCTAGAGGTGGAGGGGTTCCTCAAACAGTACGAGAAATTATACCAAATGCTTGTGGATTCGGACAAGTCGCATCAGCAATATCAGGTGTTAAAAAACAACTGCAAGTTCGTGTCTGCATCATTATTACTGCTCCACAACGACGACATCACTCCCGTATGCCACAGATTTTTTGCGTTGTAGCAGAAATTGGTATGTCTCCCTCAAACTACCTGAAGCGGGCTCGGCATAATGCGGGATGTCGCGGTAACTGAAAAATTTTCACTGGTGCATATAGTGGTTGTAGAAGAACCCTTTTTGTACAAAAAAGGTGTAGTCTCCACATTTGAATTTCTTAAACTAACAGAAAATGACTGCATCTACATTTTATGGCAATATTCCAAAGGCACAGGGTGACCCAGTCATGGAAATCATGAACAAGTACGCGGCCGATACTGATGTCCGGAAAACGGATTTGACAATCGGGGTTTACAAACCAGAAGATGGAAACATCAAGTACGTGTTCCCCTCGGTGAAGAAGGCCAAAAATGAGATCCACAAGCACGATGAGGGACACCCATACCATCAAATGTCAGGACTTCCTTCATTTGTTGAAGGTGCTAAAGTGACGGTTTTCGGAGAAAAGATTGCTGCTAGCGGCAAGATCTCGTCCATTCAAACCATTAGTGGTACTGGTGCTGTGCATTTGGGAATTCAGTTCTTGAAAAGTATCGGTTTTTCTGACTTTTATGTGGGGAATCCTTCTTGGGGCAACTATCAACCAATGATTGAAGCACAAGGGTGCCATTTCCATAAATTCAACCATTATGACCCTAAGACCGGTGGTGTGGATATGGACTCGGTTTTGAGCACCATTGACACCATTCCCGATAATTCTGTCATTTTGTTGCAGGCATGTTGTCACAACCCTACTGGTGCAGATTATAGCCATGAACAATGGCTGCAAATCTGCGACAGGCTTAAAACAAGAAAAGTCATGACTTTAATTGACAATGCCTATCAAGGGTTCGCATCTGGAAATAAGGATAAAGATGCCTGGGGAATCAGACACTTTTTCCAAGAGCAATTGGAATTTTTGGTGTGTGAATCATTTTCCAAGAATATGGGGTTATATGGTGAAAGAGTGGGGTGCCTCCATGTTGTATCTAATGATGAGTCCTATAGCTCTAATATTCTGATGTTGTTGGTGAGTTTGTTCAGATCCCAGTGTTCATTTGCTCCGTTATTTGGTGCCAGAGTGGCATCTTATTTATTCAAAGATTTCAAACAAGAATGGGATGAAGATGTTTTGCAAGTAGCCAGTAGAATGGCACACGTTCGGGCCCAAATCTTGGCCAAGTTCAAAAAGTTGCAAACTCCGGGTAACTGGGAGCCTGTGGTGAAACAGACTGGATTATTCTGGTTCAGTGGGTTGACAGAGTCTCAAATTCAACAACTTGATGAAGAATTCCACATTTACTTGTTACCCAACTCCAGATTCAATGTTGCGGGTTTCAATGATTCCAACATTGACTACATAGTGGAGTCTATTGATAAAGTTGTTAGGCTGAAAAAAGAGTAAAAGTTGAGTTGGTAAAAGTTTTTAACCTGAAATGTATAACTTTCTAAATAATGCAACTAACATACCAATGTAATTGTAATGAAGTAAAAAAAATGTCGTCGTTCAAACAAGTGAATGGATCTTCTTCAAATGGGCTTTTAAGTTGTCTTTTCGGTTAAACCGTTTATTGCAATTGGGTTGGTCACATTCAAATGGTTTCTCTGATGAATGGGACTTCATATGACGCTTAACGTGCTCTGGACGTTGAAATCTAGCAAAGCATAGGGGACAAGCATGCTTCTTCTTTGGATCGTTTATGTCAGCATTTTCGTTGATTTTGATGGGTAAATCTGGCACAAATGACGGGTTTATCTCTTTAGCAATTTTCATACTTGCTTCAGAGACTTGATGCGATGGTTGTTGGTATGTGGGCTGTGCTCGTTGTTGGTATTGGGTCAAATTTAACGAAGATCCCGGTAAAGAAGCGGAGCCGGGGGCCGACACCGACGTATGGGCCGTAGAAGCGTCTGATATGGAGTTGGAGGATGGGTCGGACACCGAGGCAGATGCAGAAGCAGGGGCAGAAAACGAAGACATGGGTGGTAATAAGCCAGAAGCTTTGTCGTTAGCAATAGATGCCAAATTCACCGATGCTGGGTAAGATTTCAAGGTGTTGAATTGTGATTGCAATAATTGGATATTGTTTGACGGAGAAAGCTGTTCCTTCTGTGCTTGTGCATCTTGGTGGCTCAAGTCGTGGCTGGAGGGGTGCTGGAATTGTTGAAGTTGCACATACGCTACTTGATGTAAGTTTTGAGACGAACTAGCCGACGACACCGGGTACGAGTCATTGGTGGGGGTAGTGTTCTTCAAACTGGAGAAAGATTTGGCTCTTTTTACCTGTTTAAAAGCGTCGTCATCCTGATCCTCAATTTTGATGGAATCCAAAGTATTCTGTCTTTGCAAGGTTGGCGACACTTTGTAGTTCATTTGAGGGCTGGTGAACTGCAAGTTGAAGTTGGGGGTGCCGGCGAAGCTTTGGGGGTTGCCGTGCTGCTCCGACGGCTGCATGGGTGTGTGGAAGTCCTCCTGGTCGAAAGAAAGATCATATTTGGGAGAAACAAACGAATTGGGGGTGTTGTAGAATGGATTCATACCGCCATTTTTGGTTCGAGAAAGCGACCTAGAGTGCCTGTATGGTGTCTTGGAAATTTTAGTGACATTCATGGAATTTGAAGATGCGGTGGATGGAGAAGTATTTGGTCTCATGGGGGTAGAAATGTTCATATTGTAGGATCCAATAGATAAGGACTTTTTTCGAACAATTCTTCGTGGCGTGGCCAAGGTCTGGTGTATCTGTGGTTGTTGTGGTTGTTGTTGAACAGGTTGTGCTTGTTGCAACTGATACTGTGCAGAATTTGGATTTGGCGTGGATTGGTCGCTATTATTGCCGGTGTTTGGTATACTGACGTTGGAATTGGCAGACGGAGGTCCCATGGTAGGCTGCAGCGTTGGGTGGATGCTGGACTTGTTGGTGGTGTCTGTGGAAATGGAAGGGAACTGTAAATGGTTCATGTCGGTGACGGGTTCGTTAATTTGAACGGGATTTTGTTGGTATAATTCGTTGATGTGGTAGTGTTGGGCCACATCTTGTCTTCTATAGGGATTTGAGGTTAGCGACTGGTTGGAAACGGAAGACGTTAAAGGCGGAATTGAATCCACTGATACCGAATGGAGCATATTTTGATGAGGTTTTTTAGCAGGCATGAAATCCACAGCCGAAGTGATGGAGGAATTTGGATGATGTCTTGAAAGGTTCATGTTGTCGGTCAAGGAAATATTTTTTGCATTTTGGAACCGATAAAATTCGTCATTCTGCTGATAACCATTATCGTGTGGAAACGAATCATAATAATTGTGGAAATCTGTTAATTCAGCTTGTTCTTTTAGTTCGTAATAATCTAGCGTAAGATCCAAATTCTGATAGTCGTAATCCTGCTGTTGATTACGAGGTGAACTCATCAAGTAATTCTCCATTTCAGGGGTAGGTAAATGGAGTTAACGTTGACCAGTTAATTATGTGGATCAATATGGATAAAGTAGCAATATATGGGTTCAAAACAAACAAACAACACGTATACTTTCACGATGTTGCAACATATACTTTGTTAAATTGGATCAATTAAGCAAGACAACTGGTTTGTTGATAAATGAAAGAACCAAACAATACCCGTAAGAATAGTATACAATTCCGATTTCAATACTGACACTAGGATACAGAGTGTGTGGAAGATGTACACGGTTCTGGCGTTGTAGGATGAAGAATTGACAAGAAACCACCTATAATTCAAGGCGTTTAGATTGACTTGTTAATGAAAATTCGACGTGATTTTTTTGGGGTTCTGCGGTCCTTGGAGGCTGAAAACTTCAATTGGTAGAATTAGAACCTATGAAGAATGCAGTGGTGCAATAAGATGCGTTATATACCCGAAGATGATGTAAAATAAACAAGATCAAACTTGCAAAATTTAGGGGAGTAAGGAATTTTCTGAAGAATAAAATTTATTTTTATACAATTGAAAAAGTTTTTTTTTTGTTAATGATTCTTGGTATGTTTTTAGAATTAAATTATTTCTGTCTTGATAAAAGAGACCTCAAACGGCCCCAGATCAGTTGGAGAATATGGTTATGTAAGCCTCCCCAGTATATGTCGATTGATAACTATGGAATGAGGAACCAATAATAGGAGAACCGTTCCATCACCGACGCAGTTTTCTTCGATACTAGTACCTGATTTTGGCAATTTAACCTTATTTGGATAAAAACCTCTAAAATGGGATCCTACCATGCGCATCTCTTCCGCGTTGTCGGAACTGTGTCTTACTGATAATAGGGGTGCGACATTTGAACTATGGCAGAGTTGGCTCTACAGCGACTCTAAGCTTGCATAGAAAGAAAGCTTGTTCTGGTGGATATCACCTATTGTAGCCTTTTTCACACAACAACTTAGAATGAACTAGACCATTTCCCGATGTTGCAATTGACCATCTATTCTAACCTCATATTTATTGTGCCACAAGCATTCCATACTGCAGAATGCCATCCGTCCAGGATGATAAGCAGCGTACAGATATCACCGCTAGTGTTGGTCAAGCATGTTAATCCGTGGTTAGATACGATGGCATGTGCTGCGACTTGACAGAAGCGTTACTGCCGGGAATCGTCCCCCACAGAGATTTTGAAACGCAATAGAGTTTAGTTGAAGGCCAGAATTTAGAGTGGTGGAAGCGATGGTTGTGGTGGTTGTGGCGCAACCAAAGGTGGCCAGAAGGTGGGGTGATCATCCGGTGGCTCAACCGTTTCTACGGTGGTTGCACAAGATTGCAACGCGGTTTCTACGAGAAACCATCAATTTCACTCGACATGAAATTTCCGGTCTTAAAGTATAAGAGGTTTCTCGAATTAGAGAATCCGCACTTTATCTATGACGGACGGCCAATGTCTGAAACGCGATGGCTTCTATGAGGCTGGAAAGAGTTGAACAATTGTGTGCCTTGCATCAATAGTGGATTGTTCACTATTGGCAAAAAGAAATGCCTTTACCAGGGCTCAAATTGAACAGAAGATGCCTCTGTTTGCATTCACCTACAGCATCTCGATCTAAGGTTAGGGCGTAGTCTACTACGGATTGGTGGGGGTTTTGCCGATAGGAATTTCCGACTTTAGAGTTTTTTGTATTGTCTCCGGTTTCAAGCATTTCCACACATTCCCATTCAGACTCATTTCAGTGTGGTAGAAAAGTTCATAACTATGGAAACAAACCAAGCCCTTTCTTCGTGTGGTTCTTTCATTTACAGGTGAGTACTTCAATTACTTGTGCCAATACCCTAAGGCTTTTCTACCCCATAAGCCATTTTGCTATCAAACAGAGCTATTTCGTAAATGCACTGGTTGAAATGTCGCTTTTTGGCTGTAGTCCCAGGCGGTTCTTGGTGGGGGCATAAATCGACGACATTCGACTCACAGATCAGACTCGGTTAAAAACATTTACCATTCAAGACGTCCGGCTGCTAAAATTGTCTAATGCCGATGATAACCCCTATTATATCCACAATCTTCTGTTGAACGGACGCTTCTGGGTTGAATGGGAAGTCGTGCGCTGGCTGCATATTTCCGCACTTCTCATTTGTGGTTGCGAAAAATATCGCGGGCTATCTGATTTGGTACCAACGTTGTACAAAACTTTGCATTACTAGTGATATATATACGGCAGTAACTCACGTCTAAGGGTTTTGTTTGACAAACTCAACACCCTTTTGGATGTTCTTGATCAAGGTTTCCTTGGCCAATTTCACCAATTCTTCTTCATGGTCACTTAAAGCACCTAAATCGTGCACAGTCTTAACACCTTCTACTCCCAAGGTAACCTTAGAAGAGAAGAAATCAATACCTTCAGATTTGAACAATGGGGAGTCAACAAAAGATGGTTCGATGACATCCTTTTCACCGGCCAAACCGTCCAATACAGACGCAGTGAATCTAGCACCAGCTTGAGCCATGGATAAGGTGGCAGAACCAGCACCATCCTTAGCTTGCACAACTTCATCGCCTCCAAATTGGATTCTGTGGATCAAAGCATCTCTGGTTTCACCGTCGAGGCTCTTGTGGTTGGTTTGAGACAACAATGGAACAATGGTAATACCAGAGTGACCTCCAACAACGGTAATCTTTTCGTTAAGTGGGTTGGTACCGGCAACTTCAGAAACGAATCTGCTGGCTCTCAAGACATCCAAAGTGGTGACACCAAACAATTTCTTTGGGTCATAAACACCCTTGGATTTGAACACTTCAGCCACAATTGGAACAGTGGAGTTCACAGGGTTAGCAATCACCAAAACAGCAGCTTTTGGACTGTATTCAGCAACGGCTTTGGCCAAGTCTCTGACAATGGAGGCATTGGTGTTGAATAAATCGTCTCTGGTCATACCTGGCTTTCTTGGAACACCAGCTGGGATAACCACAACATCACTACCAGTCAAAGCTTCTCCAATGCTGTCAGGGTTATATCCCTTGACAGTGGAAGGAGTTGGGATGTGAGAAACATCAGCTCCCACACCTGGAGCTCCTCTTAAATCGTACAAGGCTAAATCAGACACTTTGTGGTTCAATTTCAATAATAAGGATAATGGTTGTCCAATTCCACCACCAGCACCTAAAACGGTAACTTTGTAAGCGGCAGATGGACTGGAAGAAAAGGATCTGGAAGCAACTTTGGTAGCAAACATCTTTTGCAATTTAGTATCAAATGTGAAAAAATCTAAAAAGAAGAATATCTATCTTTTATATTCAACGATTCCCTGTCTCCATTTTTCAGCACATTTTTCATTGTGGCAATTATTGGCCAATGAGAGTCTGTGCCGTTGACACCGCACTATTGTTTTGGTTCCGGCACGTCGTCTTCCTCAACTCCGACGCTATACCCCCGGATTTTGGACGGCTACCATTTGCAGCCATTGTGCTTGGCAGATGTTTTATTGTATGATGGTGAGGTAGTTGTGTTTCTGGGACTCGTGGTTTTGGAGTCTTTGGAGTTTTAGTTTTTGTACTTGTGATGTTATTTTTATTGAGAGCATATGAAAAACATCACAAGCGAGTTCGGTCAATGCATGACAACTGGGCCATTGCAGCCACAGAAATGGCATCGGGTTGACTTTCACCCTTTAGCTACTGACACTTGACCACTAAACTCGTCCTTACAGCTATTTAATCTGCCTACTAGCTGAGTGGTGTGGTAGCAAATGTATCCACCAAGTACCAGGATATTGTATCCCACATTGTTCCTTTCATAATGAAGTCGATGAGCTACAAGGGAGTGTGCCAAATGGGGAATATTGACCCCATCACCGTTTTGAAATTATGCTCACAAGTTTCGTTCAGCAAACACAGTGTTTCACAAGTAGTAGAGATGCTTGAGCTCTAC